>OY757930.1:14158132-14428132 GCA_963585895.1 Sepioteuthis lessoniana
TAATGATCGTAGGCACTGAAGTGCAGGTGTTCATAAATCGGAAATTTACTGTACAAGATATTCCTTATAGATGAACACCTGCCCTCCGGATAATGACCATGAAGTTGCTACCGTAGCTGTGGAATTCAATCCAGGTGCAGATAGCGGCAATATATCCCGCCTTTAATTTTAGTTCAATGCAGAGTTCCACTGTCCGATTATAGGCAGGATAAAAACCACATTACAGAAAGGAACCGACGCTCAACTGTGGATTATAATTAAATAGAACGAATGAATTAGGTTTCGGGATGTATTAAGACGTATATAGAGACTACGTGGAATATAACGCTTTTTAAAGTAGATAATTCAAGGACTATGCATAGTTTATCATTAAGTTCCATGAGTGCGTAACCCATAAGGAGCAGGACATAACAGGTAGAAAACACCCCGTCGACGGGTCTGAGAATACGAAGACAGCATTCCCTATCGATGGGGATGATCATTGCCAAAAAAAAGTTGTCTTGGGTATAATATTAAAATTCATCTCATTGGGAGTCTCTCGTTCTAGAGATCTATGCAGTGTTGAGTATACTTTCATTGTTATTACTTCTAGGTCGACCGTGACCTGGAGTTCTAATACTTGTTAGGGTACCACCTACAGTTTAACAATCATGCGTATTCCAATTTGATTTTGATGTTTAATTTTTTAAGTTATGTTCCCTGACCCTGAGCCAAAAAAATCACTTAAGAAACTACTACACAAAAGTTTAAACAAATACGTACAATGTACGCTGGAGAATTACCTCTAAGTATTAAATAAATCCAGATGGGTCGATACGACTTTATAATAAAAAATATCATTCAATCAATCAATGAAAATCACTACATGTTATTCTTGATTTAGAGTCTATCTTTTGATTAATACACATATATATATCAACATATATGACTTAATAATAGCTATTTATCTCCTTACGTATAAGTAAGGTAAGTAAAGTTGGTGACCTTTGTCAAGGGCGATCCAATGGCTCACTTTTCAATAGCTAATATAACGAGGTGTAGGGGACGGCGCTACTCCTTCCATGGATTGCTCCCCTTTGCCCTTGATACGTACCTTATAATGTTGAGTGTTAAGCAAGGAGGTATCAAGTACCATTTTTAAAGTCTTTGGTATGACCCGACCAGGGATTGAACCCCGGTTTCCCGGACCATTGGCGAGCACGTCTCAATATGCATGCGACTGATATGACTGATAATAACTCTACTAATGAGAATGTTGTGTTCTTTTTGTTTTTATAGTATACTATAACAACTATTAATTATTGATCAAAATGCCTAGGACAAGACAGGAAAAGAGCCATCAAATAAAAAAGATGAGAAACATGGGTTTAAAATTCAGTTGAATCAGCTGAATAAAGAACGTGAATAACTAATATACATCACCATCATCATTATTTAGATCAGCTGCTATCACAGATTGCCCTGATTCCCCTCGTCATTCGTCCCTATCATCCATCGCCCCTGCCAGGTATTCCACTCTACATCCGGGGTCTGTCCAGAGCTGCTGTAGGCAGGCTTTTGCTGGTCGGACAACACTGGCACGTCCATGTCAGAGGTAACTCATGAGTTTGTCCTTACTTCTCCAACAGTGTCTCCCATGTCTTGTTCGTATAATTTAGATTGTTTTAGAGATAGGAGTTAAGTGATCATACAGATGCTGTTTCGAGGAGTGTTGCTTTCAGGATTTGTTTAATATACCTTGTAGCATTTTTGCCCATTTCAAGTCTAGCTTTTTCTTGATAAGTTTTGTCTGCATCCATTTAGTACATCCATACTGCAGTTTTGATAATACCATTTCTTGGAAGAAATACCGATTTATTTTATCGGAGAGGTTACACCTCCATATGGTTGATAGCCTATCGATAACAATCCACGACATCAGTAAGTGTATATTGAAATCCTTTTCAGTAGAGGAGATGCTGCTTCCGAGATATGTGAACTAGTCAAGTAATTTCAGAACAGATGTGTAACCTTCATGATTAAAACAAATGTACTTCGCTTTGTTTGCATTCACGCGGAGGTTAATGACTCTCGCTACCTGCTCCAGATTTGCTGCAGGGATTCCACTTGGGTTTAGTGTGGTTGGGTTTCATGGCATATCAACCATTGTTGATCATTTGATGCCAAATCATTTTTGTACATATATATTAGATATATGATTTCGAAACACATTTTATAGATAATTTTCAAACGAGTCTGGGCTATTTTTTTTATCATACAGTTAAATAGTTTCACTGGTTTCTATCTAATGTGAATATTTCTGTTTAGTATGAATCATTTCATAATTCAATGTTTTAACATATTGCTATGCATCACGAAAACTTGAATCAAACATCGAATCATTTGTTTATAAACAGGTTAAAATTCAATTAAACATCAGTCACTTGATTACACATTGATAAATGATGAAATACTTCTATTTCAAACAATTCAGTTTAGCATGTCAACAAAGATAAGTAATTCCAAGTATAACTGTGTATCACCAACAATTCAATTAAACACCACTCACTTGAATACACATAGATAAATGATCAAAGCGTTCTATTTAAAAAAAATTCCCTTTAGTATAAATGTAAAATTTGGTTTACTCACAGTTAAATATAAAACAGTTCTATTTCAAACAATTTTGTTCGATATAAGTACCCGATTTTTATTTACATACAGTTAAATGTAAAAGCAGTTCTAACAATACACTTTGACCTTTTTTACTAACCCCTCAACTCGGGCAGGATATGACACAAGGTCAATTTTTAAGCGGAGTTTAACACGTTTGAATTCAGAGTTTTCCTTCTCCTAGACTAGTTGCCTCACCAAGGGTGAAGAACCTAGTCTGCCCTACTATTTACCCATAGCTGGAGGGAGAATTATTGGATTCATACCTTTCCCAAGGGTATTAGTGCTATGTGAAATGCAATCATTCTCGTTCAGGATTTGAACTCGTGTAACCGTGTCCATTTCCTACGACGATAACCATTACACCACGGGCACCTCAACAATACAGTTTAACCTTAAGTACACAGTTTACATGTGAGATAGTTATATTTTACTTATACAAAGGACTTTGTCAGGTGCAACCAATCTAGGCCAGAGTGGACCGAAGAGCGATGGTAATGATGGGGCACTGCGCATTTCCCAAAGTTTTAACATTACTGGTGCCACACCATCAGATTGTTTAGTGTCATATCAGTACATTCGTTATGGGAATCTTGCACCTCTACAGAAATGCAGTCAATGTATTCTGCAGCCCCAGCCGACTGGGCCAACCACATAGGTAGGTGTATTTACAAGAAGCGCCATGTCATCGGCAGAGTCTTCGTCCCTTATAGTTTCTGCAGGATATAGTTAATCCAAGGACGCGCAATAATTATCATGTTCATGTACCTATTGTGAAAGCGTGCCGTAAACAGAGATGATTCTCTCTCTCTCACCATCATACTCAGTTGACCATCACACCAGGAAAGTCCTCTAGACGGTGCCCAGGGTGCACAAAGAGCTGATGAATAAAAATACTTGATGTTCAGTCAGTACTTGTGTGTCCATAAGAAAACGTAATTTATGAGTGTATCCTTCATTCTTCATCACTCCCCTTCCTTTTTTTTTTTTTTTTTTTGCCTTTCTTCGATAGTTTGTGAGGTGGGTGGTAGGGTGCTGCTTCCAGAATTTATTCGAAACAGCAAACAATATCCTCGTGTATTTCCCATTTAGCTTTTCTTGTAAGCGTTTCGTATAAGTGCAACAATACAACCATACAGTAGTACTTACATGGCTATATTTTGGCAGAATTTCCCTTTTATTTCATCGGAGTGATCAGATTTCCATAACATGTAATGACCAGATTTGATAACATGTAATGACCAATTCATTTCAAACTTTTGTTTTATTACTCTCGTTATTTGTTTATTTCTTTAGAAACAGAGGTTAAATAAAAATAGGCGTCTGTGCACTATCTCAATTGTTCTAATTTATATCTTTTTGTCAGATATAAATGGCATTAGTTAAGACAGTTTTAATTAGATCAACAGTTTTAAAATTGTACTTTACAAAAGAGAAAAAAAAACAACAACAAATAACCAAAAATCAAAAATAAACAAATAATATTCAATAAGAAAACATGTTCACACAATGTTCTTATCAAGAATAGCTGATGGCAGTTTGACAAAGGAAAGCGTTTTTGTTTGTTTGTTTGATTGTTTGTTTGTTTGTTTTGTATTTATCTTTTTGGGTTTTTTTTGCTCACCACTGAACACTGTGTCAATACAAAACTATTTAAAAGAAATAGAAGCAATAAAAAGAATTACCTTTGTACGGGAGAAAATCAAGGAAACGAAAAGGAGAATTGTTATTGCCGGATATACCAAATTAGAATGGACAAAGTGAATGTACCAGGAACGGCTATCGAATCGAAGCGAGTCGACGAGGAAATAGAGACAAAATGTATATATATATATATGTATATATATAGAGAGAGAGAGTGAGAGAGGGGGGAAAGAAAGAAGAAGAAGAAGAAGAAGAAGAAGAAGAAGAAGAAGAAGAAGAAGAAGAAGAAGAAGAAGAAACATGAGAGCAAAGAATGATTGATTATAAGGTTGATGATTTAATGTTCGTCTCCATATTTTTCTTTGGATAAGAAATAGAAAACAACTTAATAATGTTGGACAATCATCTGGATAAAGTGAATAACCTGTGACAGAATTCTTCATCCCAAAGAATGTTCAAAAAGACTATAAACCACTATTTCCAGAATATTTGAACTGTATAAAAAATTGAATGGAAAGTAGAGTGATTGAGTGGCATTGATTTAGTGGCATATCAACCTGTCTAAGATTATTTCATGCCACGAGGTTCAGTAATCGGAAAGTTACACAAGCAAAAGGAATATTGTAGGACATTATTTAGGACCAAACTCAGCTTTATTAAAACACTGTTGCTAAATTTATGAATATGTTGCTGTTCAGAAATAAATTCTTCTCCTATAGAAATAAATTTATTTAAAATTAATATTTTTGTGACATTTTTTAAAAAATTCGGTTAGTTGTTAGATTAACACCAGAAAGCCTCTGAAATCTCTTTAAACTCTGACAAAATGCATTCATTAAATCGATCTTTTCAGATTTCATTTTGGATTGTGTAATTTTTTCTAGATATAATTCGAGCCTCTTATGATAGGGTTCGAATATTCCTCTTTCTAAAAATGGAAAGTGTAAGCAATTTTATTTGTGTTTATATAT
Source organism: Sepioteuthis lessoniana (assembly GCA_963585895.1). Classification (NCBI taxonomy): domain Eukaryota; kingdom Metazoa; phylum Mollusca; class Cephalopoda; order Myopsida; family Loliginidae; genus Sepioteuthis; species Sepioteuthis lessoniana. The sequence continues at coordinate 14,163,400 of OY757930.1, forward strand.
ATATACAAAAATTATTATTTTGCTCTACCTAGTATTAAGCACTTTTTGTACTTGTAGCTTAGCAGCATTTTACGGTGTTTTCTTTTCTTTTGACCAACCGATTGCGTATCTCTTGATTTTTTTCAATTGATGTGACAAGGTTGGTCTTTTCTTTTTTTTCCCCCAATAATTTTTTCAGTGATATATTTTTATCTTCGAATTACTGACGGTTTTTTTTGTCCCTCACCGAAAGTGCTTTTAGTCAGTAAGTTATTATATATATATATATATATACAGGGTGACCAAAAAAAAGCAGAACCCATATACTTTATTATTACTTCTACAAAAATAAAGTAAAATAATTCTAATTCTGTTTTTTGGGGGGTTACCCTATATATATATATATATATATATATATATATAAAGCACCATTTTAAGTTTCATGTCTTCGATCCTCAGTTGCGCTGGTGATGTTGGGCCGGATTTTGAATGGTTTCCAATGGATATGGGCATATTGTTAATATTACTTTGGATCGATCAGAATATACTAATCAGTAATTAGTCAAAAGCATGCCGTATATTCATAATTGTTAACATGATTGATACCCTCTACATTTTTAGTATCTAGCACTGCAAGATTGTAATTTTAAATTTCTTGGTATAGTTCTATGCCCATGATGTTGTCAGAACATTTCACCTTATATTGACTCAGTAAAATGAATGATGACTGTGCCGTGTATGTTATACGTACGAGCAAGTGGCATTTATCGTATTCAGAGGATATTTAAGAGGCTTAACTGTCAGGTTTGAATAAATGACAAACCTGTGTTATTCATTTGAAATTTTATGGTTTTATTTTCACATACAATTCTCTAAAATAAAAGCAACCCATTAATTTGATAATAATTAATTACTGAGACAGGCACGATGGCGGCCATTTGGAACACATTCTATAAAAAATTGCCTCATTTGAATAAGAGACATCAAATCAATGTATTTTAATCGTTTTCATATCAGCTTTCAGTACATCCGATCTTTCTTGAGTTCCTCATCTCAGCAGTAAATCATTATTATAATAATTGGTTGCATCTATTTTGAGACATTATTGAATGATTTTGTCTCTAAATACGTTGTGACAAACATTTTTTTTCTTTTTTTGTCCAAAGCATTGTGATTGAGGTTTAATAGATTTTATAGTAAGTTGATTTTTTTCAAATCTGAAGCAAAAAAGAGCACAACATTATTATTTGTAGTAGTAGAGTTATTATCACTCCCATGGGTCCCATATATACTGAGGCACCATTTATATATAAATGTGTTAAACATTTGTATTTATATTGTTTCATTTTTACATATATAAATGAATAGTCCTGATTTTTCTGTGAAATTCTATTGAAAAGTCAAACAAAATCTGCCACACCGACACTCAAAAATATATGTGTGAACGGTGTCCGTTTTCATATAATATCACTTATATTCAATTATTAGATTAATAATTGTATTCCAAAGTTTGACACAAAATTAATGTGGGCCATAGATATTTATTCATGCTTTGCTGGATAACAAATTGAAAACTTATCGTAGAAAATTTGCAACAGCGTAGCGCAAGTAATATAAATCTCTCTCTCTCTCTCTCTCTCTCTCTCTCTCACACACACACACACACACACACACACACACATACATGCACACAAACACACGTACACATACAAATACAAACGCGTATTTACGCACACACACACACACACACACACACACACACACACACACACACACACACACACACAGATTATATATATAAATATATAATATTTTGTTGTAGGTCCAAAGAGAGAATTGAAATATTTTAAAATGAGCAAGTCCACCATAGGATTTTTTTTGTTTCCTTTTGGGATTTAGTCATTTATTTTTTTCTTACATGCATATATGTTTCCACCTTAATGCTTTCGTAAGTGAACATGTATAGTGCAAGGCCTTGTTATTGGGATATTCACTCGTATTTGCAGTTTGAATGGTTTTCTGTGGGTTATGGGTTATGGGTTTTTTCTTTATCCTTCATTTGATTTTGATATTTGATGCGTTGTGTGTGTGTATGTGTGTGTGTGTGTGGGAGTGATTGCAGATTTCACTTAGAGTTATGTTATCTCTGTGTATGTGTGAATGTGTGTCTTGAGATTTTTTTTGTGTGTATGGTTATATATATTCATATCTAAGTATGCTTGTTTCCATTTTTATGTAGGTAAGATTCATGTTTTATTAATCTTTGGTTTCCATTTATCTATAAATTTATTTTACTTTATTTGAGGTAGAGTGAAGTCGTTTGAAAAAAATCCGTGGTCGAGTATTATATGTAATGATAGCTTTGAATCAGAGATAACGGGGCTTGATAATTCTAAGGTTACCTTTACAATTATCAGACAACACACACACATACACACACACACACACACACACATATATATATATATATATATATATAGTGTACGCTCTGAATGTGAATTTTATTATAACCCAGCGAATGAATAGAGGATTAACAATAGCCATACATTGAGCACTCACATAGATTTATATGATATTCCTCATACATTCTATAAAAAAAATAATCCACACCCACTGTCTTTGGACGCTGACTGGATATATATATATATATATATATATATATATATATATATATATATATATATATATATATACTTTAAATTTTACGTGCCAGCAATTCAATTTTTTATTTTTTTTTTTGAATGTTTTTTTCATATATTTGTTGTTTAACGAGTTTCGAACTTGGTGGTCTTCTTCAAGAGACTAATAATGTCTACAGTTGCTTCTGCTTCTAACTTTTATTGTGATGAATGTTTCGATTCTGGTGTGATTCTGTTTAATTCAATGTAATTTTTATGTTTATATTAACCAATATATACTTTTTTGTGGGCCAATGTATGTGTTTTTTTTTTTGTAATCCCTACACAATGAACTCGCCCTCCGCCATAAATACACGTCAACATAGCGTCAGAAGACTAAGTCAAACCACCGTGTTTGGTCCGCCTCTTCTGTTGTTTGAGGAGCACTTCGGTCGGCCGTATTTTGGTCAGCACTGGAGATTTCCTCCGGCCTCAGGGGTCCATCACCCCAGGCTTTTACCACCTGATTGGGGTTGGGTTTATTGTCTGGCGCCTGAAGCGCCCCTAATAAGGGGAATAACGACAGGGCCGAAGAAATTTTTGGCAATGCCAGATGCGTCTGAGCTTCGGCCCAGCGACCAGACCCACCATAAAAACGGCCTTGCGCCAAAGTCGCTCGTTCGGTGGGGCACGTGATGGATAATTGACCAAAGCCCCATGTTTGGTCTGCTTCTCCAGTTGTTTGGAGCGCATTTAAGTCGGCCATGTTTTAGTCAGTTCGGCTCGGTCGTGTGTTGCCTTATCACTGGAGATTTCGTCCGGCTCCAGAGGCCATACTCCCCGGGCTTTTCCTCCATAACGGGGGTGGATGGGTTTATTACCTGGTGCCTGAGGCGTCCCTATTTAAGGGAATGCCAACGGGTCCGAAGGTATTTTCGGCAACGCCAGACGCGTGTGGCGTTGCATTCATACCTTTCCACGTAACACAATCACGTGTGATACCACTTGCTCTGCGAAGGGATAGTCGTTACTTCACTGGACTCTCAGCCTCCTATTAAGTAACTACTCTTTAACTAGGTCCACTTGTATCTTGTTTTTGTTACTTGAATATATTTTTTTCAATAAACGTTTTGTATTTCTTTTGCCAGCATCACAACAGCTTTTCCCCTTCGTTTTTAATTGCTATTCAATATCGAATGAGACAACTATAGAAACAAGTACTCAAAGAATCCACACTGTTTCTGAACAGAAAAGTCTCTTCACATAAAAGCAACATTTAATTACCAGAAAATAGAAAACTATTTTTAAAAACACCTTAACGTATATACCAATGAAATCTTTAAAATAATACTAATAAACGAAACTAATGACAAATCATTAGTCCAATTAAAAGAGAAAAAAATATTCAATATGATCAAAATCTACATGAAAGAACGCCTCACTTCGCACACACACACACATACTCACATATTGTCAAATTAACAGAACATTGCGCACACTATCATGAACACAAACATATTCTCATGGATTATCTTAGAATATATATCTATGACACATTCGATCCGAAGATAAAGAAAGTAAGAAAAAAGAAAAAGAAAAAATCTATACGTACAAACACATTGAACTCAAAGAGGAAGAGAGATAAAGAAAAAAATGACGCCGGGATGTACGGACAAATATGTAAATGTACACCTAAAGCCACCAACTCACACATACGCACACACACACACACACACACACACACACACACACACAGAGTAAATACCTCTAATACATACATAAGAATCACCTTGAATTAAAAATGAATGTCACCCCTATCAACCACAATATTCTCTGTAAAATAACAGTCACTACAAAGGCTAGAAGCAGAGACAAACGAAGCCATTATTTGTCTACTGAATGAAAATACCAAATTCAAAATCATTTGGCAGGCGACATTACTATTCGTCGACTTTACCAAGACCTTCGATTCCATCCACAGAGGGAAAATGGAACTAATCCTACTAGCATACGGCCTACCAAAAGAAACTGTAGCAGCAATAATGATTCTCTACAGAAACACAAAAGTGAAAGTACGTTCACCAGATGGAGACACGAAATACTTCGACATTGTTGCAGGAGTACAACAAGGAGACACGCTACCCACATACCTCTTTATCATCTGTCTAGACTACCTGCTTACAACTTCGATCGTCAAAATCAGAGAAAATGGCTTCGAGCTGACTAAGAAAAGAAGCAAAAGGTACCCCGCAAAAACAATCACAGACGCCGACTACGCTGATGACTTGGCGTTACTGGCGAATACGCCTAATCAAGCTGAGACACAATTGCATAATTTGGAACGAGCCGCAGCAGGCATTGGCCTCCATGTCAATGCACACAAAATTGAATATATGTGTTACAACCAAACGGGCAACATCACCACACTAGACGGAGCCTCTCTGAGGCTGGTGGACAAATTCACCTACCTTGGAAGTAGTGTCCCATCAACCGAAAACGACATCGACACACGACTGACGAAAGCATGGACGGCTATCGATAGGCTCTCGATCATGTGGAAATCAGACCTGACCGATAAAATGAAACGCAATTTCTTCCAGGCAGCCGTTGTATCCATACTGCTATATGGATGCACTACATGGACGCTAACAAAACGGCTGGAGAAGAAACTTGACGGCAACTACACAAGAATGTTGAGAGCAATATTGAACAAGTCCTGGCGACAACACCCCACGAGACACCAACTATACGGCCACTTGCCTCCCATCACGAAAACTATACAAGTTAGACGAACCAGACACGCAGGACACTGCTGGAAAAGCAAGGACGAACTCATAAGTGATGTACTCCTATGGACACCCACATATGGCCAAGCAAAAGCAGGACGACCATTACGAACTTACATACAGCAGCTATGTGAGGACACAGGATGTAACCCTGAAGACCTGCCGGAGGCGATGAATGATAGGGAGAAGTGGCGAGAGAGGGTCAGGGATATCCGTGCTGGCGGCACGACATGATGATATATATATATATATATATATATATATATATATATAAAAGATAATCCTGCTTATAGACATTCGAGTGAAGACAAATGGAAAAAAAGTTACTGTCCGCAGACATACTCGTATGTGTCAGACTAATCAAAGCTTATTAAATAAATATTACTGCATTTCAAGGGAAATGTGTTAAAATAAACTTGTTGAAAGCAACGCAATTTCAGACAATAGTGACAAATATTTGAATCAATGAATATACTGCAGGCTAGAAATTAAGAAGCGAAATGATGTATATATTTTTAAGTTCTTCTTCTTCTTCTTCTTCTTCTTCTTCTTCTTCTTCTTCTTCTTCTTCTTCTTCTTCTATTGTTATTATTATTATTATTCCGACTTTTTCACTCTAATAATCTTTCCATGCACTGTAAGTCTCCGTTGATCTCAAAGACTCTTCTCAGCATTCCGGCCGAACTCAACAATGCTTATGTTTGAATAGTTTTGTCTAATTTTCATCTCTTAAGGCCTCCTTCCTATGCCTTTTGGGACCGTTTAAAGAGGGCAAATTATACTCGGTATCAAGGTAATCTTAATGTTACTTATTTCTTTAGCAAGGTCTTAGTACTTGGCTCACTTATCGATTTCATTGTTTTTTATCTGTGGTCCACCGAGACGGCAAAGTCCACTAAACAGCAAGATCTCTTGGTTTTTTTTGGGCTTTTTTTTGTTAATTATCAATAGGTTTGGTCTTCTTGCCAGGATTAAACGATATCTTTGTATCTCAAAATCCCAGTTTTTGACACTAATTCCAATGAATCACTTTCCCCACCCAGTTGTGTCTAGTCTTACACTCTTTTTGTGGTTATTTACAGCAATATCTTTCGACGCATAATATATTCTTGCTTTGCAGATGCGTTTTATAGATTTTCTGTATAAGATATTTGGTCCTTATGGCGACGTTTTGAGCAGCTATTAAATGAGATTTGGTTCCTCTCGGAATATTTCCCATTCTTAGATATGTCCAGATGTGAGATTTAGCCATTTTGTCTCTTGAAATATCCATACAGCTGGGTTTTTTTCCATTTGTATTTTCGAGTGATTGTTCTGTAAATATTTATGTTGCTGTAATTAATCTTTCTTAGATCTTTTAATGATGTCTTTGAATCGACCAATCTATGCAATGACGCGATTTTCACGGTGACGAATACTCTTCTTCCATCTTAACTTCACATATTTACTCTATCTATATCATCTCTGCGTTGTAATGGCTCATTGTCACCAGCTTCCTTCTATTCTGGACCATTCCTTGGAGTTCTTCCCTCGTCCACTTCAAGAATGGTTCCGAGTATCTAATAAGGGGAACAGCCCAGGTTTGTATCAATTTGGTGAGATTTCTTCGACATAGTTTGATTTCGAGTAGTTTTCTCGTTCTCCTGAGACACACTTTTTTCTTTTTTTTTTTCTTTTACCCCCACTTGTTTGATGGTGTTCTCTTCCTATATTCCTAAGTACTTGCAAGTTTCCTTTACTCCATGCGTTCTGATTATTTCTTGATTTGGTCATTTGTCAGTTTCAATTTTTCACTAATAACATGGCACATTTTTCTATGCCAAATCCCATCCCTATATTCCGATTGCATATCCTCACTACCTGCATGAGGGTAACCAATCCTTGTCTCATTTCTGGCAAAGTTTGATGTCGTCCATGTACAGTAGGTAGTTGATCTTGTGGTGTATTTAGTTTATAGCAATCTGTGCATTTATTAAGTATGCGATTGAGCGGAATCATTGCTATTAATAGTGATAGCGCATCTCCCGGGATTATACCTTCTGGATTCTCACCTCAGCTATGATTTTTCATCCTGCTATTAATTCCTCTCTGCAGTTTTTCATGATATCCTCGATAAATTATATGACTTTGTCTGTTATCTTGTACAGTTTGAGACAGTCAATTCTCTAGCTTTGCTGGACCATATTGTATTATTATTATTATTATTATTATTATTATTATTATTATTTACTCATTAGAGTTTTTTCGCATCAGCGTTAGCTGATGGTTTTTCACTAGAGTCTGAGTGACAGCAAGTCTCCTCAAGTCTCCAGGACTCTTCTCAGTATTCTAGCAGTTCACAATAATGCTGTCGTCTGGATGTTCTCCACTCGTCCACCAACTTCCGAGTCCTCCAGGACCTTCAATAATCCTTTAGTTACTGTTCCTAAAACACTAATTACAATTGGTATAATTGTCACCTTCATGCTCCATAGTTTTTTCAATTTCCTATCAAGGTCGAGGTACTTATCCTTCTTTTTACATTCTTTCAGTTTTATTCTGTGGTCAGCCTGGACAGCAAAGTCGACAATTTTGAAAGTTCTCTTTTTTTTTTGTTGATTATTATTAGGTCTGGTCCTCTGGCCGATATTAGGTGATCTGTTTGTATGTTAAAGTCCCATATGAGTTTATGTGTGTCATTTTCTAGGACAGTTGCTGGGTTGCGCATATACAGTTTATTCGTATGGTCTAATTTATATTTCTTGCACATATCCCAGTGGATCACCTTTCCTGACCAGTCGTGTCTAGTCTTATACTTCTATTGTGGTAATTTGCTGCATTCGGTTATCATTTGATTGATGGTTTCGTCTCTGTCACCACATAGACTACATTTGCTATTTTGTTGCGTCTTATCTATTCTCGTTTTCATATGATTGCTTTTTATGGTGTAGCTTTGTGCTGCTATAAGTTTCCTTTTCTTAGCCATTTGAGATGTTGTTTATTAGTCGTTTAAAACGTTCGCAGAGTTGTTTTTCTTTACATTTTTGTTTCCTACTTGTTATCATTCTGTTGTCCATCGTGTTTTCAGTATCGTTTCTAATGGTCGTAATCAGCCCCTTTCGTGCTTTCCTATGTAGTCCTCGAGTCGTTGTATCGATGTGTCAACACTGTCTTCATTACTGGCAAGAGTTCTTCCTCCATCCTGTTTTGATACCTTTAGTCTGCCACAGTCGTCTGTGGGATGTAATGTCTTATCCATGATCATTAGTTTTTATTCTCTTTGGTCCATTTTTTTTAAGTTTTTCTCCAGTCAACTTAAAAAAAGGTTCCGAATATTTAACGAGGAGTACAGCCCGTGTATTTATTCCTTTGTTAAGGATTCTGCTAGACAGTTTTGATTGTAGTAGCTTTCTAGTTCTCTTGAGATATTCTTTCTTAATTTTTTTTTATTTCTTAGCTACTTTTTTAATGGTGTCAGCCTCCAAGATGCCGAGTATGTGTAGGTTTCCTTCTCTCCAAGCGTTCTAATCATGTTTTGATTCGGTAGTTCCATTTCGTCAGTGAGATGTGGTTTGCCACTTTTCCTTAGTGGCATGACACATTTTTCTATACAAAATTCCATTCCTATAACCTGACTGAATATTCTAACTGCGTGTATTAGAATTTCCAGTTCTTTTTTTCATTTTTTGCTAATAGTTTGACATCATCCATGGACATTAGGTTATTGATCTTTTCCTGCAATCTACTAAGTTTGTATCCGGCTGTGCATTTTCTGAGTATGTGGCTAAGGGGCATCATGGCAATTATGAATCGTAACGGTGATAGCGCATCTCCTTGAAGTATACTTCTTTGACTATTTGCTTCAGCTAAGCTTCTTCCTCCTGCTGTCAATTCCACTCTCCAAGTTTTCATGGTTCTCTCGATAAAGTTCATGTGATATTTTATACATTTTTAGGCAGTTTATTATCCGGGTTTTCGGAACCATATCATATGAATCCAGGCCATAGCTAAACTTTTACGTCTGGTCTTGCTCTCGTTTTGGATGTGCTGGTCTTTGTGAAGTAACTCTGTTGTGCCTCTTGATCCTTTGCGACATCCTTTCTGCTACTCAGGGAAAAACAAGTTGCATTGTTATCTTTTCTTGTGTTGCCTTTTTTTGTTTCTGCATATTCCAGCATCTTGTTTTATCATTTTAAACTGTTTTGGTAGATTTTCTTTGTTTCCAGTCGAATTTCCCATCCGGAATTTGATTTTGGGGGATCCCAATTTTTTTCCCAAACTAAATTCGCACCTGCTTAGATTATTTGATTCAATTCGGTAAAATTATTCGTTGATACATATTTACCAACCCCTCTGCTCGGGCAGGATATGACTCAAGGTCGATTTTTAAGTGGAGTTTAACAGGTTTGAATTCAGAGTATTCCTTCTACTAGACTAGTTGCCTCACCAAGAAGAACCTAGTCTGCCCTGCTATTTACCCATAGCTGGAGGAAAAAATAATTGGATTCATACCTTTCCCAAGGGTATTAGTGCTATGTGAAATGCAATCAGTCTCGTCCAGGATTTGAACTCGTGTCACCGTGTCCATTTCCTACGACGATATAGATTAAACCACGGGCACCTCCTAAATTATTATTCGTTGATACATACGGTAGTACTTGATTTATTTTATTCATTTCCGTCTAAACTGTTCTCCATTCTTTGTTTCTTAATTATGGCAAGGCAGTCTTTTCACTGATCATAATTCTCTTTAAATTTTCTAGGTTTACCTTAAGTTCTTGTGATAATGTTTTTTTAGGGGGTCGTTTGGTTGTGCGTTATTTGGTTGTGTAGTGTTTCCATTGGCTGTTTTTGTTTTCGTTTGTTAATTCTTGATGTGCCCGGTACTATATTATCATCTTGTTCATTATTTATTTTCTGATGTTTTTTTAGTTTTTCAAGGTCAGAAAACCAACTTGTCTTTATCATTATTCTAACTTGGTCGGCAAGTCTTTGGCTCGTTGTGTGAAAACTAGCACACTCTTGCCTGATCTCTATCATTCTTTTCCTAAATCCTTTTTGTGAAGGGTTGCTCCTAAAATAGCAGTGTAGTGCAAATTGGTTGTCTTCCATAGACCATCTCTTGCGTTTACGTCTCTGGTTGTTGTGGTTCCTTAAATCGTCATTCGTGTACCTGAAAAAAGAACATCCAACATTCGCAGGAGTAGTTCTCCAATGTTGACTATCAAGGGAGCATTTGCCGATCATGACACCCAAGCCTGTTGCCTTGGTCCCACATTGTGTCATATTTTGTTTCAAATTTTTTTTCACTGGTGGTATATTATTGTCGCTAAACCAGACCCAGGTGTTGTTTATTATCTGCAGGCCTGACACAGATGGGACCAAGAACAGTCACGGTGACTTCATGAACAATGGATCACAAAAAACAAAAACAAAAACTAAAAAACACGGCCTAAGTTTTAACTCATTTAAAGTCCATTATTTTGCTATTTTTTTAATATATTTATTTAACTAACCTGAATTAGTTTCAGGTTTTCCTGTATCACCTCTATGGTTTATATTTACTGCCCTATTTTGAGACAATTAAAATATAAAACGCCTCAGCAGAAATAAAGAGGGGGCTCCTGCTGTCTTTTCGGTTATATTGAGGACCAGACCACAGCTGTTCTTACTTAGCGCTTTCAAACTATATCAGTTACGTATTTTTCATCGATTGAAAGAAGTCATAAGTCATTGAGTTTAGTACGCTAAATTTAAACATCTATTTTGTGATTTCGAAATGTTTTAACAGAAAATAGTTTTGGGAATTAAAAAGGATTCATTCAAAATACAAAATTTCACCAAAATTTTTTTCGACTAACGGAAAATCAATGTTTTATTTTTAATTAAAAAATTATACTGACCCGATTTTCTTCGAACTCCTCACAGCAAAGAATTATTCATCTGCCCTAACAGTTCGATTCCTGCCATCTAATTATTGAGAGGATGAGATTTTTTTTATATATATTCTAAGAAATAGAATCACAGGATATTCTAGAATGTTCTATTTTAAATATTTTTTCTTTTTTTTCCTTCTTTCTTCCTATCATTCACCCTACCAATCTCTTCGTTGTTATTATTTTCATCCGTTTTTTTTTTCTTTCTTGAACTTTTCCATCTTTTCGTCGACTTTATATTGTTTTTTTTCTACATTTCTTCATTTTCTTTCTTTTTCTTCTTTTCTTTTAATTTGTTATATTTTCTTTTCTTTATTCTTCTTTTCAAAACATTAATTTCTTTTTGAGTTGGAATTTCTTGCCATGGTATTTTTTTGCATTTCTTTCTCTTACCGTTCCGTTTAGGTTAAACTGTTACGTTGCGATATCGTAATTAGCGCGTTCAAATTCTAGTAAACTTATTACGTTCACTTTCGGGCTAATATCTTTTGGAAGAGTAAGAAACCATTATGCTTCCAGCTAAGTGTTTATAGTATCCCTAATGTTCTTCTCTTAGAAGCAGTTTCTTATTAAGTTACCTGCGAAAGTTGATAAGCCAAGAAACTACACACTTTTAATTGTTATTCTTAAAAAATATTTTTGCATTTGTTTTTCCTTCAATTATTTCTGTTTCACTTTTAAGATATTGTTTACGTTTCATTACATTCCTTTTCTTATCTTTTTAAATTGGAATGTGTTTGTAATATGAACGTTAGCTAATCTGCCCCTGGGGGTGTGTTCGTGGCGTAAAAGTTTAATCGCTGTACAGCGGAATCCTGCTAAGGGAGTTCGAACTTCAATCGCTCTGTTACGTTCACTCTTGGACAAATACCCATGGAAAGGTATGAACCCCTTTATCCTCTCAGCTAAGGGTTAGATAGAACAACTACTGTTCTTCATGAAGGATTGATTTGTCATTGAATAACACAAACTAATTAGCACCCGTCTACCCTTAACTAGTATGAGAGAAATTATCAAATATAAAAAGATATGAATAAAAATGTACTTACTCAAATTTTAAGAGACTACATATACGCGGGTCATTGAATAGATAAATGATATCATCATCATCATGTCGTGCCGCCAGCACGGATATCCCATACCCTCTCTCGCCACTCCTCCCTATAATTCATCGCTTCTGGCAGGTCTTCAGAGCTACATTCCGTATCCTCACATAGCTGCTGTATGTATGTTCGAGCTGGCCGTCCTGCTTTTGTTCGGTCATATGAGGGGGTCCATAGATGTACATCACTTATGAGCTCGTTGCTGCTTCCCCAGCAGTGTCCTGCATGTCTGGTTCGTCTAAATTGGATAGTTTTCGTGATGGGAGGCTAGTGGCTGTATAGTTGGTTCTTTGTAGGGTGTTGCATCCATAACTTGTTATGTATATTCTGAATTGTTTTTGAATAAGCTTATAGCTGAATTTATTTTTATCTGGTAGAAATATTTTCTTTCAGACTATTTGAAATGGTGCCAACTTAAACGGAGTGCTCCAGGTTTCAAGTCATTGCAATCTTTAGATGGCTGCATGTTTTTTTTTTCTCATCTATAGGCAAGATGTGTCAGGATGACCTGCTATAACTTATATACAACAGCTCTCTGCCGATGCAGTTTATCCTATTTACTAACCCCTCCACTCGGGCAGGATATGACACAATGTAAATTTTTAAGCGGAGTTTAACAGGTTTGGATTCAGAGTTTTCCTTCTCCTAGACTAGTTGCCTCACCAAGGCTGAAGAACCTAATCTGTCCTACTATTTACCCATAGCTGGAGGGAGAATAATTGGATTCATACCTTTCCCAAGGGTATTAGTGCTATATGAAATGCAATCAGTCTTGTCCAGGATTTGAACTCGTATCGTCGTGTTCAATTCCTACGACGATAACCATTACACCACGGGCACCTCCACCGATGCAGTTTATAGCCTTGAAGACCTCCCGAAGCGATGGACGATAGAGACGTTTATCGAGATCGAGTCAGGGAGATCCGTGCTGGCAGCGTGACATGATGATGATAATGGTGCAGGTTTGAACGAATTCCGGTCATCACATTCTAGGTGCATTAATGGTTCGAATTCTGTGAAATTTACGGATTAATATGTAATGTGTAAGATGAAGATTGTTTTAGTCAAATCCTTTTACTATCGAGGTAAACATGGATTTTTCCATAGGAGTCTAAATCAAAAAGACAGTTCATGGAAAGGAAACACCGACTTACTTGTTATATAAATGTTCCAGACGCCACAGTCTCTAAAAAAAGTTAATGTGGACAGTATTCTAGGATATGAAAGGATCCATCATTATTGATTTCTATGAAAAAGGTAAAAATCTTAGTAGTGCTTCCTATTTGCAATTCTTTAGGTAAAATTCACCTGATATATTGGATGACCCTCATATATCGTGTATTTCCTTGTGTATCAAAGCAGACACATGGATGTAATATCAAAGGACACATGGATGTAATATGTTAGAGGAAATAAGTTATATATTTAATTCAGAGTTGACTGTATTGTTGCACTGAGCTTATATAGTTGCTAATGTGCAAGAAGAAGAAGAAGAAGAAGAAGAATAACAACAACAACAACAATAGCAACAACAACAGCAACAACGACAACAACAACCATATGTAGAGGTGAAGAGGTGGGCATAGAATAAATAATAGCAAAAACAAGAAAAAGAACAACATGAAGAAAATTTTTTTAAATTATTTTAAAGAAATACTAACACTGCACAAGAAATACATTAACAAAGAAACTTATAGTATGGTATATCAATCCTTGAAGGTTATGAAATGACAAATCCAGTATATATATATATATATATATATATATATATATATATATATATATATATATTGTTGGTTGGTTAGTTGCTATGGTATATCAACGTTTGTAGGTTATTTAATGCCAAAACTATTTTTATGTAAATGATCAGTTCTATTTGAAAAAACTCAGTTTAGCATGAGTACACACTGTAATTGTCAAAAACATTTCTATTTCAAACTATTTAGCTTATTCAAACAGTTCTAATTCAGCTAATTCAGTTTAGTATATGGATAGACTGCAAAAAGGCAGACGATATGGTTCAGCAAAGCTGGATAATATACAGTCTCAAAATGCACAATATATCACACAAAACCATAAACTTCATCGAAAAAAACATGAAAAACTGAAGACTTGAATTAACAGCAGGAGGAAAACGCTTGGGTAAAACAAAGATCCCATGAGGGATGTTCCAAGGAGATGCACTATTACCCTAACTATTCATAATTGCCATGATGCCACTAAACCACATACTCAGAAGATGCACGACAGGATACAAACTTAGTAGATCGCAAGAAATGGTCAACCACCTAATGCACATGGATGACATCAAATTATTTGCAAAAATGAAAAAGAAATGGAAAACCTCACACACACATAATTAGAATATACAGTCAAGACATAGGGATGGAATTTGGCATTGAAAAATGCGCTCTGCTCGTCATGAAAAGTGGCAAACGACACCTAACTGACGGAATAGAACTACCAAATCGAGACAAGATCAGAATGCTTGCAGAAAACGAGACCTACAATATTTAGTAATCTTAGAGGCTGACACCATGAACCAAGTTAAAATGAAAAACAAAATTCGAAAAGAATATCTCAGGAGAACTAGAAAACTACTCGAGATAAAACTCAATAGCAGAAACCTTATCAAAGGAATAAATACTTGGGCTGTACTCCTCGTTAGATACTCAGGACCCTTTCTCAAGTTGACCAGAGATTAACTTAGACAAATGAACCAAAAAACTAGAAAACTAATGACCATGCACAAGGCTTTACATCCCAGAGAAGATGTGGACAGACTATATGTATCAAGAAAGAGGGAGGATGAGGGCTTGCCAGCATCGAAGAGAGCGTTGACGCATCCATACACCGACTCATAGACTACATAGAAAAACAGGAAAGATGACTGATTACGGCCATCAGAAACAATACTGACAACACGATAGATAACAGAATGACAAAAACTAGGAAACAAAAACGGGAGGAAAAGCAAGTCCATGGGTGTTTTAAACGAGTAATTAACATCTCACACGACAAAACCTAGATATAGCTAAGAAAAGGAAACTTTAAGAGAGAAACAGAATCTCTCCTGATGGCAGCGTAAAACAGCGCCATAAGAACCAATCATATCAAAGCGAGGATAGATAAGCCACGCATAATAGCAAGTGCAGACTATGCAGTGATAGAAATAAAACCATCAATCACATGATAAGCAAATGCAGCAAATTTGCACAGAATGAGTACAAGGCTAGATGTCACTGGGTGGGCAAAGTGATCCACTGGAAAATGTGCTAGAAATTTAAATTTGACCATGCCTACAAATGGTATATGTACAAGCCAGCACCTGTCCTAGAAAATGACACTCACAAACTCCCGTGGGACTTTGATATACAAACGGATCGCCTAATCTCGGCCCGAAGACCAGATCTCATAATAATCAACAAAAAAAAAAAAGAAAATCTGCTAAATTGTTGACCTTTATGTCCCAGCAGACCACAGAATAAAACAGAAAGAATCTGAAAAGAGAGATAAGTACCTTGACCTTGCAAGAGAATTGAAAAAATTATGGAACATGAAGGTGACAATTATATCTATTGTGATTGGTGCCTTTGGCACGGTAACTAAAGGATTATTAAAGGACCTGGAAGATTAGGAAATTGGCGACCGAGTTGCGACCATCCAAGCTACAGCATTATTGAAAATGGCCAGAATACTGATAAGAGTCCTGGAGACTTGAGGAGACTTGCTGTCACCCAATCTTCAGTGAAGTACCATCAGCTTACGCTGATGTGAAAAACTCTAATGAGTAGAAAATAATAATAATAATAATAATAATAATAATAATAATAATAATAGAACAGTAACTAAAGGATTACTAAAAGGACTGGAGGACTTGGAAGTTGGCGGACGAGTCGAGAACATCCAAACTACGACATAATTGAGAACGGCCAGAATACTGAGAAGAGTGCTGGAAACTTGTGGAGACTTGCTGTCACTCAAACTCCAGTGAAAGACCAGCAGCTAACGTTGATGTGAAAATCTCTAATGAGTAAATAATAATAATAATAATAATAATAATTATTATTATTATTATTATTATTATTACATACAAACCTACCATTTCCTAAGACTCAATATTGAATAGTGTATATTGAAAATAGACCCAAGTCGTATCCTGTTGATTAGTCAGCCAGAGACCCGCTTAATCGAACGAGCATTTCCCGACGTCATTAGTTGGAGAAGAATGTGAAGGGAGTGAAAAATCGTTATCTGTTCGTGCTCATGTTCAGACATATTGACTTGAAAACGGAAAGAAATCTTTAGTTCACAAGGGAGAAGATATCGCTAATAAAGATGTCAGCTTAGACACTAGGCGTGCACTATATTGACAACTTGAACGTAATATTTTCTTTACGAACGAACCCTGATATTGTAGACGTTCATAGCCAAATATATGCCAAGGAGAATACATTATTGGATATATTTACATACATACATACATACATAGGTAAACCCAGACAGGTAAACATATGCACACACACACACACACACATCCACATACACCCAGTGCGACATATATATATATATATATATATATATATATATATATATATATATATATATATAACCACTGGTACGTTTTATATGTAGAAATAATGTTTCGTAGATAAAGATATTCTATCCAACGAGGTTATTTCAGATTTTTCTCTTGTCTCTATTTGCTGAGATTTGCATAGAAATAAATTTGAAATGCTTTGTTTAATTTTTGTTTATTAAACACACACACACATACACACACACACACACACACATATATATATATATATATATATATATATAGTTCATGCCTTGCAAAAGAAATCTGTATGGCTCTGTTGGCTGGTGCAGCAGAATATATCAGCTGCATCTGTAAAGAGGGATATGACGCTAAACAATCTGATGGTGAGGCTCCAGTAACTGAGTAAGGGGATTGCAAAGTTTGCCTTTATTGGTATCGCTCCCAGGTCCAATCTAGTCTGGCGTGGTACCACTTGATTGGGATTTATCGACGGGTCAAATACAACTAAACCTTGTGCTTATGCTAAACTGAATTGTTTGAAATGGAACTGTTTTGATATTTAAACTACGTACTTGAGCTAATTTCAAATGTTTAAAATAGAATTGTTTATATGTATAAAAAATAGATTTGACATTAAATAAGCTACAATGGCTGATATGCCATAAAAGCAAACCAAATAAAACCAAAGAAACAGAAGACCATTTCACACTCGTCGGCAGTAAGATCTCATCTAATAAAAGTTATATCAAGATACTCAATGGAGAGGCATGGGCAGCCACCAACAGTTCTAAGAGAATATGGAAATCTCATCACTGTGATAAAATAAGAAAGGAGTTCTTTCAATATGTTACCGTGACAGTTCTATCATAGGCTCTACCACCCAAAATTTAGCAAAACACCCGGGTAAAAAAAAAAATTCTTGACAACTATACAATAAAGATTTATGCTGTTTTTAACAACTTTTGTTTGTAAGACCTCACAAAAGAAGCAACTTTAAGGTCACTCCCATCTCACAAACCATCAACAGGGCGTGGAAGCAAAATTAGGAAAATTCTAGTGTTATAATAAACGACTCTATCATCAAAGAAGATTAATTAGTTTTAAAAAATAAAGCACTTAATGAGAAGATTGACATAAAACAGTAAATCTACTCAATATGGTCATCGTTTTTCCAGATATTGTATCAACACGCCTTAGAAACCATTTGTATGCCTTAAAAATCAACTCTTTAGAGATTTCGTCTCATTCATCCTCAATAGAAGTCTTACGTGAATGAATACTTGGATGGGAAGTTACATATATTTAGTTTTCTAAAACGACCCATATACCGTTATGAAGGGGTATTAAGGTTTGGGCTTCATGAAGGCTATAAAGTAAATCGAATTATTTCGAGAAAAAAAAGGGGGCTTAGTTTCGGCGTTAAGCAAATCATAGATTCTTTATTGCTTCTTCTCTTACTCAATCATAACGGTTTTTATTTGAATTAGAAAGTGCTTGAATAATATTGCTAATCAAGAAAATTTAGATTCATCGCATTTTTTTCTTTAATTGGACTAATCAGACTAAAAAAGACGCTTTAAAAGTTATTTCATATTTTGCTTCCTAGACCCTGTAAATAAGACGAACTAAACGTTACGGGTACTGCTGGTGAAGAGGGAACGGATTCTTAATTTTCTATCTGCAGTGGACTCCTACATATGAGCACCCCAGTTTTGTCCGACCAGCAAAACATCTTACATTAGTAAGCACTATTATGATAGGAAAGGATGACAAGAAAGATTTCGGCAAATAATGACAGTAAGAAATATTTTGTATATAGGCGTGTACTATTTTCCATCTGTGGGTGTCACTTCTACTTCCACATTAACACATAACTTCAAATGTTATATAATTTGGATTGATTGACTATTTCCCTCGATTTTCTATATGATTATTTAATAGATTACATACAATTTAACGTAATTTTAATAGATTTCGAGTTCTGGATTAGATATTTTTCTTAATCGTAGAGCTATTCTGCTGTAGCATATCGAACAATTTCTTCTGAAAAAATTTTCCCGTTATAATACTTTTGATTATATATATATATATATATATACATATATATTCAAATTTGATAATATGTATATATATATAATTTTGGGTGGAGGAATTGATATATTATGTTAGAAATTACCATGACAAGAAAATCCGGCAAACACCTACATACGACATAAGGAGCACTGAACAGCTGTTTCGACCTTATTAGGTCTCATTAGCAGTCCACACCGAGATCTCCACCACTGGAGATCGAACCAACAACCACAGTATGAAGATGCCAAAACTCTACCACTGGGCCACCGGTTTATGCCATATATAAGCGATGCCGAATTAACAAGTCATGGTAAATTGCGTGACCACTTGACCTAATGTGTCTTTTTTTATAGGTACGTATTCCCTACAGCACACACGGCCATCTCCAAGGCTACCTCTTCTCAAGTCGGAATTATGAGTCCTCATAACATCAGTCTCATGGGTAGGAAATATAATTATATAATTTTGGATGGAGGCATTGATATATTATGTCAGAAATTACAATATATATATATATATATATATATATATATATATATATATATATATATAGAGAGAGAGAGATATTCACTCAAACACAGAGACAAAAAAATTACTGTAAGTGAAATCCGAAACCATTTCCACTCACACTCAAACACACACAACGTATCAAATATCAAAAGTAAATGAGGGCTGAAGCAGACCAAGGTAAACACCCTTTAAGAAAAAGACAGGAAGGACCCCCATTAAAAACATTACTGAAAACACGAGTGAATTCAAGTCTTATTGAATATTCAATTAACAATGCCTTGTGCCAGACATGTTCTCAGAGGAAAGCAACAAGCTAGAAGCATACCCATATGTAAGAATAGAATAAAAGAAATTAACACAAAAAATACAAATCTTTTCGAGGACCTACACATTTCAAATATATATATATATATATATATATATATATATATATATGTGTGTGTGTGTGTGTGTGTGTGTGTGTGTGTGTATTGATAGAAAACCATCGTTTATACATGTTTGATATATGTTCAGGCAACAATCTTTTTTTAATAATCTTATTGTGGCTTTTCTTAAACTTTCTTACTAATTTCTTTTTAATCAAGGTTCAATTGATAAAAAAGTCACCGTAGGTTTTGCTCTCAAATGCTTTGGACAAGTCATCATTATTAAAAAAAAATAACAATGTCTGTATCAATTAGACTCTGATGCAAAGAAATTAACCACAAAGTGGGAGAGAAAAAAAAAACTGAGACAGAGACAGAGACAGAGAGAGAAAGAGAAAAAGAGAGGGAGAGAGAGAGATTTAGTGAGGGAGAGAATTAGTGAGCTAGAGGATGAGAAAAAGTAAAACCCAGTGATATATATATATATATATGTGTGAGTGTGTGTGTGTGTGCGCGCGCGCGCGCGATCTACAACATCAATTTCGTTGTTTGAAACGTATGAAAGAAAAAGCATAAAAAGATCGGGTAACTTCTTTAATCAAATAATTACTCTCTCTCACACACCCACACCACACACACACACACACACTTATATGAGCGTGTATTTGCGTGTGTGTGTTTGAAGTAAAGTATTTCAGTATGTTAAGAATCAGCCATGGATTTTAAACTTTGTCCTAATTTTTCCATTAATTTATTTTTTGGAAATAATTTTCTTTTCATTTCATATCTTCTATCAAGTGTATTTATCATTGAGAAGCGTAAAGAATTAGTTGTAATGTTTTTGATTTTACTTATGCCGGTATAAGTGGATGGATAATACAAGTTTTAGGAAGTCACTGCCTAGCGCAAAAAGATATTAACAAAAATCAAATTATCTTTTTTTTCTTTATTTATAGTTATGACTTACTAATAAATCATGGGGTAGTCAATTTGCGCTCAGAATCAACACGCTCGAAAAATGTATTTTTCATGTGGTGCGATAAGATATACGGTGCAGTGGGTCAATTGTCGTGTAAATTACACAAAAATGAAAATAGTGCTAACATTTAAGCTTTTAGATATAACTACTAAAATTACATGACATTTTTTTAAAATAAAAATTAAATTTATTCAAAGAAATCTCCATTCGCTCGAACCATGATCTCCAGACAACTTAGGGATCTCTTTCAAGACATTCCGATGGTTTCCTCGTCCGAAGAGACATATTGGATTTCAGTTCATCTTTAGTGTTTCATGGGATCTGATTGTCTTTCGATTAACCAAGTCTCACTCATAAAACTCAAGAGGATTACAATCAATGGAGTCAGATGACAAGATTGTTAGGGTTATAGCGTAGCTGAAATTTTCTCACAGCTGACACAGGGTTCTCCTGTTTGCTTAGGAACGTATAGTTTTATAGCCAGATTTTGGGCCTTCCAACAACCACTCTGTCGATCCAGCACAGATCTATATCTCCAAGCACTTGATTTAATTCTCAGTGTTGAGTCTGAGGACATGTGAGAATATGAATGTCATCATCGCTAGAGACGATCACAAAAATCATGATGTGGACTGCACGTTTGGTTTTAATCAACATGACTCTGAATCTGTCTTTAGATTGACACCCAGCCCGTGTGAATTCTTCGTCGTAGAACTTCTGCGGTGAATAGCAACATTTCAACGTGATGGTTGCACGGAGCTGGTTTCCTCAGCAACAGTGCCTGACTGACTCAAGGTTACTGCACAGTGGACAAAATCTGAGAAAAATCAATAAAATGAATAAAAATGATCTAAATTGATAATCTAAAATCGGGACAATTATCTCATTGCCCTATATATATATATATATATATAAGAATGAAGAAGAGAACTCAAGATAACCTATATATATATATATATATATATATATATATATATATATATATATATATATATATATATATCCTGACTTTTTTCTTAATTCTTTTTTTCTGAGATACGTGTGCAATGGACAGAAAGATAGATGTGAAAAAAAGAATGATTCCGTAAGTAATTAGTGGTTTGACAAGAAGGTCATTTCCGATTCAGATTCTTCAATATATTTATCTTTGAGTAGCAGTAGCATAACAAAGTTAAGTTTGAGGCTGTAAGTTTGAAGTCAGCATCAAATATGTAGTAATGTGAGCCGTCAAATTCGCCACAAAGTTGGCCAAAACGTTTTGTAAGTTAGTCTCACTCAATAGGAAACAGACACATGCACCCGCTAACACACAAGAAAGGAAATCCAGGTATATATATATATATATATATGTATATATATATATATATATATACTAGGCTCATTATATAGGTTTCAGGCCTTTTATTGTATGGTCAATTTTATTGATAGTACACACATGAAACTCTAGACCCCTTCGAAGTAATCTCCTCCAGTTGCAATGCGCTTGTACTGTTCCAACAACTTCTGGAAGGCCCCATTTAATCATCTGGTGTGACCGTGTCAATGACCTTCGTCAAAGCCTCTTCATTTCCTCAATCGTCTCATAACGACAACCTCTGAGCTTAGGGAATAACCTAAAGGCACAGGGAGGAAGGTCTGTAGAATAGAAAGGCTGAAGAACTGTCTTGACGCATATCTTGGTCAAATAGTCTGTGACAAAGATGTAGTTGTGGACTGGTGCATTGTCCTGGTGGAAATGCCACTGACCCGATAAGAAGAGTGCTGGCCTCTTTCGAGGGAATCTCATCAACTCTGGTGTATTGACTTCCTTACACCTCCCACACCTCACATCATCCTTCAAAGACTCCCTGTCTTCCTTGAATCTCTTATGCCACTTTAAAACTGATGTTCGATTAATGCAAGATAGTCCAAAAGCAATCTGAAGCATTCCATATGTTTCTGTGGCAATTTTTCAAGTTTAAAACCGAATTTTCTGGCATATTGTTCTTCTAAAGTGCCCTCACTTCCACATTTTATTTTTGAAATTCCTCAGCTGTGACAATTAGGCTTTAGTACGATGTATTCCTATTGCTGCTGTAGCTGTTTATTTGAACCTGAAATAATAAAAATTGGTCAATCATCTCATAAGATAGATAGAAATAACATACTGAATTTTCAAGAGTCTACGACAATTTTAAATGCCTGAACAAAAAAGTCTGGAAACATATATGTATATGTGGAGCGGGGGTTAACAATTTAAATATACTGATAAAATGACCAAATTTATTCGTGGTTAAAAAATTAAAATGAACAACTAATCGGTTTCGGTCCTATCTGATCCCTCTTTGAACTATGATAACGTTTAAGACACAAAAAGAGGAAACAGACTCTGTAATGTTAGGAAAAAAAACGACAGGAAGGGGAGTGTTAAATGGTAATCAAAGTAAAACCCAATAAACCTTTCCTCTGTTTACAGAGGGATGGGTTATGGGTCAAAATATGAATGATCTTTAGCACTTCGTGATGGACATCGGAATTGGACCTTCTTAGAATAGTGAACAGGTTCGCACTGTAGGATGAGGCATAATCACGGTTATTTATCAGATGTTCAGCAATAGAAGACACGTATGTATTGTTAACATGGTCGGCAAAGTAGTTTCCAAGCCGTTGATATATATATATATATATATATATATATATATATATATATGGTCGCAATTTTACATTAAAAAGAAATGTAATTTTAGGAAATTTTACTGAATGATGGCAACAACTATATTCGCGCATTGTGAAATATTATAAGTGTCCGCTAAAATACACAGAAATTCCAATCATTTACCTAGTTTACATAAATTATAACAGTTCCAAATAATTAGTGATGTGTAATTAAAAGTTATGTAACCAAGCATAAAATGATTTCATTGCTTTATATGCGGATTGTTGCGGATATATACAGAAACTAAAATGAAATTAATAGACATCAGCTTCAGAACGGAGAACAAAATTATACTGGTGTTCGTTGATTAATGATATTCGGTCCTTTTATTGAAATGACTTGCATCAGGCACTGGTCCATGGAACATTTTTTAAATGAAATTTCACATGATACATTCAAAAATGTCTTCCTTCATTCTAAATTGGAAGCCATTTCTTGTAAAATCCTTACTTTATAATGTTTCACACGTTGTCATTCAAGTTAAAGAGTTGAGAATAAACCGGTCAGTTCATCATTCAGGGTCCATAGAAGTCTCAGAGTTGCAGTTACTCAGCGTTTTATGCACTGTAAGCGAGGGGACATTATCTTTCATAAACATGATGGTAGAGCGGGATATTTCTTTTGCGTTGTTAACCAAGATTCAAGGTGTTCTCTCTTGAAGGCAATATAAGCATTTGCAGTCATTAAAACATCGTCAGGCATTTCCCATGGAACAAACACGATGCCTCCAAACATTGCAGCAATATTCATAACTTTTCTCCTCCTCCTGCTCCTCTCTCTCATCCTGCTACTCTCTGTCCTTCTCCTCCTCCTCCTTGTGGGCGTCTCAAACATTGATGACGATCTCATCCCTTCATGAGCTAACATTTGCTCAACCTTCTGACCATCCATTGTAGCACGATATTTCATCCGTGAACAAAACATTTGAGAAGTGGACCATTGTTATCTTCGGTTCATTTCAGACGATTTTCTTTGTGTATTTCGTCAATGCCCGTGTTATCTCCGATTTCACTGATGTCATCGGAAAATATTCTCCGCCGGTCAGGCCTGCGTTATTCCTAGATTTACGTTGAATTCGTGACAGAGAACGTTTGGAAAAAACCTTCGAGTGATTCTTCACGGGCGTCTAATATCCTTCTGAATGGGCTGCAACATTTTTTGCCAATGTTGCGAGCAATATTGAACAAGTCCTGGTTACAACTCCCCACAAGGCACCAACTATACGGCCACCTGCCTCACATCACGAAAACTATCCAAGTTAGACGTACCAGACATGCAGGACACTACTGGAGAAGCAGAGACGAGCTCATAAGTAATGTACTTGTAGGGACCCCTACATATGGCTAAGCAAAAGCAGGATGACCAGCTCGAACATACATACAGCAGTATATGAGGATACGGGATTTAGCCCGGTGGACTTGCCAGAGGCGATGAACGATAGCGAGAAGTAGCCAGAGAGGGTCAGGGATATCCGTGCTGGCGGCACGACATGATAATGATGATATATATATATATATATATATATATATATATATATATTCATCCACAAAAATCTATCAGAACTCTCCAGTGTGACTAGACACATAGGACGCGCGCGCGCGTGTGTATGTGTGTGTGTGTGTGTGTGTGTGTGTGTGCGTGCACGCGCGTGAGCCGAAGATAAAACTTGCTCATTTTGATAATATAATTAATTATTTACAATCATGAAATATTCTTCGTATTCGAAGTGTTAGGCATATCATCTACCCAGTTTCTTCGGATCATTCGAAAATTTGTCACTTAAAAAAAAAGATGCCATTCCCGTCATTATCAAATTTTCTGCGGTATTTGTATATACACATAATATTCGTGAAAGAATGAAGGAGATAGTGAAATATGTATGTATTAATGCGTTTTTATGAATAAAGTATCACTAAAGATTCCTTGATAATGAGCAATTGATTTCTAATTGAATCAATTTTCATTGTAAAAACCAAGCTTTATTCTCACTCTTATATGTGCTTTTTGAGGAGGAAACTGGTGTTAAAATAACGTTACCATTGATATTTAGTCTATATGTTTATATATCTGGCTTTTAACTTTGTCGTTATTTCAGGTTTCTTTAGAACAATTCCAAAGGCCAAATATTTACTCAATACAGCGCTTTTATTCTTGTGGTAATAGATTTGGAAAATGGACCACACCAAGAGGAAAGTTAAATAAGTGTAGTTTTTTAAATCATTCTTTTTGTAGGGAATACGCCTTTTTATGAAATATGTTCGTTAATTTCCTATTATGATGAGTTCAATATTTAGTAATAAAATATTCATCGAATTCAGGAAATTAGTTGTTTGACTATAACTTAGCCTCATTTGGTCTGTGGTGAGATTTCAGAGCAGTTTTATCTAGTTGTTTCTCATGTGAAGTTTGAGAGAAAGGAAATTTTCTCTAACTATTGTTGCTGATCTTAATAGTAATGTACTCTGGATAATATCGATTCTTCCTCTGATTGCAAGTTCATACAGTGCCTTTACTAAGTCTTTGGGATTCGATCCAAGGGCAGCAACTAAAATTGGTATCACTGTCGCTTTTAGGTTCAACAGCTTATTAAGCTCTCAGGAAAGATGCAACTATTAGCGTATCTTTTTATCTTCTTTTATTCTCAATCTATGGTTCACTGGAATGGCAAAATCTTCTAAGGGAGTAATTCCGTCTTTTTTTTTTTTTTTTTAATTAATACGAATTCTAGTCTTCTGGTCAGGATCAGGTTGTTGCTTTTTTATCACAAACTAAAGACAGGATAAACTAATTAAATTGACTTACTTTATGTTAGTTATCCGATAATTGATTTTAAATAGTACTGATTGGTAATATGTAGTTCAGCCTAAGTGTTAATCAATGGATATTTGCATATTAACTAAATGTCAAACCCATGTGATGTAATGGATGCAGTTTTAATTTACCAGCTTTTATTTTTGCTCAAACAAGAGTCTTTGAATTTTGAACGCCATGGATTTCCTGGGTTTGTAATCAGGGATGTTCATTCGTGGAAAATCAGAGTAAACCAAAAAGAAAAATACTAAACATTTTTCGTGCATTAGAATTTTATTGAGATTTGATCCAAGTCTTTAGTCCAAAGATGGTGGTCGATAGTGATGAATTAGCTGTTGTCAACAATTTGGCAAAACTGGGTCATGGTTCCTGATAAGAAGGAAACAGGTATTACAGTTCACAAAAATTACCATTGAACGAGCCATTACGAAATCAGAATTGAAGCGCAGAAGAAAATATTTCCGCGTTTAGCTCTGAAATAATCCTTAACAAATACAGACTTGAGTTGTCCAGACTCTATGCATCGTGTAGCAAAGGATTATGTTCTAATGCTATCACTATGTCTACTGCTTCCCGTATTACGAACGATTATCAAAGTAAACATTTTAAAAGTGTTCTAGAGGCGGTGATATGTTCATTTTTTGTAGCAAGCGGATATAATAGTATACGTAGAGGGAAGGTGGTAATTTTATGGAGGTGCTCGTGGTGTAATGATTATAGTCGTAGGAAATGGACACGGCGACACGAGTTCAAATCCTGGACTAGAATGATTGCATTTCACATAGCACTAATACCCTTGGGAAAGGTAATATTCTCCCTCCAGCTATGGGTAAATAGGAGGACAGACTGGGTTCTTCAGCCTTGGTGAGGCAACTAGTCTAGGAGAAGGAAAACTCTGAATTCAAACGTGTTAAACCCCGCTTAAAAATTTACCTTGTGTCATATCCTGCCCGAGCGGAGAGGTTGGTTAATCGGAAGGTGGTATTTCTGATTTTTTTCAGATACATATATTCAGTAGAAAGAGCAATTTTGTCACTGAAGTTAGTTGAATACGCAGCTCAGTTCATGTTTCAACTAGATAATTCTCTTATTCATTCCGTAAGAGTCAGGAAAATGTTTATTCGGGAGCAAGGGATTAACGTTTTCATGCTGCCGGCCAAATGTTATCTCTCAATGTCATTAAAAATATTATGTTCTGTCAGGAAGATTCTTAAAAACAATTTTATCCGTTGAAATCTCTTGTACGTTCATCTTAAGAGCTGTGTACTAACAGCTTTAGAATTTATCGGAAAACTTAGAAAAACAAACTGTTATTAAAATCATCTCCAATGCAGAGTCATTTAGAGAATTGTCTGATCTATCGGGTGTATTTTCCGCGTTTCAAAACGGGAGGAACATCCATTGAAAGTGATCCGAAATGAGTACGACGTTCCATGTTACAATTAGAATTAGACGCAAGGCAAGAAATAATGCTTTTCTCCCAAGGGTTCTACCTTTCGTATTTGGTACTTGATATCAATCCTTTTTTAATAGATGAATCCACTTTGAAAAGTTTTCAGGTTCAAATCATACAAACGATACCTCTCAAAATGACTTCCAGAAAGAATTGTAAAATAGTAATAAATATTGAAAAAATTGTTTTTTGTACAATTTTGATGAAGACAAATCTCATTGACTTATAGGAATAGTAATAATTGTTCTTAAAAATTAATTTCCTATTTTTGGAATATATATATATATATAGAGAGAGAGAGAAGCAAATATGGAAATGAATCTGACACTATGAAGAAAGTGAAAAACAAAATAATCCATATTTAATGAATTTATTATGTAAGTCAATGACAAAAGACAAAAACATTGATTGTCAGAATATTTTTGAAAAATAGATGAAAAGGAAGAAGAAACGAATATAATATTTCTTGAGGAATGTATGTTTATTAAATTAAGAATTAAGATTGTTTAATCTAATATCACGCTTTAACTTCAAGAAACCTTAAAAGACGGCTATATGAACGGTAGCGTGATATTTAAAGAGGCAATTTTAATAACGCTCTTTTCCAACATATATCCTAAACTAACAAGAACATTCATTTTAGTGCAGCTACAATGTTAGCTCATATCCATAACAAACGATTAAGACAAAATTTTGAAACTACTGCTATTTCACCTTTCTTGTACGTTAACCCATTTCCCTATTTTTTTTAGTTTTTTTATGTATCCCGTTTCTAAGGTAAATTAGTTCTAAATCGCAGCAACATATCAAATTCTAATTAATTTCTCTCCTCATATATTTATAGCTCTTCGAGCCCCACCGATTGAATTAAAATTTGTTCAAAATTCTACCATATAACACACCCTCCTATATATATATATATATATATATATATATATATATATATATATATATATATATATATATATATATATCTTCTTATATCTATTCCATTTTCTTAGCTGCCTCATGATTGTTGTTTTGCAAAAAACTCCATGAAACCCAGGGTCGCAGACAACTTTCCATGGATTATATATATATATATATATATATGTATAAAAGAGCAAGAGAGAGGGAGAGAGAGAGGGGGGAGGCGCTGGTGATGTAACGCTTATCTTCGTAGGAAATGGAAACGAGGATCTGAGATCAAATCCCTGATACTACACGGAGCGGCAACTCTCTTAGGAAACGTATGTATCCAGCCTTCTCTCTGTGACTATAAAAGAAATATTTAGCAGAGTGGTCCCATTAATTTTGCCATAACATCTGTTTTAGGAGATTGAACTTCCACTTAGATATTGACCTTGTGCCACACCCTACTCATGTGGTTGTACATGCATATGTGTATATGTGTGTGTTTGCATGCTGTTAATGTGTTGGTTGAAAAGTGTTCGGTATTTTTAGATTTCAGGGTTCGATAATCCTAATCAAACTGATTTAAAATATTTTATGTTGTGACGCAAAAATAAGAATATTAACAAGCAAAATCACTTATTCAGTGACAAAGACGGAATTTCCACTCATATTAATGAATCTGATAAGCCAAAACGGGCCGCTGGCCACAGTTACCGTCCCAGCTAATTGATAGTTCTAAGATAGCATAACAATTTCCAGCAAGCAGATCAGAATATCCTGACACAGGTAGACATTTAACTGATATTCTCTTTACACGAATCTTTTTGATTAAGTTATGTATCTGGTTTCTGTCAGCACGTTTTACCTTGATGAATATCTTGAAAAACATTACGTTACTGACATATATAGTGTTTAGATGCTTATTAAGTATATTGGCGACCTTAGTCGAAAGTGACCCGAAAGCTCCTTTTTCAATTGCTACTACACCGAGGTGTAGGCGTGGATGCTACTCAATTCCCTGGATGGTTTCACTTTACCCTTGATCCTTAGCCTATAATACAGGGTTTTAAGAAAGGTAGCATCAAGTACCATTTTTTGATTTTTGGTACGACTCCAACGAAGACAGAACCCTGGTCTCCCGGACCAATGGCGAACACTCTACTCATTAGACCAATGGCTTAATAGTGTATGGATAAGTAAATGAGGTAGCAATGGATTCTATTGAATGATACAATTTGTATTACTCTTTTCTATGTGTGTTACCTAATTTTACTGTAATTTTCATCAAGGAGGAAATAGAAAATAAATATTCCTAACTGCGTTTCTGTAAAACCTTATCTCTGATATACCTCTTCAGCAAATCTGCAAGAAATAAGAGAAAATAATTTCGGTTGGAAATCACTATACCAGGTGTATTTTTTTTCTTCTCCACGCGTAACTTAGTTTGTCACAAGGTCAGATCAATTATTAAAATATCATTTGTAGAAAAATATCCGGCGTCATCAGTAAAAAAATTTTTATATATATATTTTTTTTTTAAATCGTGAATATATTGATTGATTTCAAACGGCATTTCAGACCTTCTAGTCTTCTTTTCTATGTAGGTGGTAAGGAATAATATTTATTCTACGTCAATATTCACAATTTTTGTGTACTTATTTCTAAATATTTTTTGGCACATTGTCCTGCAGAATAAGAATTTTGTAAACATATACATTTGATCCGTTGATAGAACACGAAAAGATACCAACATTCCGACTGAGAATGGAACTAGGATTAATGGCAATAAAAGGTTACTCGAAACTCCGCAGATATACAGGACTGGAGCCTCGCCATCTGATGAATTTTAGTGTCATATTCAGAAAATCACATTTTTGTTGTTGTGGGGTCTTACATCTCGCACAAAATACTGTCAACATATTCTAATCTCTGCCATCAGGATGAGAAACCTTTTGTGCATATTTTAAGAACTTTTTCTTGTGGTACTGTTTTCGTAAATTATAAGGTATATATATATATATATATATATATATATATATATATATATATATATATATATATATATTGTTCAACATAGTTCTGGCTCCATTTAACCAAACATTTCTCCTTTCTCACCGATACCTGTATCTGAAAAAAAAGTTTTAAATTGTTCAGCTTCGGGTCACTCTTACCTGGAATTTTTTTTACCTGGACTAATAATACATTAGGAAGTACATTTGGATAAAAACATAATTATAATACATTGAATGTTATGTTTCGGAAAAAAAAAAATAGTCTGAAAATCTGAATTAAAACACTGAATATTTCTGGAGAATTATTTTGACTATTCTTTTCATCAACGTATATCCGTTTTCAATCAGGTATTCCAATTATTTCTGATGAATGATATACTATTGATATGAATGTTTAATCCTCAGCATTTTCCTAAAATAGATCAGAGGTTTCTAAACTTCTTCAATTATATCCCTCATTAACACTGGATTTTACGGATGAAAATCTTGACATTTTATTCAGAATTGTACATTGAACTTTGACTAATGATTAAAACAGAATATAATTTTGTCGCGATGAGACTGATATCATATAATACATCAGTTCTAATTTCATTACATCAAATTTTGTCCCTGAGTTCCTCTTCTATACCATCGATTTCGTGTGATATATGTTTATTTTCTGTTTGCTGTGTCAAAGACCTTTTTTTTTTGTTATTATTATTAGAGCTACTTTTTGAGCGTGTTAATTAGAATAGTTGTAACATGTGATTTCTATTTTCTTAAGCACCAATATTTTGCGAAAAGTCCTGCTGTTATTTCAACCAAAGAAATAAAACGAAAATAATTTTTAATAGTCTATAAAAAGAGCACACACACACACACACACACACACACACACACACACACACACACACACACACACACACACACACATGCACGCAATTTGATGGAGGGTAGTGCCAGGGAGATTGTTTATTAGCTACAAAAATTAAAATTGTAAAAAAAATGATTATGGTCTTATTAAATATTACGAATATAATTTGTCCATTTTTTTTTTTATTTTCGTTTTAAAAGAGCAGCGAACTGATCTTAATGAAGGATATTTTTCTTTGAATAAATAAATGAACAACTAAAGATATACAGACGAGGAAATGAAGCCAAAATGATCAGTGGACTGAAATAACTGTTTATTTTCAAACACTCACCTGCCCCCGTATATCGTAAGAGCAAATTGGTTGGTATTAATAAAACCATTTGAAAGGGAAACTGGCAATATGGGGTTGGAATCAAAGAAATCAAAATCAAACTGAAAATAAACGAAATGAAAAATAAAATGAAAATGCGGAAATAAATTTGAAAAGGAGAGAAAATAAAGTGTCAATTAGACTAAAAATTCTTCATTTCTTCATAAATAATTGTATCTAATTACAGTACCATTTTATTTATTTACGGTCAGAATGAACACTAAATGCTTAAAACTATTTACTAACAAATGTATTAGGGACACACACACACACACACACACACACACACACACACACACACACACACACACACACACACACACACACACAAATACACACGTGAGGCACTCATATAAACGGAACCTCTCAAATATTTGCAGACACACGCTCTTCGACACACACTCACTAACGCACTCGTAGACACTCACGTATATACACACACTCACTCAAAAAAAATCACGTGCGAATACGCTTACTCGCACAAATCCACACATTCATATTCTCAAATATATGGATCTACAGAAACATACAAAGACAGAGAGAGAGAGAGAGAGAGAGAGAGAGAGAGAGAGAGAGAGAGAGAGAGAGAGAGTGAAAGTGAGGGACACTCACACACATTAAATTACAAACACGCACGCACTCATATATATATATATATATATATGTGTGTGTGTGTGTGTGTGTGTGTGTGTGTGTGTGTGTGACAGAGAGAGAGAGAGAGAGAGAGAGAGCATATGTGAGTGTGTGTGTACATCTGAGTGTGTATGAGTTGGTCGGCGGTGTGGGCGAATGACGACAATCGTGTGTATTTCTCTTAATATTTGCTTATTTCAAACATGATTGCATTTCATCTATTCATAAAATAAGGTGTGGTAGAAATTAATTTTACAAACAAAATAATGTTAGCTTAAATATCAGAAGATTTGGTGTATTGCAAACTTCTTTCATTTGAGAAAATTTTATAATTATGGCAACTTTCTTTAAAATGTCAAATATGTCATGGTTATGTTGCAAAACGCATAGTGACACGAGAAACATTAAACAACCATATAAATGAACAGTAACAGGTTTTTAAAAAAATCAAACGCTTCGTAGATTAAAGAAAAAGTTGAAATATTTCCTTTCACTTCATATGTGATCTAAAATCTCTTTATTTTCTTCCTATGTGATGTAGAATTTCTTTATTTTTCTTTCAAACCTGTTTTAAAAAGTAATGTTGTGATCATATGGATGCTGAAACAAAGGAATTATATTGGATTTTGATAAGATTGAATTTAACAGGATTACGACTTTAATTTTGTTTAACTTTTACCGTAACTGTTCCTTTTCTGCTTGTCTATTTTAATTTCTATGTCGTTTTTTCTGATCTTCTCGGATTTTGATTTATTTTTAGTTAAAATAATTGTATAAAGGTATAGTGTAAGTGGCGATCGGTATCTTGTGAATACAGTGGACCAGTAAAAACCTTTCTCTCAAACTCTAACGGAAATCGGTTGTTTACTAAATAAATTTACAGTCTTCTAATATCCAAATAGAATATGACATAAACTCATACAAATCATGATAGTAGACAGCTTTCTAATCGCACTATCAAAGGCACTGGATAAAACCCAGTCCTTTCAACGGATACATTTATTCTATTTTGCTTGATATACAATATCATGTATATCAAGTTGTATACGGTACTGTTCCAGGTTAGAGCACTCAGGAGAAGGAACTAACAGCTGCCACCCAGGTAATGCAAAGCTCTTCTAACGAATTGAGCGCTCCGATAACACAAAATGTAAACAAGCTAAAGCCACTACATATGCGTTATAATTCCTGAGCTGATGTATGTTGCCTAAATGGCTGTGTGGTTAGTTGTCATGTCTAGTGTAAAGTTAGGTGGGGTTAAATCCTAGCTTGAAGCGTCCTGCGTGTCTAGGCTCACTGAGGAGTCGTGATACAACGAAACAGTCTGTGGATGACAATATATATATATATATATATATATATATATATACCCACTTCTGTTAATATGTACAATATTTGGATAAATTCAATTGTATATATATATATATATACAAATATATATATATCTTGTCCATGGTATGTTATTTCATCAGTGATCTGCTGAGCAAAACTTGTTAAGGGTCTTCCAACGTCACGTCACCTCTGCCAGTGATTCCAGCGCATCCATTGAAAACAGGCCTTCTCGACTGTTTTTATGTGCTACGCTCCTTAAGGACTGGCTTTTTATTGTTTGACCACTTATATAAGATTTTGTCTTTCTGTATAATCGAACTTAATCTATCTATCTATCTATCTATCTATGTGTGCGTATATATGATGTATATATACCTATTTCCGTATATACATGGTTTTATAGTCCCAATATAGTAGTGAAAAAGAAAATAATGTTCACACTACACTCATTTTTTATTGAAAAATATTCGTATGATATTATTGAGAACTGTATTATTTCTTGCTAAATCCGTACATTTTAAGTAAGAATTATTTATTCTGACACAGTGCTACGTCGCTTGCTTAAAGAAAGTGGATAGAGTTTATGCTTGGATCAAGCGTCAGAGAGATTAGTTTTGTAAAAAAAAAATCTTTAACATTCTAAAATTAGTTGGGCTGACATATGAAGATGCTATTCACAATAAGAAGTTTAGGTTTTCTGGAGACAGAGATGAAACAATAAATATCACAATAAGCATCTAAATCAATCTAGCACGAAAACGAATGTAAATCTTGGCACCAATGAGTGGTAAAGGTGATCCACTGATTGGTAAATGTACAAGCAAAAATCCGTCCAATAAAATAAGATGAATAGCAATTCGATTATTTTGAGAGAGAAATGAATCACCTAACCTCGTCTAGAAGACCTGATCTCGAGTTAATTAACACGTAAAAATATCTTGTCATCTCGTGGATTTTTGGTGTTCTAGATCATTGCACGAAAACGTAAATAAAAAATCAGGAGGATAGACAAATACGTAGAATTTACCGGAGTTTAATAAAAAAAAAAAAAAAAAAAGTTAAATACGAGGATTGTTAAATAAGTTTCAAGACTTTTTTCGTATGGGCACTTTTATTGATAGTACAAATATGAAATTGTAGTCCCTTTCGAAGTAGTCTCCTCCGGCTGCAACGCTCTTGTTGTACCGTTCCAACAACGTCAGGAAGGCTCCTTGGAAGTCCTCTTGTATGACCGTGTCAATGACCTTCGCCACAGCCTCTTTCATCTCCTTAATAGTCTCATATCAACAGCCTCTGAGCTTTGAGAATAACTAAAAGTCACAGGGAGCAAGGTTTGGACAATAGGGAGGCTGCGGAACTGCCTTGATGCACATCTTGGTCAAATAGTCTGTGACAAGGGTGGAGTTGTGGACTGGTGTATTGTCCTGGTGGAAATACTACTGACCCGATTTGAAGTGTGCTGGCCTTTTCCGACCGACTCTCTTCCTGAACTCCCTTAAAACCTTAACATAATAACCCTAACCCTAACCTTTTGACCAATCAACTCTAGTGTATTGACTTCCTTATTCCTCCCACACCTCTCATCATCCCTAACAGACTCCCTGTCTTTCTTGAATCTCTTATACCACTCAAAAACTGTTGCTCAATTCATGCAAGATGGTCGAAAAGCAGTCTGAAGCATTCCATTCATCTCTGTGGCATTTTTCCAAGTTTAAAATAGAATTTTATTGCATATCGTTCTTCTAAAGTGTCAGATTGCATTTTTGAAAATCACCAGCTGTGACAATCAGGCTGTAGTAGGGTGTATTCCAAATCCTGTTGTAGCTTTTCGTTTGAAGCTGAAATTATAAAAATTTGTCAGTCATCTCATACGATGTATTGCAATAACATACTGAATTTTCAAGAGTCTACGACAATTTTCAATGTCTGTACAAAAAAAATCTGGAAACTTATTGAATGCACCACCTATGAACGCGAAGGTGCTATCAGTCGTTGATGGTATGACGTTACCCCCTCGTCCCCCCGATACGTCAACCTCTTCGATCCATTTCTCTTTACGGCAGGTGATCAACTTGTGGTTCCGATAGGGGTATCGCACATTTCCTTACGCTACAGAAAATACAATCGACTCATCTTGACTCGTCTTCCCTCACTGCTCTGGACCTCATCTCATCCGACTGGTCTCTCTGCTCCGGTGTCGACTGCCTCTGTCCGTCGTCCCTCGCCAACTGCCAACTTCTCAGTCCCTTTGTCTCACTCTCTGACTGGTGTTCCCTTCCTACTTCCGGTCACGCAGAGATCTCAAGTCCCAATCCCTTTGTCTGGTTTCGCGCCAAAACAGACAAAGGAATCGTCTGCTTGGCGGAATACCTACATAGTGTTACAATGGTTCATACAGTTGATTTTTCAAATATATTGAAAAAAAGAATTGACTAATTAGAAATCAGTGAAAGACATGAGACCATCCTGATTACAGCACTATTATGAGCTGGTATA
The DNA here is from genome assembly GCA_963585895.1 of Sepioteuthis lessoniana. NCBI lineage: Eukaryota > Metazoa > Mollusca > Cephalopoda > Myopsida > Loliginidae > Sepioteuthis > Sepioteuthis lessoniana. The sequence goes on from OY757930.1 coordinate 14,199,823, forward strand.
CGACTCAGAAGAGTCCTGGAAGCCCAAGAAAATTCACTTTCACCCAGAAAAAACGAAAATATACTTTTTGCCCTGGTCAAAAAAGAAGTAACACATCATAAATCCTTGTTAGATCGATATATAAACTAAAGAAAAATTTAAAATTTACTCAATGTTCTTTTACATCGGATTACCCCAGTCCATCTTCGACCAGATGAGCCAATTAACTTCTTACAAAAGGTTGTTGTGATACTTTTTTTCAGAAAACCTCATAAATCATCAATATCATGAGGATTTCTGTTCTGAGCTTTCTCTCCGATGATTTTCCATATATTCTCCAGAGCTTTCATATCTGGGCTTTGTGGTGGCCACTTCATAACAGCTATTCCTTCTTCTTCTTCTTTAATAAAACTAAACACGGTTTTAGTTTTGTGGCGAGGGACGTTGCCTTGCATAAATACTGGAGTTTCAGATGTCCCTTTGCGTAAATGGGGAATAACTTGCTGGCTAAGAAGTTCTTTATGAATACTGGCAAATAAGTTGAATTTAGATTAATCACTAAAGTGAATCATATACTATTGTTCCTCTGTCCACAGAATATGCTCAGTGTTGAAGTCAAAACGAACCTTTTGAGTTTTCTTTGAAATCAAAGGTTTGGGAAATGGAATCCAAGCCACTAATTTTTCCCTATTTAACCTACGAGAAACAGTTTTTCTTGAGATTGACTTTCCTGTTTGCTCACAAAATGCACGATAAGTAAACGTTGCCCTTTGGAAACGGTCTTTTAAAGACATTTCTTCCTGTTTGGTAATCAGAGGAGGCCTGTCAGTATGACATGTGACGATAAATCAAAAGTAGCGATAAAGTTGTTTAAAAATTACCGTAATTCCTATAATTCAACAGCGTTCCTTCAATTTTTGATCTTGGCACAATGTATTGAATTTTTTTAATTCAATATTAATTTATTGTAAAAATATTGAGAAAACTTTAGATGAAATAAAAACATATATGTTCCAAGTAAATTTTTGGAAAATTTCGTAAACGTACATGCAAATTTTTCATGTAAAAACCATTTAAATATTAGTTGTTGTTTCGTTCCTTAACTGTTTGCCGCTCCTCCTCCTACTACTACTACACACACACACACACACATATATATATATGTATATAGATTGGTACATATAATGGGTACTCGTCGATTTCGATGCGTGAGGACAAAGCAAATCGGTCAAAGATATGAACTGTTGGATTACATAATGAGATAATTTGATAGTGTGTAAGTCCCGTGAGAAAACAGCTACACTTCATTGATAATCTGAGAACGGAAGAATAGGGAATTATTGTGTCCCACATTTTTCTAAGTCTTTGAATTCTGAGTTCCAGCTTTTCCTTGACGAGTTGACCTACAAACCCAACAGAACCTAATATATATATATATATATATATATATATATATATATATATTAGAAGAAAACTCAGACCTGGTTAAATTGTCATAAATTTATCAGAATATCATTATACTCTTCGTCTCATCAGATGACTTCACTCGTTGAGAATGATATTCTTTACCGAAATAAATTATAATGAACATTTAACCAGGTTTCAGTTTTCTTCTAAATGCATTTATACGCTCTAAATGTGAGTTTTCTTGAATAACCTGGATTATAAGTTGCTATTGTAAGCTTGAAGAGCCGAGTTTGCCCAAGTATGTTTCTATAGCTGGAGGGAAATTAATTGGATTTATACTTTTCCCAAGTGTATGGTTTCTATGTAAAATGCAAAGAGCAATATCGAGGATGAAAACGCGGGTCAGCGTATATATTTTCGACAGTGCTAACCGTTACACCATAGACGTTATATATATATATATATATATATATATAACGCTTCTATTCAAGCAGGCAAATTCTTGATCGAAGTTTAACAGGTTTCAATTCTCAGTTTTCCACCTCTCAGACCTATTATCATAGCAAACTTAAAAGTCAATCATCTCCCTAACTAGTTACTGAACGGAGAATCATTGCATTCTTAACTTTTCCTTGTTTATTTACAGCTATGAGAAATTCTAACAATATCGCATGGGATTAGAACTCAGTTCAGCGTGTCAATTTCTTACGATATTCACTAAAAGCAGACATGCAGGATACTGCAGTAGAAGTAAGGGCGAGCACATAAGTGATGTACTCCTATGGACCCCCACATATGGCCTAGCAAAATCAGGACGACCAGCTTGAATATACATACGGCAGCTACGCGAAGATACGGGATGTAGCTCTGAATGCATGTCAGAGGCGATGAACGATAGAGAGAAGTGGCGACAGAGGGTCAAGGATATCCGTGCTGGCGGCACGACATGATGATGATGATACCAGGAGCGCTTTTAAAAAATTGCATGAATTGAGCATCAATTTTTACGTAGCATCAGAGATTCAAGGAAGCCAGTGAGTCTGTGATGGATGATGAGGGGTGTTGGAGGAGTAAGGAAGTCAATACACCAGAGTTGATTGGCCAAATAAAGAATTTCATGGATAAGGACCGTCGTGTGTCTATAGAGACAATAATTGCACAGTTTGATGTCAGTGTGGGAACTGTACACACAACTATCCGCGAGGAACTAAAGATGCGGATGATTTGTGCGAAGTTTGTCCCAAGGGTGCTCAGAGAAGATCAGAAAGAAAGACTTTGTCATGACAGCAGGGAGATGGTCGAGTTGATCAGTTCAGATCCCGCAGTTCTTGATGCTCTGGTGACCTGCGATGAAAACTGGATCTACTGCTATCACCCAGAGACCAAGAGATAGAGTTCCCGGTGGAAGGACGCTTGCTCTCCCAGACCCAAGAAAGCCAGACAGAGCAAATCCACCTACAAAATTTTGATGATCCCTTTTTTGACAGCACTTGCATGATCTACTTGCAGTGGATTCCCACTGGACAGACAGTCAACAAGGAATACTCTGTTGAGGTTTTAAAGCAACCCATGAAGAGATTCCGTCAGAAGAGGACAGCACTCTTCAAATTGGGTCCGTGGCATTTACATCAGGACAATGCACCAGTCCACAACTCCATCCTTGTCACAGACTATTTGACCAAGATGGGCATCAAGACAATTCCTCACCCTCCCTATAGTCCAGACTATGCTTCCTTTGACTTTTGGCTATTCCCTAATCTCAAGGAAAAACTTAGAGGCTGTCGTTATGAGACAATTGAGGAGATGAAAGAGGCTGTGACGAAAGTCACTAGGACTTCCATGGGGTTTTCCATAAGTTGTTGGAACGGTACAACAACTGCATTGCAGCCGGAGGAGATTACTTCGAAGGGTACTAGAGTTTCATAATTGTACTATCAATAAAAGTGCCCATAAGAAAAAATGTCTGGAAACTTATCGTGTGCTCCCTGTTTTCATTTGCATTAATAAAATACCTAAAATAATCAAAAAGACTTTCAATGTAAACGAATCAACCGAACATCAAAGTGAAATATTTTTGTTGAATATTTTTTCAAAGAATATGCCTGATATAATTTTTTGTTAGAAAGATTCACTACGGAATTAACTTTAAGAAATTTGATGAAACCAAATGAAAAAATGTTTGAATACACGTTTACAAAGTTTTTGAATGTTTAAAAAAAATAAATGATTGATAAATGCTATATCTTTATCGATAAATATACAATTAAATTTATTATGTTTTATTAAAGAACGCGACAAGGAATGCGCTGGCTAAGGTTTCATTAGCAAAATGATGTTTGATCATACGCTGTTCTGTGTATGTGTGTAGGTTTCAAAAATTTAGAAGATGCTGTGACGTATCGCATTTGCGTTTTTCCAAAATATTTCCATATCTTACATCAGTGTTATATTTTTAAGACAAATTATAGTGTATATGAATTTTTACATGCAACATTTTCCCATGTGCCTTTCTTTCTTTCTTTCTTTCTTTCTATTCTAATTAAAAAATTTTAAAAAAACACGGTAAATCTCATGAATGTGAAACGTATCAATATATGATACCCGTGAATCGCAAAACCGTCAGTTTTAAAAACCTGTTAAATTTAATTTTATTGTTTAAATATCATTATAATGATCTGCATTTGTGTGCCTAGACCACAATATGTAACTGAAATAATATTGTTTGGAGGGTTCATCACTTCTCTCTCTCTCTCTCTTTCTCTCTCTATCTCTCACTCTCTATCTCTCTCTTAAACACACACACACACACTGGTATTTGTCGCAAGCCCAACAAAAAAAGCGAGTATTGCACAAGATGAAAATTTAGGTAGGTCCAGGCGCAGGGCCATAGCCCAGTAACGCCTGGCTAGCATAAAAAAAGCCTCGGGCCTCGTCTGCGTTCCCCTCAAAAAGGGCCAACTACGACGCTAGGCGATAAACCTAACACCTCAGAAATGGGCGGTTAGAGCTTACGGGGACGGTCCCCTGAGGCTCGGAAAGCAGGTCAGTCTAGACCTCGAGAAATGGCTGCAGGTCTTGCCCGGTAATCAAGTCAAGTAGTCTTGATCAGCCCTGATCCACACCTCAACAACCGACCACAAACCAACAGCGTACTCCACATGGCTGGTCACAAACACAGAGAGAAACATACACCCACGCACACACACATGCATGCACTCACATATATAAATAATGTAGTATACCTACAGATTGCTGAAGGGGAATGAACTTTGTTAAACATGGTTGATCTTTTATTATCAACTAAAGTATTGATGTGCAGAATATGAACGACAAATATATATATATATATATATATATATATATATATATATATATATATGCAAAGTCTGTATGTATCTTAAAACATATTTAAATAGAGTGGTCTCACAACTGTGTGTTTCACTCTTACACAATCATTAGTAGATGCCAGTATTCGAATACATAAATGCATTCATTTTCATTATCACACTTGCAGCTGTTCTTTATATATAACTATCACCTTACATCGTATACAAGTTCATTTTCTTTCTTCTTATTCTTTTCCCTTACTTCTTACTACTGTCAGGTGCTAGTAAACATAGTAGACACTTCTTTTTCTGCATTCACTGGTAAATAAGGTTGTTTTTATTTTTTCTGTCTTTCACCTAGTTAACTTATACTAATTTATACTTTCAAGAACACTGTTCAGTATTTAGAACAAGCTTTACAGACGAACGACATTTTAAAGAATTTTCTCTCAAGAATTGGTCTCTACCCACTACTGTCGTTCTCTTCTTATATTTACCTGGATATCATCGTAACGCCTCCGTGAAAAATTGTTTCACGAAAATTTAAAAAAAAACAGTTCTATCTAGTATCTATCTTAGCCTCTGCTTCAGTTTAACTGAGACTTTGTAGACAACATTCTGAGTTATTTCAATGTCATGTATGAATTTGTCCATCTTCAGTTAAAACTGCTTAATCTCAAATAAAAAAATATATTTTGCAAACTACACATCGAAAAATACACAAAATAATTAATTTATTTCACAAGATGTAAGTTCATTTTATTAGTTAATTCTTCAGAATATCCACTTGTTTCCTTCAGTGCTGTTACTTGGGTTTGTGAAATTATGTTACATGTTCTTTGGAATTAGGCTTTTTTTTCTTTGTGTTGATAAATATGAGTAAATACTTATATGTGGCTTTCTATTGATTCATTGTGATGAAAGTAAAACGAGAATGATATGAATCAAAGAAGTGGGAAGTTTATTATACGAAACGGAAAACGGAAAAAGAAAATAATGATTTTAATTTTCTTAAATATATTACATGTCACCTTAAGAATGGAACTAAATATTCTTGTTTCATTTCAATGATCAGATTTGAAGACTGTGTAGAATGAACTGAATTACAACGATTGTGGTAATATGTTGTTGTTTTGGTGTTTAATTTCCCCATCATTTAAGTTGGTTTATATTTGAAAAGAAAATGAAGAAAACGATGTGAAAAGAACATTCAAAACAAGGCAAAACAAACAAAATTAAATTTCTATATCAAGAAATACATGAAAAAAGAAATATTAAGAATATTCTAATATAGTCTGTTGAATATTCCTCTGTGTGAGTGTGTGTCTGTGCATATGTTTACTAACATGGATATTATGAAAAAAGACTAGATATTAAAAGTGTCCAGTAGACTATAAAATATATGTGGACTGAGTATTTCATTTAAGATATCGATATATAGAAATATAGCAATGTATCCTAGGAGGAACGTGTGTTCTCTCATGTTGATTGTTTGTCTCTTTCAGGGTTTGACCAAATTTCAGTGGTTGTGTTTGAGGCTGGAAGAAGTTTAACTGAAAAGGCAAAACAAGAAAGAAAAAAGTTTTCGGAATGTATACATTTCCATGGGGTTTACTGCTGGAAATCCAAGTGAGAGAGAGAGAGAAGGGGGAGGGGGAGGTCTTTGTAAGTGAAAATGTGTGTTGTCTCTGTAAGTCGCAATGGAGAGAATGAGTTCTTGGAAGACGAGAGTATATATCGGCAATCCTTGTCATGCTGTCGGCTTCAAATGCGCGGACGTAGATGTGAGCACTAACCACGTGACTTTCCTGACCAATAGGTTCACGAGACTATTTTTTTTACCGAGGTCCGCCATCTTTGTTTCGGGAACAAGTGGTTTCACGGCCATTTTAAAATATAGGAGTGTAAATCCTATGCGACCATCAAAAGCATCATTAATTAAACAATCAAGTCGAAAGTCCCAGTAGCGTAATGAGTAAAATGCTGGCCTTTGACACAGAAATAATTCTGTTCGAACTCCAGTCGTGATATTACATTCACATTTGAATTTATACTATCGGGAAACGTATTAGCACCCTTATACGCCAATCTATGAGTTAAATAGTATCACTGCTGATCTTTCAAAAGGATGGATTTGGCACTAACAAAATGAAAATGATTCCGCAAGAAAAGGTATATCTCCTCATTTATATTGATTGAGGGATTTTTTTTCGAATGAAATAGAAAACCTTATACAAATTATGAGAATCTACAGCCCAGATATATGAATGGCCTTTGGGGTTGAAAAATGTGCCATGCTTATGAGGAAAATAAATGGAATTAGCCAAAATGATAGAACTGACCAATTAGGAAATCATCACAATTCTTTAAGCAAAAAAGACACAAAAATCATGTAACAACAACAAACAAACAAACAAAAGAAAACAAGTAATTGGAAATATTAGAACCAAACTCAATCATGCAACCGATGAAAGAAACATAAGAATTTAGTGATTTAGAAGTGTAAGAAATCATATTGAAACTAAAATCCCCTGATTAAATCTAACCAGCAGACTTGGTTTAATTAATACGAACACAAGTTGTCAACAAGTGAATTTTTCCTATCAGAAAACAATGATTAATTTTTCATCAATCGAAAAACTGGACAAAGAACTGGTTCTTGCCAGATATAGTTTTCTTTTGTTTCTGTGTTTTAATGACATATCATCTATCGATAATAATTTACTGCCAAAGCCATACTCATAGAAGAACAGCAGTGATGTTATTTAAACATTACCTGCATAAATAAGGGTGTGCATACCTTTAGCGACAAAAACTGAATTTAATAGAACGACTGGAATTCGAACTTCCTTATTCCGAGCCTACGTTCCAGCCATTAAGGTTGGGAGCTCCTCCTCTTATCAGACGATTAAAAAAGTTATAGAACGGAATAATAATTAGATATTTAGAAACAGTTCAATTCTTATTTAATGTAATACATATTTACCAACCCCTCCGCTCGGGCAGTATATGACACGAGGCCAATTTTTAAGCTAAGTTTAACAGGTTTGACTTCAGAGTTTTCCTTCTCCTATACTAGTTGCCTCACTAAGGCTAAATAACCTAGTTTGCCCGATTATTTATCCCTAGCTGAAGGGAGAATAATTAGATTAATACCTTTCCAAAGGGTTTTAGTGCTATGTGAAATGCAAGCAGTCTCGTCCAGGGTTTGAACTCGTGTCACTGTGTCCATTTCCTACAACGTTAACTATTACACCATATTTAATGTAATATAATTTTTACAATTATTTCTATTAAAATGGATGAGATTGGAAAAGTATAAAATAGATTATATACATTGGAGTCATTTAAAATCAAAGAAACTATTGTAATCATCAAAATTATTTACAACGTCGTGATGTATTGTGGATATTTAATATCCTATTTATTCACGAATGTTTATTCTAATATGAAACTTCGGTGAGTGCAAATAAATTAAAGACTGATTGCTTGCATATGCCTGTTTCTGTGTGCGTGTGTCTGTTTCAAATTTTAGAAGAAATTCTGTCTTCTGAAGCTACTAAAATTCAACTGTAATTTTAGAAATATTTCAGTATCAATCATTTTTATGTACTTAGAGATTATAGACATTCTCTTAATCTAGAGAAAGGATATTGGAATGACAGAAACAAGAAATGCAATTATAAATAATAATTTGATAAAGTCGGAACAAGAAAATCGAAAAATGAAATCGACGATTTTTTGGAATTAAAATTTTATTTTCACATATTTACTATAAACAACCTGATCAGATTAAAAACAATGATATTTGAACTTTGTTTAATTTATATAACATTTCAAAGATGTTCTGAAATTTTCATTGACATGAAAATAAGCATTTCCAGTGAAAAAAAGAAATTTGGGCTTAAATAAATTTATTAAATGATTGTTTATCCTTTTGTAAGTAAAGACAACGGCTTTTTCTGCCCTACTCGATCACCTGAAGTAGTGAGTGTCGAGGTTTGTGCCCACAAAGGTAGAAAAACACACTATATATAGGATATCTAACCATCGATATTTAGTCGTAAAACTACGAGTGTCAAATAAAGCAAGTGGTGACAAGGCGATTATATTTACATATATATATATATATATATATATATATATATATATATATATAGAGAGAGAGAGAGAGAGAGAGAGAGAGAGACGATTAATAAACAATTTTTAAACACATTTAAAATAACAATCAATCCTCCACCTCTTTTATTTCACTGTCTGTTATTTTCTCTGTCACTTTTTCTCTGTGTCTTTCTCTACCACCGTCAGTCTATCAGTCTCTCTGCCTCTTCCTTTTATATATATATATATATATATATATATATATATATATATATATATATATATATATATATATATATATATATATATAAACTGCTGTACCAATAACTCATCATATATATATATATATATATATATATATATATATATATATATATATATATATATATATATATATATATATATATATATATATATATATATATATATATGCGTGTGTGTGTGTGTGTGTGTGTGTGTGTGTGTGTGTAAAAATATATGTATGTGCAGAGGAAAGAGGCACTAATAGGTATTCCCCATATACGCAGGCAAATGTATGCATGTGTGGAAATGCTTCTTTGTACGCAGACCTACATATTTGATCTACGTGTGAAATCATGGTCAAAATTCTATTACTATATACCACTTCATATATATATATATATATATATATATATATATATATATATATATATATATATGTGTGTGTGTGTGTGTGTGTGTGTGTGTGTGTGTGTGTGTGTGTGTGTGTGTGTGTGTGATATAAAATATATGGTGGCATAACCAAGATCTTGGCATTTGATATACGATAGGTGGGCGTACCACATTGTAAAAATAGTAGGTAATCAAAATAGTTATTTTATTTTAGTTAATTAATTAACTGTATATTGGAAATGAAAAAAAAATCAATAAGTAATAAATTTGATTTAAGAAAAACAAAAACTTGATATTTTTACACGTTTATCAAAACTGTGTTCACTTTTACTTCGTCTAGTATATCAAAATGATCACTAAAACAATATTTTGCTGCATTCTTCAATTAATATATAACCATAATAATCGAGACGTTCTCTCACTTGTCAAAATATATTTCTACACATTTTTATTAGTTGTAATTTTCTCATGTGGCTGCAGTGACAATACAAAATATTAGCCTTTTTTTAATCAAGTGTAAACGACATAGTCGCTGTATAAAAAGTGAGTTTTTTTAAAACACGCACTGAGATAAAGAAATTTACTCACTCGTGAACTAAAAAGCATATGCATACAGAGATATGGCTTACTGAATCCCGCCAACTGAGACGGGAGTGACAGGATTTCAATTTGTTAAGCAACTTACATGAGATTTAAATTCAGATTTAACTTTCTCTTAGACTGATTGCCGTACCTAGATTGAACGGAAAAATATGGATTTATGCCTCTTAAAATAGTTAAATGAAAGGGAAACACCCACATTCAATATTTTATTTCCTACCAAGATAACAGTTGCACCAACCGTAACACACACACACACACACACACACACACACACACACATATATATATATATATATATATATATATATATATATATATATATATATATATACATACATATATATATATATATATATATATATATATATATATATATATATATATATATATATATATATAATATAAATGAGGATATTTTAGATATAGTTCTAATGGCACTTGGTCGCACAGTTCAGTTTTCAGTCTTTGCGAAGCAAGCAGAAAAACAGAATATTTCAAATTATATAAATTTATTTTGACGTAAAGCCAAAGTTAAATATTTCTGTTTTAATGAACTTCATCAGGACTTTGTATTATGAGAATTGTTGACACAGCGATGGATGCTTGTCGAGACAACAGGCGTAAAGAAAATGCAATTCAACGAAAAATATATAAACCTACATTTCAGCATTTTTAATTCAAAAGTTTAACTACGTGTTTGGCACGTGGAATGATGTTTCAAAATGTATTTTTAAGAGAACCAGAACATTCAACCAATTTTTAGAGAAATATGCTGAGATATATAATTTTTTTTTTTATATTTACAGATCGTTTTGAAGCCATCCATGTCGTGTAAGAATGTATCTGGTATTTGTTTTTTTTCCAAAAGGACAGTATGGAAGTGAATATGGATCTGAATCCGGCAGTATGAAAAAAGTAGAAAGACAGAATAATCCAAATTAGAATAAATTATTTTGACATAAAGCCAACGTTTAACGTTTCGGTTGTAATAGTATTCATCAGGACTTTGATATCAGGAGAATTGTTCACTCAGTGATTGATGCTTGATTGATAACAAGAGCAAAGAAAATGTATATATATATATATATATATATATATATATATATATATATATATATATATATATATATATACATTCATATCATAATGCATTATTAGCAAGCTTTTTTGTCTATTCTTATCGCTTTATCGAAAGTGGTTACTGGTTTTGTCGTAAATTAGCGGAAACACCACGAGAGGAGGATATGACGACGAGTAAATAGAAAAGTAAAAATCAGACACGTGCTAAATTAGATAAATGATATCACTTTTATGCATTGATTCAAACCACTCCCGAGGTATCTCAAATAATAAAAAAGGCAGCACTATTTGGAGGGGGCTGAAGAAACTGTTTAGGTTTGGTTAGAGTAAGATTTATACCGGAATTCAAATCGTTTATTTCCTCGTCCAGGTACTGATAGATCCTTTTCCTCTCCGGACACCGTTTCTTACACCCCTTGCACTATATTACCGTCGGTCTCACAGCTGATTACCAAGGGGTTCGATGTGTCTACTATATTACGTCTATATATCTTTGCGTGGATATATATCTGTGTGAATGTATTTTATGTGTCTGAGTAAGCATTGCATAAGATTTTAATGAATGCCAAAAATTAAAATTATCACCATCCTCTTTTACTTAAGTTGTAGTCTACTTGTGATTGCTGTACTGATCAGAAAAGGACTAATATATATATATATATATATATATATATATATATATAAGTGTGTGGGGGGTGTCACCTTGAAACCTGGGTTAAATCCGAGGTCGAATCATAAGAGAGAGTCAAAACTGGTACTTGATGCCTCCTTGCTTAAAACTATCCATTAGAATGAAGAGTAAAATAGAGCACTCTAGGGAAAGGAGTAGCACCCTTCCCTATACCTCGGTGTTGTAGTTAAGAAAAAGGTAGCCTCTGGATCACCCTCGACTACGGTCACCAACTTATATATATATATATATATATATATATATATAACCTCTCCACACAAGATGGATTCAAACAAGGTCAATTTTAAGCGTAGTTTAATAGGTCCGAATTCAGAATATTCGTTCTTTAAGATCGTTTGCAATTGTATGGTTTAAGAGCCTGGTCTGCCCTGCCTTACTATTTGTACATAGATGGTCGGAGATTAGTTTACTACATACATTTCAGAATAGCATTAGTGATATGTAAACTACGTAAAATGTAATCTACTTCGTCCAAGATTTGAACACGTACTGACGTGTCCATATTTCCTACGCATGTAATTGTCATTGCATGACGCGTGCGTGCCAACATATATATATATATATATATATATATCGACAAGTAGAGAAAGCCTAATTGACACACTATCCTTTATGTTTAAAGAGACTGACTAGTGAGACGTGCCTAACAATGCGTGTGTGTAGGGATGCTTTTGATTGCGTGTGTAAGTGTGTTCGCTTATGTGTATATGAATATTTATTCAGTATTAAGTAGGATTTGTCATTTGCAAAATCTTTTCTTGTCTCCTAGATAAATCGACCAAGAAAATGACAACATTTGATGTTAAATAACGATTTCAAATGTTTTTTTTATACGGTGAATATAAAGAGGATTTCTCGTTTTTTTTAGGAAATAAGATAAAACAATATGAGTCAGAATAATTTTCTAGAATCCTCAGATATTTTTTCTTACTGTAACGTTCAGGTATTTTTGAATATCTCAGTGAAAACAGAGACTTTGTATGTTATTTTCTTAAGAAAAATATTTTTTATACATAGGAGAGAAATTAATGACATTTCGTCAAAAAGTCTTCCACGTGGCCTTTATTAGAAGCACTGAGTGTCTTGTGTATGACAAGACTGTAACAAAAATTCTGGAGGACTTTGCATAGATTGATAGACTGTGAAGTATCTCTTCTCTACCAGTTATATATATATATATATATATATATAAGTACTCAATGCGGGAATTCCTGGCTACCATATACGCGTAAATGTAAATCTCTTCCCGTGAATTGTGCACCCCCGTAGCCGAAGAGCGTATATGTGAATGAATAAATGTATTAAAAATCACTTCGCTTACGCTGAGAGGACGATAGATTTGGAGTAAGAAATCCGACTGATGTAAAGTCACCCGGGTTTCGATCTCAGTTTGAAGCTTCTCATGTCTAGCCACACTGTTGAGTTGTGATATAACGAAACGATATATATATATATATATATATATATATATATATATATCATTTGCGAAAATATTAGTCCGAGGATCCAGGAAATAAAATGGTTGTCTCTAAGAAAGCACTGTTGACTAAGTGCGAAGTAATATATATATATATATATATATATATATATATATATATATTAGATATATAAAACTAATTCATGGAATTTAATCTGCAACCTTGGAGTTTCATGGGGTTTTTTTTAGGCAAAACAACAATCATCAAGCAGTTAAGAAAATGAAAAAGGTCGCAGTCTACATTCCATGAATTATATATATATATCTATATATATATATATTGTGCACTCCCCATATTATATTGCACTTGCTAAGAAACAAACTCAGAAAGTCATTTAGCGACAACCAACAATGTTATATATTTATATATACAATTAGGTATATACACACAAATATATATATATATATGTATATATATATAGTGGGTAGTGTGTTCGCCAATTGCCCGGGTGACCGGTGTTCATTCCTTGGTTGAGTAATATGAAAAACTAAAAAAAAAAAAAATGGTTGTTGATCCTTCCTTGCTTAGCATTCACCATTATATGGTACAGATCAAGGGTATAGTGGTACAATCCAAGGAAAAAATAACGCCTTCTCCTACACTTGGGTGTTGTAACAAATGAAGATAGAGTTTTCGATTTGCCCTCGACTATAGTTACGAAATTGGCTAGTGGGTAGAGTGTTCGCCAATGGCCCGGAAACTTGATTTCCATCCCAGGTCTCCAACTTTACTTACTTTTAATATATATATATACATATATATACATATATATATATTGCCATCTCTATTAGAACTTTTTAATGAATGCAAAAAACGATTAAAGCGGTCGTGGTTTACACACACTACTGAGACACTTGAAAACTTAAAACCTATAAAAGGCCAAGGTATCTAAAATCTCTATTGCACGCTATTTACAAACATCCTAAGTTTTAGTGAACAATGATCTTTTTTTTTTTTAATTACTGAACCTTCCATAAAAGTTAAGGCTTCACCCCGGTTAGATTTAGCTCCCTAGTGAAGGAAATAACGGTAGCCATGGAATGGAATGAGCTCATGGAATGAAGCGAGCTCTCGATAGCCGTTAAGCAGATATATGTCAAGAAAACAGTGATACATAATCATTTGAAATTCCCCCTCTCCCACTAGTTTACAACTGGCTGTGCCATTGAATCTTCGGCTGACGTATGAATCAGTCCCGTTTCGAACTCCTCTTCTAGAATATAGCGTGTATACTTACACCGGAGAGTGACAATTTAACGAAACACTCAGTCCCTGAATGACAAACTATATATATTTCTGTCATTACTGATTTTCATTTTGGAAAAAAAATATATCTTGAACAATTCTTATCTATAATTTCAAAAACGATGATCTATTTTCTCTCAGAGTTTTTAAGTAATAACTTAACGAATCAGACGTCAATCTGCCGATAGTGTTGATCCATCATTTAGATAATTAATCATTCATTTTCCTTTACTTTTCTTTTTGCCGGTATTATACGGATTCGCGCGTGGGAGTAGCATAGCGTGAATATATATATATATATATATATATATATATGTGTGTGTGTGTGTGTGTGTGTGTGTGTGTTTTCACGCGTGAGTGGGTGCGCGCGTGTGTGTGCTTGAGTGTGTGCAGATGATATAATAAGACTTTCTCAGATGGACATTGGAATAAATCAATATAGAACGACGAAACCAACCTGCGACACGATACAATTGACATATCCTCGATCCTAGTCTCTACTGAGCTTTCACAAATATATATCAAATCATGTACTGAGTTTTATTTTAGTTTCATTTTTTCTAATATCAACTCCAGATTGCTCTACTTAAAGAGCCATGAACACTTTCCGTGTCATTTACAAAATGTTGATATATATATATATATATATATATATATATATATATAAACAACTTCTCATCCATATCTACTTGCACCTCTTCTATATTATTTTTTCTTCAAGTTTTTAAACGCTTAAGATCCATTGAAAAATATTTAGAATATGATTGAGACTGAGGGGCATTATAAATATTAGCAGCTATGATTGTTAGATCTATATATTTGTAGTTCTAAGTGATTCCGAGGTCACCTTTTTCGGGGAAAGTGAAGATGCAGTTTTTCCTCCATCTTTTTAGTGCCCCTCTTAATACACGAAGAAGTATGTAGTCAAATTACATAGTCTTCCATACATTAGGAGGTAATACTCCGTGTCCAGTAGATTTTGTGTTTTACTTCATTTTATTCTATTTTATAGCTCTACATTAAATTCTTCTTCCGTAATCCATTCAGTTTTGATATCAAGTTAGATATCAATGTTATATTTCGACCTTCGACCGGGCCCAAAAATGCTATTCCAAGGTGATACACCGGAAGGAAGTGACACATTCCAATGGCCAGTAATCGAAAGAAATCGCGTGGGCGGATTAAGTCTTATGATATGGGACAAGGTGAAGGTCCCATTGTGCCACTAACAGTGATACACCGGAAGAGAGTAACCTCTGAACTGCATGACAGTTATTTCTGCTTGATGACGATTAAACATCCGATTTCAAAGATCCAGTAGGCGATCGTGTGGGCGTTGAATTATTATTTAACTCAGTTGAGTTTTGGGTGCCAAAGCAGTTGCCAGTAGAATTCCAGATAGCCAGAGACCAGATGTGGTAGGAAAGGCCACACCCAACCGAGGGGGCCCTCAGAAAGCCCCGATGGAGTAGCCCCCAACAACAGGAGAACAAGAAAGACACAACGTGATGGTCATAACAGAGGGGTCAAAATATGAAGTTTATGTTCGGTCTCCAGCACCCTCTCACATGCAAACCTTGAACAACCTTTTCAAACCTTGCAATAAAGTGAGAGGTAAATATTGTTAAAGAAGTCTTCTTGCGTTTTCCTTCTTGCGTCTTCTTCCTTCCTGCATCTTAATTGTTCCTGCGTCCTTTCTTCACGCGTCCGTCTTTGTCGTTGTGTCGTTGTGAGTTATTCTACATATATATGTGCACGTATGTTGATGTGAATCTACATGTGTGACTATATAACATCAATAGATTTTTGAGTAATTACAGGGTGGAAGGATAAAATTATCGTCCAAAAGAAAACAACACTACAGCTTTATTTTTAAATTTTTATTGAAAAAATCAATTCAGGTAACTTGATTATGTAGTAGAGCTGACATCTATTCAATGTAGCCGCCTTCAGCCTCAACTACCGCCTCGATACGGATCCGGGACTGAGAGCATGCCTTTTCCACAAAGGCTGGTGGAGCTCGGCGAATACTCGGTGGATGGCGGCGACCAGGCTGGCTTTGAAGTTGTGGGGTCATGTTGGTGATGTTCTCGACGTATGACCAAACGAAGTTATCCAGTGGGTTCATGTCAGGGGAGGAGGGAGGCAATGAGAGAAAGGTACAAAGTGGTAGCACTCCTTCTGAAGCCAAGCCTGGGTCTCTTTGGACTAGTGGGCCGGCGCTGAGACCTGCTGCGTCACCCAGGGTCTGCCACCGGTCACCTGATTGCACCAGGGGATCACCACACTCTTCAGCACATCCAGGTTCACTTTGGTGCTGACTTTCAACCCGACTTCGAAGATGTGGCCCTCATTTGAAACCTCACCAAAGACCATAACCTAAGCCGGAAACTTTGTTTCCATCACCCTGGGCACGTCCCTGCTATTCGTGACAATCCAGATTTGCATTTTGATGGTGCTAGCAATGGTCCTGTTGTCATAACTTGGATCGGTAGAGAGCATGAGTTGTGCAGCGGAGCATCTCGGATCTCGCTCATTGAACATTGTGTCAATTTCAGACATGATAGAAGGCTCCTATCGCGCTTGAGATTTGTATACAATTGGCTAACTAGTTGATAGTCTGCAACAAAAAAAGAAACCCGGTTATCATTAAACGGAAAATGAATAATGTCGTCTTTTCTAAGGCGACAATTTTATCCTTCCACTCTGTATATCTATGATTTCAGGTTTGTTTTCAAACATACTCTAAACATGTTATTTCCACGGTGATTTTACTTAGCGTAATGCATTCTGGCATCATCATCATCATCATGTCGCGCCGTCTGCGCGGATATCCCTGACCGTCTCTCGCCATTTCTCCCTATCACTCATCGCCTCCGGCAGGTCTTCAGGATTACAACCCGTGTCCTCACATAGCTGCTGTATGTAAGTTCGTGCTGGTCGTCCCACACTTGCACATCCATGAGTGGGGGTCCACAGGAGTACATCGCTTATGAGCTCGTCCTTGCTTCTCCAGCAGTGTCCCGCGTGTCTGGTTCGTCGAACTTGTATAGTTTTTGTGATGGGGGGCAAGTGTCCGTATAGTTGGAGTCTCGTGGGGTGTTGTCGCCAGGACTTGTTTAATACTGCTCTCAACATTCTTGTGTAATTTCCGTCCAGCCTCCTCTCCAGCCGCTTCGTAAGCGTCCATGTGGTGCATCCATATAGCAGTATCGACACAACCGCTGCCTGGAAGAAACTGCGTTTCATTTTATCTGTTAGGTCCGACTTCCATATGATCGAGAGCCTATCGATAGCTGTCCATGCCTTCGTCAGTCGTGTGTCGATGTCCTTCTCGGTTGATGAGACGCTGCTTCCTAGGTAGGTGAATTTGTCGACTAGTTTCAGAGAGGCTCCGTCTAGTGTGGCAATGTTGCCTGTTTGGTTGTAACACATATATTCGGTTTTGTTTGCATTGACATGTAGGCCAATGCCAGCTGCAGCTCGTTCCAGACTATGTAGTAGTGTCTCTGCTTGATTAGGCGTATTCGCTAGTAACGCCAAGTCATCGGCGTAGTCGGCGTCCGTGATTGTTTTTGCGGGGTACCTTTTGCTTCTTCTCTTAGTCAGCTCAAAGCCATTTTCTCTGATTTTGTCGATCGAAGTCCTAAGCACATAGTCTAGACAGATGATAAAGAGGTACGGGGCTAGTGTGTCTCCTTGTAGTACTCCTGCAACAATGTCGAAGTATTCCGTGTCTCCATCTGGTGAACGTACTTTTACTTTGGTGTTTCTGTAGAGAATCATTATCGCTGCTACGGTTTCTTTTGGTAGGCCGTAAGCTAGTAGGATTTGCTCCATCTTCCCTCTGTGTATGGAATCGAAGGCCTTGGTAAAGTCGACAAATAGTAATGTCGCCTGTAAGTTTTTTGCCCGAACGCCTTCCAGGATTCTACGGATGGTCAGTATTTGTGAGGTTGTGGATCTATTTCTCCGGAAGCCATTTTGGTTTTTCCTAAGTATGTTTTCCATTTTGGGTTCTATGCGGTTTCGTAGTAGGGTATTGTAGATTTTGGCTGCTATGGATGTAAGTGTTATCCCTCGGTAGTTCTTGGCTAGTCCGAGGTCGCCTTTTTTAGGGAATGGAAGGATGCATCCCTTCGTCCATCGTTCTATCCTATTTTGACTATAGACTGCGTTGCATTGCCGGAGCAGTATATCGTCGAATTGTCTCGTCTTCCACACTTCTGGGGGGATCTCGTCTAGCCCCGCCGCTTTCCTATTTTTAATTCTTCTGAGAACCGTGTCGAGTTCTTCTTTGGTGAAAGGACCTAGTTTTACGTCTAATTGCTTACTAATAATTCTGGTGATCGGTTCATCCGTTATTTCCGGTGGGTTTCCTAGTAGATTTTTGAAATGCTGTTCCCACAGTTTTATTCTTTCTTGTTGGCTTGCAGCTTTCAATTTTGCTTTGGCTGTGCTCTTCCTTCCACTTACTTCGTTTATTGTTTGCCAGGCTATCCTGGATTGCCTATCTTCCACCGAGTCTCTAATCTTATCTATCTGATTTTGTACGTATTCTGCCTGTTCTTTTAGGTATATTCCTGTTAATTGATGTTGCGCCTTTTCTAGTTCTCGTGCATTTGTATTTGTTGGGTTCTGTTGATAGTTTTTGGAGGCAGTCTTCACAAGTGCACGTTTTTCTCTAGCCGCTAGCGTTTCCCAAGGGACTCTATATTTAGTTCTAGGTTTTGTTGGAATACACTTTTCTGCCGCCTCCAGGTGCGCTTCTACAAAATTTTCATATTCGTCATTTGGGGTGCCTATTTCTACCTTCTCTTGTAGTGCTTCGAATCTGTTTCTTAATTCTAATGCATATTTGTCTCTAATATCTCTGTTGTTGAGTAGGGCCCAGTCATAGTGCTTGGTCGTGGCTTTACGTGTGGCGTTTTTTCTTAGGCTTAGTCGTACTTTGGCCGTAACTATTCGATGATCGGAGGACACACCCTCGAAGGAGGAGTATGCCTCGCAATTCATCGCACTGTTTCTCCATTTCCTGTTTATAAGGACGTAGTCTATCTGTGCTTTACTCTTATTTGCGTATGTGTAGGTCCATAATTTCCCCTCCCTTTTTTGAAAGTTTGTATTGAGGCAGGTTAATCTATTTTCTATCATGAAATCTATTAAATGCTGTCCATTCCTGTTAGACATGTAGTGTAGGCTGTATTTGTTGTGTCTGTTTTTCCCGATTTGTGCATTCATATCTCCGCCAATGACTAGCAGGTTGTGTTTCGGAATGCTACGTACTAGGGAGGATAGATCTTCGTAGAAGGTGGCTATTTCGTTTTCTTGGCTAACATTGGTAGGGCTGTAGCAGGAGATAATTGTTGCTTTGGGGTTGCCATTAAACGTTGCGGCCATCATCCTAGGTTGTATTCTCTCAATGCTGTTCAGTGTTTTTAACGCTCTCGGTCCTAGAAGTATTCCCACCCCTCCTACCGATGCATTGACAGAGTTTTTCCATGCCGATACAGTCACCAGCATCCATCCATTTCCAGTTTCGTGATACTTGATATCTTCGGTGTGCGTGTATCGGTGCTCTTGTATGCAAATTATATCTATCTTATGTTCTACGGCTGATGCAGTTAGCTCTGCTAGTTGACCTATTCTATTTAGGGTTCTCACGTTAAATGTCGCTAAGTCTTATTACCATTGAAGATTTTATTGATTTGGCTTTTAATGTATTATAATTGTTCTTTCTGGTGTGTGTTATTTTTTCACCACAATTTCTTACCTTTCTGGCATTTGGAGATTGTTTGGTTTCTTTTATTATGTACAGATGCTATTTTCCTGCTATCTCGTTTTCCCTAACGGCAATTCTCTTCCAGGGAACTCAGTTATGTTCTTGTCTTGCAGGTATCCACTCAGTGGATGCTTCTCTGAGGGCGGTAAAATAATTCTCATATTGGTCGTTTGAATTGTGTTTCAGATGTCTCGTGAAATTTATAGTTTTTTTACAGTTAACGTAAATTGATAGCGTTTATCACAATTGGCAAGTTAGGACCAGCCATACCTTACAGCTTTGAGGGTTTGTTTCTAATTCTGATACACCTTCAAGAAAGGAGTATGTCTCACAGTTCAAAACGCTATTCATCACTTCTACTTTAAAAAGAAAATGATATCACTGAAACTCAAAACACGGCTACACTCACACACACACACACATATATATATCCGTCTTATAAAACTTATATATATAAAAGGTTAATTAATCAACACTACGAAATTCTATCAAACATTTTCTAAGTTCCATATATACTGAAGAAAAATACACACCTTTTCTAAAAAAAAAACACATCATCATCATCATGACGTGCCGCCAGCAAGGATATCCCTGACCCTCTCTCGCCACTTCTCCCTATCGTTCATCGAGTCAGGCAGGTCTTCAGGGCTACATCCCGTATGCTCACATCGCTACTGTTTGTATGTTCGAGCTGGTCGTCCTGCTTTGCTCGGCCATACGTGGGGGTCCATAGGAGTACATCACTTGCTACCTAATAAACGTCAGTATAAATTAGCGTTATTAAATGCCATAGAATATTTTATCTTGAATACCAGATGGAAAGAATACTTTATACTTTCAAACCATTTTCAAACTAGATATCAGAATGTAGACGAGCACTCTGGATTTAAAACTAACAAACAGCCCCCCTTATATCAAAGAATTAAATACGTTTGAGTCTAATTTTAATAGTACTTGTTTGCTCAATAAGGTATATAAGCGTTAACAATAACATTGTAAGTAAAGTTGGTGACAGTAGTCCAGGGTGACCAGAAGGCTCCCTTTTCAATAGCTACCACACCGAGGTGTAGCGGAGGGCGCTACTCCTTTCCCTGGATTGCTACACTTTACTCTTAATACGTACCTTTTATTGCTGAGTGTTAAGCAAGGATGTATCCAGTACAAGGATTGAACCCAGATCTCCCTGACTATAGGTGAACACTCTACCCACTAAATAACATACAACAACAAATAATAAATGACCTAATGATACTGAAGGTAATATTAAAATTTTGGCTTAGATGGATAAGTCGAGAACTTATATGAAATGAATTCTGATGTATATTAGCAGACGTTGAATAAAGGATCTATTTGCCATGATAATAAAGTGCCACTTTGTCTAGAAGACGATTTGAATGAAGAATCTGAATTTTTAACGTACAAATTGAAAGTGGAGTATACGATAGAATAATTAGATACTAAAATTTGTTTCGTTACTCTTAAAGATCATTAAGGTGATATTCAGAGTAACCCGACATGTAGACTAATTAATCCTTTCAAAATACAAATGGGAAAAATTATTAAGGTCATTTGGCAAGATATATGGGCTATGATTAGAACAGCTTTAAATATAAACCAACATCGGAATACTAATGACTGTATCAAATGGTTTACGGACTATGATAAAACTGATTTAACGCTCCTTTATTAAATATAATATTCGGGGATTTAACCTGTTTATTATGGAAAAGGTAAGAGTCGAGGCATTAAAACTCGCTAAAGAACATACAGTGATATCAGAGGAAAAGATCAATATCATTAAGAATTGTTTTAAATCGATACTTTACCATGAGGAGCTGTGGATTAAAGAGTCTGTTATGCGTAATTTCGATCACCCCATGGGTTACTTCGACGTCGCTCCGTTATCCCATTTTATAGGGTACTGGTTGTTTTACAGTCTCCATAGCATAGTCTTTATCGGGATGGTGGATTGATTATTGTGGGTGACTGTTCGTCTCGAAAAAGTTATATGATTTAAAAAGATATGTCAGTTTTTTAATATGTTTGGATTTAAGTTGGACATCCAAACTAATTAAACAATTACAGATTATTTATTATGTAAACGTTACACTTAACTTGTATAATGGTACCGTGTACTCATTGAGGAAAAAAACAAACAATTAATACCCATGTTATATTAATTTAGGTTCTAACCATCTTTTATAGGTTTTCAAGTATATTTCCTAATGGTATTATATGTCGTATATTGAACTGCTGAACAAACAACGAAGGACTCATAGATATATAAAAATATAATTTATATTTTTATTCTTCGACGTCGACGATTGTGTGTAAAAAGTATACAGTCAGAGTGTTCGGACATATCTTTCTTCTGGGGCGGGGACTCTTTTTGTGAAGTAGTGCAACGGTCGGGAACAAACACAAGGAGTCGACATGTCTGCTTGAGTGACCAGCGGGTCTTTCCCCTTCGCTTGACAGACCACCGAAGCTCTTCCCTTCGTTTGAGTGACCACTGGATATCTGCCTTCAGTCCAAAATTACAGACTTTATATTATCTTTTCATGCCCCATGCGGAAGTATGAACATCTTCTTCGCTTCACGTATTTTTCTATTTATGTCTGTTTATCGGAACTTATACACTTTGAGGCTTTTTTTCGGTAATTTGTTGATCTTATCTGCGAAAGAAAATGTCTATCGCACTATCCATAAGAAATAAATTTATATTCTTCACCATCCTCCTTTATCTTCTCTTTCTTGTGACCCACTTTGTTGATGTTATCTAGCGACAACATTGAATCTGCTATGTTCATCGTCGCCAGCTAAGCTAGACTATTCGATTATGGTGAGATTATCCGCTAATTATTCGAACATCGACATCCTCACCCAGAATAAACACGAATACGTGGTAGCGCTAAAAAACAGTGACTATAAGGCCAAACTTGTTTATAAGGGATGAAGCAGCTGATGTAATAGGAACAATAGAGCGAGGGAATTTTTATAATTTACACTGCCATACAATACGGCCGTAGCTAATTAGACAGGGAAAAGATTCTTTAGATTATTATAGAAAACATTCCTCCATCGAATAGTTCATACAAAATATTTGATAGGCAATGAGGCAAGTTAAATTAATAAAAGTGACTTTAAAAACTTAGGAATAATCAATGTGATGAGCCTTCAAAATGTTATTCTACTAATAAAACAAATTGTCCCGTCAAGGGGAAATGTCAGTTTGAAAGTATAGTGTATAAGTTGGAGGTAGATAGTCGCAGATCTATTGATAGTAACGTTAGTAGAAATATCAAAAATGTATACGTTGGTTCCACGTGGAGACCCTTCAAAAAAATTACAATCATAGAATCAGCTTTGCACAGGAAGTATACAGACATAAAAGTAGTTTATCCTACCATGTTTGGGAAATTAAGATGAACCTAGGAACAGATATGATATCAAAATAGGAGATAGTAAAAAATGTCGGGGGATAAATATTGTTATTTATGTTTGGAAGAGAAACTTGCCGAAGATTCCGACGAAAATCCCAATAATTTACGAATAAAGAGGAAATACTTAATATTTGTAGACTTAAGAAAGGTAGGCTAATTAGTCGATAAGTTAGGATTTAATTTTATCTTACTTATTTATTATTTTTTTCTTTCTATCTTTATTCATTTATTTATCCATTTTATCAATGTATTGATATACGAGGATCATTAAATAAGTTTCGAGACTTTTTTCGTATGAGCACATTTATTGAGAGTACACACATGAAACTCTGGTCCCCTTCCAAGTAATCTCCTCCGGCTGCAATGCACTTATTGTACCGTCCAATAACTTCTGGAAGGTCCCATGGAAGTCCTCATGTGTGAGCGTGTCAATGACCTTCGTTACAGCCTCTTTCATCTCCTCAATTCTCTCATAACGACAGCCTCTGAGCTTAGGGAATTACCACATAGTACCGGGAGCAAGGCCTGGACTATAGAGAGGCTGAAGAACTGTCTTGATGCCCATCTTGGTCAAATAGGCTGTGACAAGGATGGAGTCGTGGACTGGTGTATTGTCCTGGTGGAAATGCCACTGACCCAATTTGAAGAGTTCTATTCTCTTCCGACGGAATCTCCTCCTGAACCCCCTTAAAACCTCAACATAGTAACACTAACCCTAACCATTCG
The DNA here is from genome assembly GCA_963585895.1 of Sepioteuthis lessoniana. Taxonomy (NCBI): domain Eukaryota; kingdom Metazoa; phylum Mollusca; class Cephalopoda; order Myopsida; family Loliginidae; genus Sepioteuthis; species Sepioteuthis lessoniana. The sequence goes on from OY757930.1 coordinate 14,224,317, forward strand.
GCCAATCAACTCTGGTGTATTGACTTCCTTACTTCTTCCACACCTCTCATCATCCCTCACAGACTCCGTGCCTTCCTTGAATCTCTCATGCCACTCAAAAACTGATGCTCGATTCATGTAAGATGATTCAAAAGTGGCCTGAAGTATTCCATACATTTCTGTGGCATTTTTCCAAGTTTAAAACAGAATTTTATTGCATATCGATCTTCTAAAGTCTCATCATGTCCAGATTGCATTTTTGAAATTCACCAGCTGTGACAATGAAGTTTTAGTAGGGTGTATTCCAATTCCTTCTGTATCTGATCATTTGAACCTTAAATTACGTAAATTGGTCAGTCATCACATAAGGTGTATAGAAATAACATAGTGTATTTTCAAGAGTCTACGACAATTTTAGATGCAAGTACAAAAAAAAAGTCTAGAAATCTATTGAAGGCACCACGTATATACTAATTTTATTCTTTCTAAGGATTTTTTTAATAAATAAAATGTAGTTTTGCCCCCATCCTTCTTTGGTCAGAATGGTCCTGATGATCAAGGTATATATATATATATATATATATATATATATATATATATATATATATATGCCAGGTTTAAAAGAAATTAGGAAAATTCAAAACATTCAAGCAAGATTTGTATTAAACCAGCACATATGAAATTGTCTTAGAAAATAAGGTAATTTTTACTTAAATTTGTCAATGAAATACAATATTTGAAGGCTTTTCGTTTGCGGACAACGCCATTCTTTAATCATTCAAATTATTCGTTAAACAGAGATAACAGTTAAATATGCATTAGAGTCTTTCACCTTTTCAATAAATAAAACATCAGTATCATAATGGACAGCTGTTAAAAGAACAATTCACCGCATTCCCTCGTCGTCATTATTACATAAAGATGCGTATCTGCATAGGCTTTAAAATGCTCTTAGTATTTGGCTTTTTCACTAATTGCAATAATTAAAGTGAATCAGATTTTTATGCATTTGCAGGCTCAACAACCGTTGAAAGAAAATGCAAATATTTTTTTTATGTTTATTGAAAATATACTTTTTGCAGGAAGACGCGAAAAGATTTATTCTTCATTTTATTGAAAAAATAAAAATAAAAAAAACGAAAAACAAATGGGCCAACATGAATGAATAAATAATGAAATTAAATTGGACTTAACCAACGTTCTTATGAATGCATTGCGTTAATGGCTGTCGTTAGAGTACATCAACTAAAGAACAACGAGGAATTCGATTTGCAACTATGGTCCAAATGCAATGCACATCATCTATGTTGAATCAGAAAATAACATAAAATGGGCGGCACATTTAAGAGGACGTGCATATTATGCAGATTGTAATAAAAAAAAGCGAGGGAAAAATATCAGTGCTGAAAGAAAAAGCAACAATATCTCTAAAGAGAAAAAAAACAGAAAAAAATCAATAGAACACGTTGGGACAAGGATCGGTTGCTGGAATTCATGAATAAGGAATGGTACGAGAGAAACGATGGCTTTTGCCCCAATGCCACCCAACCCTAAGACCATCATTCTCACTCAAGTAGCATCTACTGAGATTTGGATTTCATACTTGCGTGTTTCAAGAATCGTTTAATGGACAACAAATGTTACAAAAATATATCTAAGATACTGTTAGTGCAATGGCAACTGTTTAACGATTCAAGCACAGATTCCTTCAAGGGGTATATATATATATATATATATATATATATATATATATATATATATTCCGGCATATTCACATGTAAGCCTTGGTACGGTTAGTTTTTTATTGATATTCTTACAAAGCTAGTCGCATCCACGCTTGATAAATGCAGGAATTTTATCCGAATTCCTTGATTAATACATGATTCATGATATATATATATATATATATGTTTTATAAAAATATATGTCATGTTTGTATTGTTGTTATATACCCTATTAATTAAGCATATATATATATATATATATATACATATCATACGCACACACACACACACACACACACACACACACATATATATATATATATATATATATATATATATATATATTATGCTTTGCATATATTGGATTTGGCAAAAAAACTTCATTGGTTGAGCTAGTTATTCTTATAAAAAGGGGACAAGTAAGGTATATTTTTTTCTAAATACCATCTCTTGCAATTCACCCACTTATTACACTGGTGTTTAAGGGCTTAATCCTTTGGGTCAAACAAAGTAAACATTGAATATAACGTCACTATATAAACTTCATATTTTATGGATTTTTTTTACGACCCCATATTTCTATAGCTATCTACAATTGTGTGTAATGCATACACGGCCATACAAGAATACAAATGTCTATTTCTTTATAATAACGTATATATATATATATATATATATATATATATATATATATATCTGGAATCACACGTTGCACAAACTGGTATTGATGCAGTAAATGGATTTGGCGAGTCAATTTAAGATACCGGAAGTAACAGCTTATGTTTCACAAATAAGTTTGGGAAGAGCATGAAACTTTCATTTCTTCCTTCAATCCTATTTACCCAACCCCTCCGCACGGGCAGGATATGACACAAGGTCAATTTTTAAAGGGAGTTTAACAGGTTTGAGTTCAGAGTTTTCCTTCTCCTAGACTAGTTGCCTCACCAAGGCTGAATAACAGTCTGCCCTACTATTTACTCGTAGCTGGAGGGAAAATTATTGGATTCATACCTTTCCCAAGGGTATTAGTGCCATGTCTTAAATGCAGTCAGTCTCGTCCAGGATTTGAACTCGTGTCGCCGTGTCCATTTCTTACGACAATAAGCATTACACTACAGGCACTTCCTCCTTCAAATATGAGCAAATAACAATGCACTCTGGGTCCTCAAGCTATGTTAAGGCAGTCAGTCTTAGAGGATGAAAATCTCTGAATTCAACAGCTGTGAAGTATTGTTTCCAGAACTTCAGTTACATTAATACAGCTTTCTAATGATTTCAGCTCATCCAAAATGTATGGCTCATTCGACACAATCCTTCACCTCTATAAATACATCACCTGCGTTGTTCCTTTAGTAAGTTTTGGCTTAGTTAATGGTCGTCATCATATTAATGAAGACAGTATATTTTATATAAAATCATTTCCACATACACATACAGACACACTTTCATACTGAGAGAGAGAGAGAGAGAGAGAGAGAGAGAGGTTTGGTTTGGCTTCTTTGTTTAATGGCATAACAACCTTTATCGGTTATTTAATGCCAAAGACATCCTTCTAGAAAAACAGCAGTGGCACTATTTAACCCTGGGAGCATCAGGGGTTCATACTTTTCACAAGGATATTTGTCCAAAACCGAACATAATAACGCGACTGGAGATCGAATTCGCTTACTGCGATTCCGCAGTCTATCGCTTTAACACTTACACCACGAAAACACCCCCACGAAAGAAAGAAAGAAAGAAAGAAAGAAAGAAAGAAAGAAAGAATTCTAACTAGTACTACTCTAGATTAGTCCAATAATATACATTTGATATAAATAACGAGCTTAATATTCCTTCATGCAAGGCGAGAGATAATCTTTGGTGAGGATGCCAATATTTTTATCGTCAGGTTGGTATTTTAATATTTCCACATTACCCTTAACTAAAACAATAATAATTTCATGGAAGAATATAAACGTCACCTAGAGTCTTAGTAGAAAGTGAATTTATTAATTTTCCCCAAATCGTTCCCGATAGCAAGAAGATGGATGTCCAGCACCTGGTTCTATGTGCAATTGTAGGCTCTGCATGAATACTACATGAACTGTGTATGACTGAAATACTCTTTTCAACACTTATTGCATGAATGTTTATGACTTTGCATTGAAGATTACGATTTGCAGGTGCAGGAAATGGACAACTTCTTTGTGGTTCTTTTTTTCCCCGCAAGACAAGATAGCGAATATAAATTTACAGTAGCGTTTATTTTAAAAGAGGTAGGAGAGTTAGCTTGAAATATGAATCAGAATTCAAAATATTTGTATCTTATTTTTTTCTTATTTTTACCTGAGCTCGAGTTACAAATATTAGAGCCATTGGGAACATACACAATTATTAAAAACATGGGTCACCCTGACATATTTTTTATAAAAATATCGATATTCATAGCGTGACTGAAGTACGAACTCGCTTACTACGATTCCGCAGTCCATCGGTTTAACCATTACACCACGAGGACACTCCCTTACGTGGCCGAGTTACAGAATGATGAGACTGAATTTGAAATAATAACTCAATTTTGCAATACTGACTGACAATCAGATGGACGTGTAAAAATATTTAGTTCATGCTTGATAAGCAGAATTGATATTCAAATGAGTATTCTTTGATTATGATATGTTTGGCTTGGTTTGGTTTTCTGGCATAACAACCATTGTTGGTTATTTAATGTCAAATCCTATTAATATATTTTAAATATATAATTTGTAAACACATTTTGGAGATATACACTGTTAAATGCTCGAACAGTTCTACTTTTAATAATTACATTTAACGTAAGTTTAAGTTAAATTGTTCTTAGCATTACTATATTTAACACAGAATTCAATTAAACATTAATCATTTCTTTAATCACAGTTTAAATGTCAAACAGTTCTTTTTGACCCATAGGTAGCACCTATCAGATGCTCTCACTAGGGGTGTGAGTGGACCTGGGAGCGAAAGTAATGAAGGCGGTTTTCGCATTTACCAAGGCTCTAGGACTGGAGCCTCACCATCATAGATTTTGTGTCATATCCAGAACACTCAGCAGAGAATCATCGGTGTATTTTACTGATTCGGTGACTTATTTAATGTGTACTTACTTTAGTGGGTCAGCAAAATTGAATACAAATTCAGGTTCTGTGTCACATCTAAAAAAAAAAAAAAAAAAGAACGTTTAAAAAGATGCCCTAAGCGTAAAGTTTATTGTTGGCGTGAACGGAGTTCAAATCCCGGACAAATCTGTTTGTAATTCACTTCGCTCTAATACCTTTGGGAAAGGGATGAATCAAACTGTTCTCTTTCCCCACTACACACCAGCCGTGGGGACATAAAAGAGAAGAAAGGTTCTTTAGCCTTGGTCAATAGCTCAATCTTAGAAAATGAAAAATCTGAAATTGAACGAGCTGTATTCCACGAAAAAAGTGTCCTTGTGTCATATTCTGCTCGTTCTCAATGGTTTTGGTAAATATTTAATAGTTGTGGCGGCCTCAAAGTTGGAGTTCGAGGCAGGCAGAGTTGGAGTTCGAGTTGCAATTCCAGTTGGAGATAAGATGCCAGCGTGAGAATCAGCCTGCTGACTGAGGGCTTGCGGCCCTAAGTGACCCCCGGTTGAGCAGCTCGGCAGAATGCGAAGAATGTGCTGCTAAAGTCAGAGGAACTTGGGGTGATTAAAGTGTGAGAGGTATCTTTTTCTAAAGAAGTGTGTTCGTTCGTCATTATTGTTGATTATATTTATATATATACGTATAGTTGTATCATGGCTATACAACAAATACAAATACATTAGAGTCAACATGAACTTACGTTGCCCAGTCGGCTGGTGGGGTTCTGTAGAATACACCGACTGCTTCACTGCAGAGGGGTGAGACCCCCCCCCCAACAAGTATTCTGGATATGGCACTAAACAATCTGATGGTGAGGTTCCAGTAATGGGGAATGTGGAGCACACTTTTATAGCCATCGCTCCCAGCTCCACTCCGGCCAGGTGTAATAGCTACCTGATAAGGATTCTATCTATGGGTTAGATAGAACTAACGGCATATTTATGCTAAACTGAATTGTTTAACTAAAGTAAATAGCTTGAAATAGAAATGTTTTTGACAATTAAACAGTATTTGCATTTAAACTGGGTGCTGATGCTAAACTGAATTATTTGAAATGGCACTGATTTTTGACATTGAAACTGTACTTACACTAAACTGAATTGTTTCATATAGAACTTTTTTGACATTTAGCTGTGTGTAAACAAAATCTGTACTTATACTAAAATTAATTAGCTAAATTAAAACTGCTTGAATTAACTGAATGGTTTGAAATAGAAATATTTTGACAATTAAACTCATGCTAAACTGAATTGTTTTAAATAGAACTAATTTTTTTACATAAAAAAGATTTGGTGTTAAATAAGCTACAAAAGTTGATATGTCATAATACCCAACCAACCAACAAGTTTACGACGATCAAGTTTAATCCTGAGCACAGGTTCTTATATAGTGTCACGTGGTCTACCACTGAGAGGAGAGAAATAAGGAATGTCCCCTTCCCCTCCGTGTTTGAATAAGCAGGCCGCCAAAGAATAACCGTTAAAAGAGGAATAGGAATCTAGGTCATTTGCTCGGCCGAAGTAACAAATCCTGGTCAGGATGAAAGCCAACAGATGTTTGCAGTCTGTGACCGGGTGAAAGAGAGAGTAGTCCTCAAGAATCGACAGGGAAAGGAAGAAAAAAAGCTAATGATTGGCTAGAGCCCTAAAGTGGAAGTAGCCCCCTTTCCGTCAGCGGAAATAGGGTAGAAGAAAATCAGTTTTGAAGAGAGATGTCACCGTGAACATATGGGGCGAATCTCGTGCCAAGCTCCGGGCGAAGAACCAGAACTGGGATTTGCGGAACAGTAGTTGAAGTGATAAGATATATTGAAACTACCGCCGAAATCACCGGGAGAAGAAGCGGAAAAAATCTTGGACAAGAGGTACCAATGCCTTCAAGTCAGAGTTATATATATATATATATATATATATATATATATATATATATATATATATATATATATATATAAAGTCCGCCAGCCCGTAAAAGAGAAAATACTCTCCGAAGGAACCTGTCAAGAAGATAAGTAAACATTAAGACTGTTTCTCCCAACACCCTTCTTAAGAATTGCAATTACTCTCTCTCATTCTTTCTCTCTTTGTCTCCCCTTCTCTCTCTCTCTCTCTCTCTCTCTCAATTTAACGAAAGAAGAAAGAAAGGAAAAAGAAAGAAACACAATTATAGTTATGTATTATCCGTTGATGATATAGCCGACACGTTGAATATGTGTGTCCGCGTGTGTATTAAAAAGATTGTTATATTTTGATGTCCCCACGTGTTGTTTGCTGTCAAGTTGTCCGTTTCATGTTTGTTTTCAGCTTCTTTCGCCTTATGTTATTCTCGTCTAAATTATCCTATTCGTTCCTTTAAAAATATTATCCGGGAAACCGGAGTTGTCGACTACTATAGTTAATATTATTATATCAAAACCTAGAGGCTCATATCTTCCTTTATCCTAGGGGTAGGAAGAGCTTGTGGCCTGGTGGGTGTGTGTGTAATGTGAAATTTGGAAACCCCTTGTCAGCGGTTGTCAGTCTAGCCCCAAATTAACCCCCACATAATATGCTAGTTCCTATATGCCCGAGAAAGGACTCTGAACAAGGACTTATTCTATGAGGGATCAAGTACCAGAGCGCCCAGTCTTCAAACGTGCAAAAAATAAATTCACGTCTTGGGATTTTAATAATTTTGCCGTCACAATAGTATTAGGCAGTTTAGAAGGTTGTATTGATTTTGAAAGATCAATCCTGTTCTTTCTAGTTTCAGATTTTGGGGAATGGGGAGTAACCCTTAATAATTATTCCTCTCAGGCACCCTGATATCAGAGTAGTAGAACCTGTTTTGAACCCATCTATGGGTTAATTGGATGTTTAATCATCTATTAAATATTATAATCATCGCTAGTGATTTGAAACCATATAACTGAGTGAAAGTTGGTCGTATTAGACTGGAATATTCGATAAATGTTAGTATTAATTTTAAATAGGATTACTTGAAACCATTTAATTCTGTGCCAAAAATTATTTGCATTATTAGTAGTAGCTAGCAATACTTGAAACAATTTGTTTGCAAAAAATGCGATATAACTCTTAAAATTTAAGTTACGTACAAACTATTCACGTACAACTTAAACAATGGAGTTTCCTCACTGGATACTCATTGACCAATTCAATGATTATGTATAGAAACCTCACTGAGAACCCTCACTATGACGTAGGATTGTATGAAGATTGTTTTTCAAAATTATATCATAATTAAAAGAGAGGGTCTTATTTTTGCATGCTATTATACGCAATTACCAACTTGCTTTTGGTGGGTGGACGTCAGTATACATAGGATTTATTGAGTGATTTGAAAATACTCTCCATTAATGAAATGTTCTGTAAATAATTCGCCATTTCAACAAAGATTGCAAAAAAGTCTGCCTACGAAAAGAGTCAATGTTTTCTCAATCGTAAAAAATACTCAAATAAATCACTCAATGATCCGTAAAGTTCACTTTTTCCTTCATTCAAAACATGGAAATCTTTATTAAGTATCTTGCACGTTAAAATTATGTTTTAAAAATTAAGATAAATACTAAATTTAGGAAATGTCTTTCAGTGGATAGTGCAATAAAATCCAAATATTTTTTTAGATTATCTGGAGCAATACTTTCATGGTATATACCTATTTTTTATACACTCCTGTTTTATCAGCTTCATTTTAAGAATATATTTTATTAAATTGAATATGTGACACTATGAATGGAAAATTTTTGCTTGGTTTAAAATACAAATAGTGTCTATCCTCAGCAGTGGGATTTATCCCCCTCAAAAGGGGTGCCCTATATATGACTCTAAACTTCATCCAGTGGTGAAGGTCAAGACATGAAAACGGTACTCTTTTATTGCCATTATTTTCAGGTCTTCTCTGATTGGAGTGGGAGCTTCCGTTGGCATCCCATCTATGGGTCAAATAGATATGTCTAAAAAATCCAAAAATTTACTGCACGTTATAAATGTCGAGTTCGAATCTTACTGAGAGTTTATCCTTTTTATCCCCGATCAACTGTTTCTCGTTGTCGTAATTTGACTGTTTAAATGATTTTCAATAAAAAAGAATAAAACTGCTGGGAAAAATTCTGAGGAAAAGAGCCGGTTTTTAATGATGTTGTCTTGAATATTCATTTCTTCTTTTCGACAAGATGACTACGTCTGAGTTTGTTTATGTCATAAAGTCTCGCTTAAGGGTGCTCATAAAAACGGCTCTTTCTCTTCACATCGCAGATCGTGCACCCTGTCAACTATGATTGGGCTAGAAACAATTTTATGTTTACCATTAGATGCTTTTTTTTCCCATTTACCTATGTTGAACTTGGTACAGAAGTAAGTATTTAGTCATTAAGATATTACGAAGGAGGCTGACCAAATAAATTAAGACCGTCTATTATTCATTTACACAAAAAAGGAAAATATGAGACTCTGATGCAGTTTCTTGATTTTTTTTATTATTAGAGGGATGTCACCTTGATGCTGTGGCTAACCTGCTGGACGGTGACATCACAGTTAGCGAGTTCGAACTCTAGTCACGCAATTACCTTCACATTCGGATTATTATGATATGAGAAAGTTTCAACCCCACTTATTCTTATGAGTTAAACAATATCATAATGCTCTATTTTGAATGATTATATATATATATTGGTATTATTATTATTATTATTATTTGTATCGAAATTTGAAAATAAAATAAATAGGTAAAAAAACGGAAATTCAATAAAACAAGGAGGTAACTCCTTAATCTCTACCCCCTCCAACTCCACCCCACGTGTCTAGTCTGTTTTATATTTTTTTCGTGTTTTTGGTTTACACCAGAAACTGAAAAACAGGATGGAAATAAATTTATAATCCTAAATTAACCGGTCTTTGTTTTTTTCTTAAAGATATATATATATATATATATATATATATAACAGGATGTGATACAAGGTCAATTTTAAGCGGAGATTAATGGGTTTGTATTTAGAATCTTCATTCTTCCAAAACGGTTGCCAATCCAAGGTTAAAAACCCCAATCTGCCCTACTATTTATAACTAACTGGAGAAAGAATAGCTGGTTACATAATTTAACCAAGGTTAGTGCAATGGGAAATCGAAACTGCGTCGTCCGTACTTGAACTCGTGTCCTAATGCCCATTTTTTACAATGAGCACCGGTACACTGCGAACTCAACTATATATATATATATATATATATATATAGAGAGAGAGAGAGAGAGAAAGAGAGAGAGAGAGAGAGAAATATATATATAGAGAGAGACAGGCAGAGGGAGAAACCTAGAAAAAGAGACGGGGAGAGACAGAGAAATTAGTCAAACAGGCAAATATATTATCTATAAATGTGATCGAACAGATCATATGTTCGTATAAAAGCATTATGTACGTCTTCTCTCTACTTTTCAGCAGAAGTTAATGGTTTTATAACTCAAATCGTGGATGTGTTACCCGGAAAAAGTTAAATAGACTTCTGTTCTCGAAATGAATGATGGCATTGTGGGTCGAATCGTTAGGATTGACGCATGCGCATCGCGACCAACCGATCCTCTCAGCAAGTCCATTCATCACTCTTAACTTTTGCCTTGACGTTCGCTAATTGAATGCCAAATAAGTATTAGCAATTTGAATGCTGCTGTCGATACCTTTCTTAATCTTCGACTGTATTTGGTACACTCCGACATGACCGACAGATGATGGGCTCTTTCTTTTAACTCTTTTGGGCCAGAGTAAATATTGTTGATATAAAGTAACTTTATTACACTAGTAAACTAGAGATAGATTGATATAAATTGACACCATTTGTCAAAGGAGGACGCACTTCAGCACGTTTCCCTTGTGTTCGCTTATTTCCGGTTCGGTTCAATTGGTTGACAGAGTGTAATGTAAGCAGTATTTTTCGACATTTTTCATCATAGTGTAAATACGGGTTAAGAATACAGATTTTCGCTAGAATAAATGCTGATAGGACATTTACGGATAGAAAGCATGTATCAACATTTTAAAAACGCTGCATACAAACATCCGGGTATTATTTGTTTCTTCGTGTTTCCTTAAAGACAGATATTTTCCTCAGGATCCGTTCCATTTCATGTCATTTATTCCATTTTATTATTTTCAAAATACTTGAAACAATGCAACGAATTTAACTAAAGCTTGAATAGAAACAGTATTAATCCATATATTGAACCATATAATAATGTTTAAACTATTAATCTTGGAAACACGTGAAACCATTCGATTGAGTGCAAATTACTTGTATTAGATTGGCATACGTGAAAACATCTGTGCAATGAATAAATTTTGATTTGAAATCATATAATTGCTAGCCAAGTCGGCTGGGCCGTAGAACACACCGACTGCATCTCTTCTAAGGAGTAAGACATCCACGATGAGTGTCCAGGATAGGGCTCAAAACATTCTGATCGTCAGGCTCCAATCATGAAGCTCAACGGAACGTGGAGTACACCTTCATTGCCATTACTCCCCGGTCCACTCTGACCAGGAGTAGTAGCACTTGGTAGGGTCCTATCTATGGGCCAAGTAGAACTGTTTGACATTAACCTGTGCGCAAACTAATCACTTATACTAAACTGAATCGTTAGAAATTGATATATTGATCATTTAAGCGAGTGTAAACATAAGAATGTTGTTTAATTGAATTGTTAGCAATACATGGAACATTTAATCATCATCATCATCATCATGTCGCGCCATAAGCATGGATATCTCTGATCCATTCTCGCCACACTTCTCTATCGTCCACTGTTTCCGGCAGGTCTTCAGGACTACACCTCGTATCGGGACAGAGCTGCTGTATGTACATCCTAGCTGCTCGTCCATGTATAGAGGTTCACAGGAATACGTCACTTACGAGTGCATCCTCCTTTCTCCAGCAGTATCCCGCATGCCTAGTCCGCCTAACATGGATAGTTTTTGTGATGGGTGGTAAGTGGCCGTACAGCTGCTGCTTTGTGGGATACTACCTCCAGGACTTGTTCAATATTGGTCGCAAAATTTTTGTGTTGTTGCCGTCAACCTTTTTCTCCGTATGTTTACTTAGCGTCCTTGTATCGACACGACTGCTGCTTGGAAGAAACTGCGTTTCGTTTTATCGGTCAGGTTTGATTTCCATATGACCGATAAACTAACGGTAGCTGTCCATGCCTTTGCTAGTCACGTGTTTCATAGAAGTAATAATTTAGTGTGGAGGTGTCACCTCTTTGATTAAAGCTCATAAACTGTGTGCAAATGAATGAATAATGTTGAACAGAATTATAATTGTTAAATAACAGTGCTTGTAAAAACTTCAATGGGTGCAAACAAATAATTAATATTGAATGGAAATATTAGCGTTAGATAGCAATAATTGAAACCATTTAACTACAAAGAAAACGGCTTCGAGCTGACCAAGAAAAGAAGCAGAAGGTACCCCGTAAAAACAATTACCGACGCCGACTAAGCCGATGACATAGCTATTCTGGCAAATACACTTAACCAAGCCGAAAAACTACTGCATTGTTTGGAAAAAGCCGCCGCAGGCATTGGCCTCCATGTCAATGCACACAAAACTGAATATATGTGCTATAATCAAACAGGCGACATTTCCACACTAGACGGAACCTGTCTGAAGCTGGTTGACAAATTTACTTACCTAGGAAGAAGTGTCTCATCCACCGAAAAAGACAACGACACGCGGTTAATGAACGCATGGACAGCTATCGATAAGCTATCGAACATATGGAAGTCAGACCTGACCGATAAAATGAAACGCAGTTTCTTCCAAGCAATGGTAATGTCGATACTGCTATATGGATGCACAACTTGGACGCTAATAAAACGGTTGGAGAAAAAGCTAGACGGTAATTACACAAGAATGCTGCGAGCAATATTGAACAAGTCCTGGAGGCAACACCCCCAAAAAGCACCAACCATACAGCCACTTGCCTCCTATCACGAAATTTATCTTTGACGAACCAGACATGCAGGACACTGCTGGAGAAGCAGGGACATGCTCATAAGTGATGTAATCCTATGGACCCTACATATGGCCGAGGAAAAGCTGGACGACCAGCTCGAACATACATACAGCAGCAATGTGAGGATACAGGGTTGTAGCCCGGAGAACCTGCCAGAGGTGATGAACGATGGGGAGAAGTGGCGAGAGAGGATTAGGGATATCTGATCTGGCGGCACGACATGATGATGATGATGAACTGTGTAAAAACTATAGCAATACATTTGAGCCAAAAAATTAGTTGTAAGTCATTCAAAAATAAAATTATCAACAAACTAAGTGTGCAAATAAATGATTAATGTTAAATTCTGACTGCTCAATAGCAGTACAATGATTGGCACTAAATAAAAATAATTGAAAAAAAATCACTGAGTGCTAAAAAATAGCTCAGGAACCTTTGAAAATAAGTTGTCTAAATTTCTGAGACAAAGCTTGATAATTTTTATCAGTCCGAGTTTTCGGACTATTGTCTTCATCTTTATTGCTATTTCCACAACGTTTCAGCCGCTTTATACTCCGGCCTTCCTCAGGTGTCACCTGTTTATCTGGATATAGGAATGATTCAACCTGGGAAATTAACAGTCAAACTTTTAAAATGATTTCAAAACCCAGGCAAATAGGAGACACCTGAGGATGGTCGGAGGATACAGCGGCCGAAACGTTGTGGAAAAAACAATAAAGATGAAGACAATAGTTATAAAACACCTATGATAAAAAATACTTTTGAAAATGTTACCTACGAAATGTTTACAAATGATATACACTTAATATTTATGTATAAACAGTCTTTTTCATTATATAAATAGGCATTAATGCATGATATGCCATAAAATCTAACGAAACGAAAAACCATATATATATATATATATATAGGGAGAGAGAGAGGGGATAGATAGATAGATAGATAGATCTTTCGTATCAGAGAGTAATGTTGAAACAATCTAACTTTGTGAAAATAATCTGAATTAGGAAGTGTTGATGCGTTAATTATTTTAAAATAATAATCCTTAGTTACGCAAGCCCTTATATACCTTTAAAGGCAGCACAACTTATTTCGGCATTAAATAACCCAACAAAGTTTGACATGATCTTAACAAAGCATCTTTTTTTCTCTATCTATTTCTTTCTTTCTTTCCTTCTTTCTTTTTCGAATGTGGTTTCATATATTATCTCTTCTTCGTTCTTTTCGTTTCCAATTTCTTTCTTTCCTTATTTTCCACCTGTTTTCTTGGTATTTCCAATAAAGACTTTTGTATACTGTATTTTTTAAAAATAGATTTAGTTTATTTCGCTAATTGTTTCTTTTTTTTTTAACATGTGCCCGTTGAAATCTTTTTTCTCTTTCCACTTTTCATTCGCTTATTGTTATCCATGTTCTCTTCTTTTATTACTTTCTTTCTTTCATCTCTCTTTTTCATTTCCTTTTTTTTATACTTTTATTTTTACTTTCTATTTCGTTTGTACACTCCCTCATATTTCAACATAATTATTTTCGTTTTTTTTTTCTCTGATCCCGATTACTGTGAATGTATTTTTTTAGACTCCTTTTTATTTTACACATTTTATATATCTGCGTTTATTTTCCCCGGTTTTTTGTTTTCCTTGCATCCAAATTAAGAAAAAGAAATAATTAAACGTTTCCTTAGAAATATATTTAATGTGAATAAAATGTATAAAATTAACAATACAACATAAAAGACGTTTAAAATAATTTAAGATGCAATAGAAACACGTTAAAAGTACCAATTAAATATTTACAAGGAACATTAAATAAGTTTCCAGACTTTTTTTCGCATGAGCACATTTATTGATAGTACACACATGAAACTCTAGTCCCCTTCGAAGTAATGCACTTGTTGCACCGTTCCAATAACTTCTGGACGGCACCATGGATGTCCTCATGTGTGAGCATGTCAATGACCTTCGTCATAGCCTCTTTCATCTCCTCAATTCTCTCATAACGACAGCCTCTGAGCTTAGGCAATAACCAACAGTCACAGGGATCAAGGTCTGGACTATAGGGAGGCTGAGGAACTTTCTTGATGCTCATCTTGGTCAAATAGTCTGTGGCAGGGATGAAGTTGTGGACTGGTGCATTGTCCTGGTGGAAATGTCACAGATCCGATTTGAAGAGTGCTGGCCACTTCCGACGGAATCTCCTCCTGAACTCCCTTAAAACCTCAATATAGTAACCGTAACCCTAAGCATAACCCTTTGGCCAATCAACTCTGGTGTATTGACTTCCTTACTCTTCCTATATCTCTCTTCATCCCTCCCAGACTCCCTGGCTTCCTTGAATCTCTTATGCCACTCAAAAACTGATGCTCTATTCATGCAAGATGCTCCGAAAGCAGTCTGAAGCATTCCATACGTTTCTCTGGCATTTTTTCCAAGTTTAAAACAGAATTTTATTGCATATCGTCCTTCTAAAATGTCCTCACGTCCAGATTTCATTTTTAAATGAATCTAATCTAAGGATCAGAAAAAAAAAAACGAAATAAGGGAGTAGGAGAGAGAACATGAAGTTTTCAACAAAGAATCTCAACATCGGATAGAAATTTTAAGAAGCTATAAAAGAAGGGGTCGTCGAAAAAAATTGTTAACACCAGCAGTGACAATCAGACTTTAGTAGGGTGTATTCCAATTTCTGCTGTAGCTGTTCATTTGAATTTGATATCAGAAAAATGAAGCAATCATCTCATAAGATGTATAGCAATAACGTACTGAATTTTCAAGAGTCTACGACAATATTAAATGCCCGTACAAAAAAAGCCTGGAAACTTATTGAATGCACCAAGTACATCGAAAAATGAAAACACCATTGTAAATGGCATTTGGTAGTTCCACTTTCATGTTTTCATTATTATTTAGAAATACGATTAAAATGTGCCTTAGTATTCTTTTTCTATTGCATAATGCCCAGAATCGAATGCTTATAACCAATTTGGAAACTTGGACGAGGCATATATATATATATATATATATATATATATATATATGTGTGTGTGTGTGTGTGTGTGTGTGTGTGTGGCGGGTTGATGGGTCTGTGTATTTTTGGAATGTACATTATCAAAAATATACTCAATGTTGGAAAGTAACTGATTCGTCCTTCTGTGTTGATGAAACTTCATCAAACAATCTCTCTTAACCCTCACAAAAAAAGAAATTTCTCTCTGTCTCTTGCTTGTCTTTCTCTCTCTCTCTCTCACTCTCTCTCTCTCTATATATATATATATGACTTTTATTTATCGTAGAGTTATACACTGCGAGCGTTAATAGAGCACTTTTTTTATTAGCGTAGGTAAATTAATTTCAATGCCTGAAATCAGAGCTTTATCTTATTCTGGATGCAGACCGACAAAATGATGTATTTTTTAAAGTTTATTAATTCCAATATATCTTTCCACCGATATTTGTCCTGAGATTTCTTCAACATTTATTTGACATACAAATTCTTTCCTTTTTTATCTTTGATCATTCAAAATGCATTACGTACCCGAGTAAATACAGAACGGAAATAGTGGCTGTATTTTTTTCTTCTATAATATATCTCAGGATTTATGTTTATTTCAAATAAGTAAATCTGAATTAAAATAAGTGATTATAACATTTTGGGAAGTCACTTTACATTAACGTATTTAGTTTACTTAAGGTTTCTATTTTTCCGTTAAAACTACAGCATATAGCGTATAAGTTTGTGTGTGGGATTATAACCTGTATACTACACACACACACAGACACACAGACCTCGTTTTCTGTGCATGTGAGAGTTAAATGCGGCTAATGGGAAATTGGTCAATCCTTCCACAAAGAAAATATTCCAGACTTATCAAAGAGATATGTTTGGTCATAATCATTCATAACTCGAACACTGGTACGTATCAACGTATTAATTCAGGCAACGCCTCCTCCACAATTTTTTAGTGGAGTAGAGGCGGATTGAATTATACCTTTTCCTTCTCCGAGGCTTTTTGCATATGGCAATAAACGAGTAGTCAACATTCCCCAAATCTCAACGACTGGACCTTTGCAATCAGATGGCTTAAGGCCATATCCCGGAACCTCGTTCGGAGTTCTTATCCCTCTGCATAGATATAGTTGGTGCATTCTTCTCTACCAGCTAACTGGGCTATTTCTCAATTGAACAGGTATATTTACTTTCGTCCTAATATCCTTTAGAAAAGTGTGAATTACTTTCCTTCTCTTCAGCTTTGGATAAGATTATAGGAAAACACGAAATCTTTTAACTGGGTTTTCAGTTAGGAATGTATTATATCTTGCATTTATAATCTCATATTCAACAAACTTGTGCATGGTGATGGTCAACTCTGTTGGTTGGGCCCGTAGGATATGCCAAGTGAACATCTGCCGAGGATTTATACCCTACTATAACCACAAGGAAGTTTCCTGTTGGCCATGGTTGGTGACCCGAAATACTTGAGTTCGGAATCCTAGTTGTTGAGCAGTCCGTGACACGATTGCTAAAGAAGTCACGGGATTTGGAACATTTCGGCTTTGACAAGAACGGCTGAAGAGGCCGATCCTATCAACTGGCAGGCCATATCATGCCTTGGGATCTATATGATTGTCACGGTTATATTCTTCAAATTTATTGTTCTCGGCCGTATTCTTCAAATCTATTCCAGTAAAATAATCAAGGATTTCAATTAATTAGTTTAATAGTTAATTATCCTTTTTTTTAATTTAAACTTTTATCTTAAAACTGAATTGTACAATTGCATTTAGGCAATTGTTTCTTAGTTTATGCTTTGGAAAGTAAAACAAGCAGATATAAAAGTATGTTGTCAATTCGGAATATTGGATAAATACTTGAAATAGGAAATATTCAAATCTTATCAATAAGCTGACATTTGTGACTTCGCAGTTATATGAGATTTTAGGAAGATTAAGTACCTAATTGATATTTTTAGGGATATATCATGATCATTATCATGATGTCACGCTGGTAGCACGGATATCCCTGACCCTCTCTCGCCACTCCTCCCTATCGTTCATCGCCCTAGGAAGGTCTTCAGGACAACATCCCGCATCCTCACATAGCTGCTGAATGTATGTTCGTGCTGGTCGGCCTGCTTTTTCATGTGTGGGGGTCCATAAGAGTACATAACTTATGAGTTCGTCTCTGCTTCTCCAGTAGTGTCTTGCATGTCTGGTTCGTCTAACTTGAATAGTTTTCGTGATAGGGGGCAGGTGGCCGCACAGTTGGTGTCTTGTGGGGTGTTGCCGCCAGGACTTGTTCAAGATTGCACGCAGCATTCTTGTGTAATTGCTGTCTAGCTTCTTCTCCAGCCGTTTTGTTAGCGTCCATGTAGTGCACCCATATAGCAGTATCGATATGACCGCTGCCTGGAAGAAACTGCGTTTCATTTTATCGGTTAGGTCTGATTTCCATATAATCGATAGCCTATTGATAGCTGTCCATGCTTTCGTTAACCTCGTGTCGATGTCTTTTTCGGTTGATTCGACACTGCTTCCCAGGTAAGTGAATTTGTCTACTAGTTTAAGAGGGGTTCCGTCTAGAGTGGAGATGTCCCCTGTTTGATTATAGCACATATATTCCGTTTTGTGTGCATTAACATAGAGGCCTATGCTTTTTGCTGCTCGTTCCAAACTATGCAGTAGTGTTTCGGCTTGGTCGGGTGTATTTTCCAGTATCGCTATATCATCGGCCTAGTCGGCGTCGGTAATTGTTTTTGCGGGGTACCTTTTGCTTCTTTTCTTCGTCAGCTCGAAGCCATTCTCTCGGATTTTGTTAATCGATGTTCTAAGTACATAGTCTAGACAAATGATAAAGAGGTACGGAGCCAGCGTGTCCCCTTGTCGTACTCCTGCTACAATGTCGAAGTATTCTGTGTTTCCATCTGGTGATCGTACTTTTACTTTGGTGTTTCTATAGAGAATCGTTATTGTTACTACGGTTTCTTTAGGTATGCCGTACGCTAGTAGAATTTGTTCCATCTTTCCTCTGTGAATGGAATCGAAGGCCTTGGTAAAGTCGACAAATATTAATGTCGCGTGTAGGTTTTTTGCCCGTACGACTTCAAGGATTCTACGGATGGTTAATATTTGTGAGGTCGTGGATCTATTTTTTCGGAAGCCATTTTAGTTTTTCCTAAGTATGTTGTAGATTTTGGGTTCTATGCGGTTTCGTAGTAGGGCATTGTAAATTTTGGCTGCTATGGATGTAAGTGTGATGCCTCGGTAGTTTTTGGCTAATCCGAGGTCCCCCTTTTTAGGGAAGGGGAGTATGCATCCCTTCATCCATCTATCTATTGGATTTTTATTGTATACTGCGTTGCAGTGTCGGAGCAGTATGTCGTCGAATTTTCTCGTCTTCCATACTTCTGGGGGAATCTCGTCCAGCCCTGCAGCTTTCCTATTTGTAATTTTTCTGAGAACCGAGTCGAGTTCTTCTTGTGTGAACGGTCCTAGTTTAATGTCTAATTGTTTGCTAATTATTCTGGTGATTGGTTAATGTGTTATTTTCGGTTGGTTTCCTAGTCGGTTTTCGAAGTGCTGTTTCCAGAGTTTTATTCTTTCTTGTTGGTTTGCTGCTTTCAGTTTTGGTTTGGCTGTGTTCTTTCTTCTACTCACTTCGTTTATTGTTTGCCAGGTTATCCTAGATTGTCTATCTTCCACCGAGTCTCTAATCTTATCTATCTGATTTTGAATGTATTCTGTCTTTTCCTTTATATATATGCCTGCTAATTGATATTGTGCCGTTTTTAGTTTTAAGGCATTTGTGTTTGTTGGGTTTTTTCAATAGTTTTTGGAGGCTGTTTACACTAGTGCACGTTTTTCTCTCACCGCTAAACTTTCCCATGGGACTCTATATTTAGTTTTGAGTTTTGTTGGAATGTATTTCGCTGCTGCCTCGAGGTGCGCATTGACGAAATTTTCATATTCGTCGTTTTTTGTACTTTTTTCCGTCCTTTCTTGTAGTGTTTCGAATCTGTTTCTTAATTCTAATATGTATTTATCTCTTATATCTCTGTTGTTCAATAGGGCCCAGTCATAGTGTTTGGTGGTCGCTGTTCGTTTGGCGTTTATTCGTAGGCTTAGCCGTATTTTCGCCGTGACTATTCAGTGATCGGTGGACACACCCTCGAAAGAGGAGTATTCCTCGCAATTCATTGCACTATTTTTCCATTTCTTGTTTATAAGTACGTAGTCTATCTGAGCTTTAGTATTGTTTGTATACGTGTATGTCCATAGTTTGCCCTTCCTTTTTTGGTAGTTTGTATTGAGGCATGCTAATCTATTTTCTATCATGAAATCTGTTAGATGTTGCCCATTCCTATTTGATGTGTTTTGGAGGCTGTATTTGTTGTTTCCGTTTTTCCCGATTTGGGCATTCATGTCTCCGCCAATGACTAACATGTGTTTCGGGAGTCTACGCACTAATGAGGATAACTCATCGTAGAAGTTTGACTAGTTCAGTTTCTTCACTAACATTGGTAGGGCTGTAGCTGGAGATGATTGTTGCTCTGGGGTTGCCGTTAAAAGTAGCTGCCATCATTCTAGGTTGTATTTTCTCAATGCTATTTAGCGTTTTTAATGCTCTAGGTTCTATAAGCAATCCTACCCCTCCTACTGCGGCGTTGACAAAGTTTTTCCATGCCGATACAGTGACGAACGACCATCCATTGCCAGTTTCGTGATATTTGATATCTTCGGTGTGCGTGTGCGTAGGACTGATTCTAAGAGAGACACAGTTAGAAGACATGGAGAGGAAAGACACAGTGAGAAGACAACGAAGACAGCAGTTACGAAAAAAATCACGCACGCACAAACAGCCGGTGAGCAGAAAAATAACAACAGCCATCCGTCCCTCTCTTTCAATTCTTGCCTTTATTGTATATGTCTCTCTTTCGCTACGATAAAACTTCTTTCTCTCTATTTCGATTTTCGGTTGACGGCAATACGTATTCCCTCGGCCAATAAATTTTGTACTTGCAAAACAATCGAAAAAGTTTTGTGTTTGACTTCTTTTTTTCAGTGAGCTTACCACAGTCAAGTTACCACGGTCAGGCTGATAGTTTAAGGGGCATCATTACGAACCATTAAATTGAGACGTAACCATCCACTACTTTTCATTTTAATAATGTTTAAAGGCGAGAGTTGTGGGTCAGTTGTGCTGAGGTAATAAAACTTGAATTCATTTACACCGTGTGCAATATACAATATACGAGGTGCATACGATAAATTTCCTGACTTTTTTCGTATGGGCATTTAAAATTGTCGTAGACTCTTGAGAATTCAGTATGTTATTGCTATACATCTTATGAGATGACTAACTAATGTTTATGATTTCAGCTTTAAATAAAAAGCTACAGCAGCAACTGGAGTATACCCTACTAAAGCCTGATTTTCACAACTGGTGAAATTCAAAAATGCAATCTGGACGTGAGGAGACTTTAGAAGTGCGATATACAATAAAGTTCTGTTTTAGGAGTTAGGGTTAGGGTTACTATGTTAATATGTTGCAGCCGGAGGAGACTACTTCGAAGGAGAATAGAGTTTCATGTGTGTACTATCAATAAAAGGGCCATAAGAAAAAAATCTGAAAATTTTTCGTATGCACCTCGTATATAATAGATTGCACAATAGAATTAATCGGGCAGGAGAACAATATAGAAAGTACTTCACTTAGTATAAAATAATGATTCGGTTTGAAATAACCCAAGGACGACTATGGCAGTTAAAAAAAAAATAGAAAAAATAAACAAAAGCCAAAAAACAAACAAAACAAAACAAAGCAAAAAATAAAACCGTGAAAATACGCTTTTGAAAAAAAAATCAGTTGCTTCTTTTTTCTTTTTTTTTTTTTTTTTCTTTATTGACGTCAAATTCAAAAGTAGTTAATTAGACATTCAATAGTCCATGAATAAATATTTACGTGCTGAAATAAAGATAAAGAAAATTACACATCAATCTCCAACGCGATAAATTCCAGGTATAGGAGCTAAAATATTTGCTCCTTAATTGATTATGCTCTTGTCCTAAATGACAGGAAATGTTGAAACTCTTGAGGGAAAGAAGTTTTATCGGAGTATTAATTGACTTTATAAAAGCTACTTAAGTAAAGTAAGTAATAGGGGCACGATCAACGATGAAGATGAATACCATTTCTCAAAATACTAAACATGCTTCAAGTAAAATACATCATTACAGTTGAGTAGATTCTGATTAAAAAGGTCATCATCATCATCATCATCATGTGCGGCTAGCACGGATATCCCTGACCCTCTCTCTCTACGTCTCCCTATCATTCATCGCCTTCGGCAGGTCTTCGGGGTTACATCCCATATCATCACATAGCTGCTGTATGAATGTTCGAGCTGGTCGTCCTGCTTTTGATTGGCCATATGCGGGGGTCCACAGGAGCACATCACTTACGATTTCGTAAGAGCACACGCTACATTATTTTACTTCTCTCCCACTCTCTCTCTCTCTCTCTCACACACACACAGATATATATATATATTTGTATATTAAAACAGCGTTGGTTGTCACTAAATCACTTTGTGAGTTTGTGTTGAACCTAGCGGTCACAATCTGAATTCCATGGAATTAAGCATATAAACCTAATATATAGTTACCTATTATTCATCTTATATATATATATATATATATATATATGTATATATATTATATCCGATTTTCTCTTATATCAGGGTTTCTTATATCCGGGTTATACTATATATATAGTGTCACGTGGTCTACCACTGAGAGAAAGAAATAAGAAATTTCCCCTACCCCTCGGTGTTTGAATTAACAGGCTGCCAAAGACTGACCGTTAAA
Organism: Sepioteuthis lessoniana; assembly: GCA_963585895.1. Classification (NCBI taxonomy): domain Eukaryota; kingdom Metazoa; phylum Mollusca; class Cephalopoda; order Myopsida; family Loliginidae; genus Sepioteuthis; species Sepioteuthis lessoniana. Next base: position 14,247,003 of record OY757930.1, read on the forward strand.
CGAGGAATAAGGAATGTAGGTCAATTCCTCGCGGCCGAAGTAACAAATCCAGGTCAGAATGAAAGCCAACAGATATTTGCATTCTGTGACTGGATGGATAAAGAAGGGGGTATAAGGACATATAGTATTCCGATTAAATCGGTTGACAGGTTGAAGGAAGAAGAAAGAGGCTAAATGATTGGCCAGAACCCTAAAGCGGAAGTAGCACCCATTTCGTCAGCGGAAATAGGGATAAAGAATTTAGTTTTAGGACAGCAGTTGGTGTGACAAGATGTGTTGTCACTGTGGCCAAAACTTCGAGTGAAGAATCGAAATAGAGCTCTTGGACAAGAGATTGCAGGCGCCTCAAGCCGAGTTCCAGAAAATCCCACTAACCTGTTAAAGAAAATACTCTCTGAAGAAACCTGTCGTCGAAAAGCTAAGTAAACCTTAAAGCCGTTTTCTCCCTACACCCTTCCTAAGTACTGCAATTACATACTCTCTCTCTCTCTTAATTTAAAGAAGGGAGAAAGAAAAGAATAAGGAAGAAAGACATTTGTATATTTGATATTATCCGCTAATAATATAGCCGACACGTTACATATGTGCGTCCGCATGTATTAAAAACCTTGTTATATTTTTTTATCTCTCCTCGTGTCGAAATTTATTCATTGTGTTGTCTGCCTATCAAGTTGTCTATTGTATGTTCCTTTTCAGCTTCATTCGCCTCAATTTATTCGCATCTTAAAAATATTACACAGGAAACTGGAATTGTCGACAACGATAAACAATATTATCATATCTAAACCTAGGGGCCCATACCTTCCATTATCCTTGGGGTAGAAAGAGGTAGTGGCCTGGTGGACGTGTATGTACGTGAAAAATGGAAACCCCTTGCCAACGACGGTCAGTCTAGTCCCAAATAACCCCCCATATTATCTGCCAGTTCACCTACGTCCAAAAAGGGAATCTTAACTGGAACTTATTTTGCGAGGGATCAAGTGCCAGGCTGCACCGTCTTCACACGTGCGAAAAATAAACTCCCGTCTTGGGGTTAATATTTTTGGCCACATCACAATAGAGAGATAGAGAGAGAGAAAGACGAAGGGAGAGAGATGTCTCAAGATGAAGTGGCTAAGGTACTGGTTAGATACATCACAGTTTGATAGTACCACCAGGAAAATTCTAACTCGAGCCACGTACTAATTCCCTAGTTAAAATTATGAATTCCTTTATTCTCCTCTGCCACGATATAACAGTATCACTTCAGTTTTTTAGAGCGATGACTTTGGCATGAAACATCCCCTGAATCTTTATATACCCTTAATTAGACAAAGAAACCATTTGCTGAGTGAATTAAAAAGTATAAATTACCATTTTTGAGTCTTTTGTATGAATCGACCTTGTATTGAAGACCAGTGTCTCGGACCATTAAACGAATACTAACCATTATGTCAATAAGAACTGTTAAGATATGGATAAGAGGCGTATCATATGAAGACATAATGGTTTTATTGGGTTGTGTTTTTTTTTTAATTTGATGACATCAACTTCCCCGAAGATTAATAGTGGTGACACTATTAATATTATAACTGGAAGAATTAGAGATTTGTATACTTTTAAGTAACGTCACTGGACTTAGAACTCGCTTACTACGCTGTCACAGTTCAGTTCGTAAGCCTCGTTGCCCCGTGGATTACCCCAGATATCCTTGGGTAGCGTGTTTTCAGGTAAAGATACAGCATGGTATATGTATATTATAACAACTGGAAGCTCATATGTCAACAACAGATTAAAAACGGATCATTTTTCTCAGGGATTCTTTTTTAGCGTAGATATTATGAATACGATTTGGGTACATTTGTATTTGGATACACTCTTAGATTAGTTTCATGAATAAGATTCGGCTTCATGCCAAATTATAACTGAAGACTGGCTTTAAGTGAAGCTTGTCTTAAATAACATTTTTCATTGATGATCAATTCGTTAAAGGCATGCATGGAAAACATGGCTAAAGTTCCTTCTATACTCACAAGTAGAATTTACTTTTTTTCCCCCTGTGTTCTACAAGATCTCGGTCAGTAGTATGACCAATTTCGGACGTAACACCCAGAGCGCGAGACTTATAATATTAGTTGGACTGTACCACTTCAGTTAGTAAATTATCATATTTACCAAACCCTCCGCTCGGGCAGGATATGACACAAGGTCAATTTTTAAGCGGGGCTTAACAGGTTTGAATTCAGAGTTTTCCTTCTCCTAGACTAGTTGCCTCACCAAGTCTGAAGAACCTAGTCTGACCTACTATTTACCCATAGCTGGAGGGAGAATAATTGGATTCATACCTTTCCCAAGGGTATTAGTGCTATGTGAAATGCAATCAATCTCGTCCAGGATTTGAACTCGTATCGTCTTGTCCAATTACTACGACAATAATCATTACACCACGGGCAAATTATAAAATTATTGATTATATAAATTATAAATTATAAATAGTAAATTATAAACTCTTTATTTCACAGCGTATCTCTTCCTTATTTCGATACAAAAAACATAAATTTATCATCGCATAATTAATACATGCACTTCTCATGCGTATTGTCAATATTTTTTAAAAATAAAATCCATCCTTAATGCATTATTTTGTTCTTATATTAAAAGAACTTTCAATTTCTTTTATCAAGTTTCTTTTTAACAGCCATGTAATTCCTTATTTGTATCGCTATACAGATATTTTTCCTCCCTATTTTTGTTTTCTAAACTTCATGTTTTTACTGTTTGTCCTTAAATTATATGAGTTGCTTGTCTTTTATGTTCTCGTCGTCGTCGTATTTTGTTGTTGTTGTTGTTGTTGTTGTTTTTGTTGTTGTTGTTGATGTTGTTGTTGTTGTTGTTGTTGTTGTTGTTCTTCTTCTTCTTCTTCTTCTTCTTCTTCTTCTTCTTCTTCTTCTTCTTCTTCAAGTAAACTGTTTTTCTTTTTTCCCTTTCCTTCAAAATCTTCTTATCTTTCACATCCGATATATTTCAAAATCCTAGAATCTTTTGCATTGCAGTCAAATGGATATTTAAATCTTTTAAGTTAACGAAAATCCTTTACTGATGTAAGGCTACGGGACTATGTAAACGTCTAAGTGTGATGTTACCGGTCATGTCGAAAGTTTTAACGCACACAAATGAAAAGTGGCTCAGTGTTTTTTTGGATTCGAAAATGTATTATGATCAACAACATTCACAGTAGTCACCACGAAACGTGATAGAATAAAAGATGAACAACTTCGACTGCCTCTGTCTCCGACTGTAACTCGTACTCTAACTGACTGACCGACCAGACCACTAACTGCCCAACAAACTCATCGACAGTCCACCCGCCTCTTAGAAATCTTATATATATTCTGTTAATTATTCTCTAAATAAATCTTATAATAAACATAATCATAACTTTCCTTCCACGTCATTATATTATCAGCTGATATTGTATTCAAATTTTTATTTCAACATTTCACTCATATCTGATTTCAAAACAAATCTATTCATACAGTGGAACCCGGATATAAGAGAGCTATCTGGACCGGAGAAGCGATATATTTTATCCTGATTTCTCTTATATCAGGGTTTGATCAATTTTGTTTTGTTAAGTATGGGAACACTTCATATAACGCTTTTTTACGTATAGACCACTTTATTTTTAGATCTGATGTGACAAACAAGGTTTACCCAATTTTGAGCTTTCCTTTTTTTTTACTAGCACAGAAATTATCAGTAAATAAAAAAGATAATTAAAATAATTAATTAGAACCCTTAATTATATTACACAGTTCCTGCATATCAACCCTTATTTTCTACGGCTCTTATATATTCTTACGTAAAAAAAGATTAAGATGAAATGATTATAAATTTTAGTAAGTCATCTTGTACTTTGCGAATGTACATTAAAGTGAAATTTTAAATGAACTAAAACAGATATAATTTTTCGTGAAAAAAGAAAAGCAAAATAAACAAAAATGTCTTGTTTCTTTCATGAATATTTTAATCTTGCAATTATTTTTTACTCAAAGTCACATATTTTAAAAGGAAATCAGTAATGTGGGGTCGTTTTGTAACTGAGAAGATTATCAGCAAGACCTTCTTTATCAACCTCTGCGCTTAGAACTTTGCATTTCTTTTCTTTGCCAGGCAGTGAGTGTTTTTTTTTCCATTCCATGCCAAACACATGTTTGAGCCCATTTATAAATACAGAGTGATCCCCCAAAAAAAAGAACCCATATATTTTTTGTAGAAGTAATATGGGTTCTTTTTTGGGGTGGGGAGTCACCCTGTATTTTATTTTTAAAACATGTTTCTCTGCACATATCATATATTCAACTGCAGGTTTCACATGGCTTGCGCTTCTCAGCTACGCAGCCATGTCGGCTCAGGCTGTAGAATACACCAACTGCATCTCTGCTGAGAGGTAAGAATCTCCCAACAAGTGCCTGATTATGGCACTAAATAATCTGGGGAATGGGGAGTACACCTTCATTGCCATTGCTCCAAGGTCCTCTCTGACCCGGAATGCTCGCTCCTTATAGGACCCTATCTATTGATCAAAGAGAATAAACTATGAGAGTAAACAAATGACTGATGTTAAATTGTAACCGTTATATAGAATTCTTGAAACCATTTAACTGTGTGCAAAAAGTACGTTGGGCTCATTTAAGAATATTAACTGCAAAATGCGTTTAAAATTATATATATATATATATATATATATATATATATATATATATATATATATATATATATATATATACGAGGATCAATAAATAGGTTTCCAGACTTTTTTCGTTTGGGCATTTTATTGATAGTGCACACATGCAACTCTGGTCCCCTTCGAAGTAATCACCTCTTGCTGCAATGCACTTGTTGTACCGTTCCAACAACTTCTGGAAGGCCCCATGAAAGTCCTCATGCCTGTGTGTCATCTCTTTCATCTCCATAATTGTCTCATTTCGACAGCCTCTGAGCTTAGGGAGTAACCAAAAATCACAGGGAGCAAGGTTTGGACTATAGGGAGGGTAACGAACTGTCTTGATGCCCATCTTAATTAAATAGTGTGTGTGACAAAGATGGAGTTCTGGACTGGTGCATTGTCCTGGGGTAAATACCACTGACCCGATTTGAAGAGTGCTTGCCTCATCCGACAGATTCTCTTCCTGTACTCCCTTAAAACCTCAACATAGTAACCCTAACCGTAACCCTTAGGCCAATGACTCCGTTACTCCTCCCACATCTCTCATTATCCCTCACAGACGCCTTGGCTTCCTTGAATCTCTTATTCCACTTAAACTCTGATGCTCGATTCATGCAAGATGCTCCAAAAGCAGTCTGAAGCATTCCATACGTTTCTGTGGAATTTTTCCCAAGGTTAAAATGGAATTTTATTGCATATCGTTCTTCTAAAGTGTCCTCACGTCCAGATTGTATTTTTGAAATTAACCAGCTGTGACAATCAGGATTTAGTAGGGTATATTCCAATTCCTGCTGTAGCTGTTCATTTGAACCTGAAACCATAAGAATTGGTCAGTCATTTCATAAGCTTTGTAGCAATAACATGCTGAATTTTCAAGAATTTATGTCTATTTTAAATGCCTGTACAAAAAAGTCTGTAAACCTATTAAATACACCACGTATATATATATATATATATATATATATATATATATATATATATATATATAAAGAAATATTGGGTACCTTTGTTGAGGGTGACCCGAAGGCTCCCTTTTCGATAGCTACTACACGAAGGTGTACGAGAGAGTGCTAATCCTTTCCCTGGATTGCTCCATTTTACCCTTGATCCTTACTTTATAATGCTGAGTGTTAAGCAAGTTAGCATCATTTGTGAGTCTTTGGTATGACTTGATCTGGGATTGAATCCAGGTATCCCGGCCATTACCGAACACTCCAATCATTATACTAATGTCTGGTATATATATATATATATATATATATATATATATATATATATATATATATATATATATATGATGTGCTTTTAAAAAAACAATTTAACTGAATGCTTTTTAAAAAATCCAATATGCCTGAAAAAATTCGAATAACTCGCTAATTTCCGAATAAATAAATATTTTCATGGTGAATGCTTGTTTAGCCGTTAGATATTCATTACATGTATATCACGGAAAATCGACAGTTATATTTTTTAATGAATTTTTCAATCAAATCTTGTTGGTTTTTTCGTGTCAAATCCTGTTTATTCATATATTTTATAATTCTAAATACACAGAGATTACCGGCTGCATTATAAAACACAAGGTTCTAAAGATACTCTGGAAGATTAAAACTTCCATTGCTGTAGTGTCAATCGCTGGATTATTACCTTCCCACTATGTGAAATGCACATAGATCCATTCAGAATTTGAACTTGAGTCAGTGTGTTCATTTCTTAAAGAAACAGCTATTCATCAATGAATGCTTCTCGAATCGGTTACGAGCATTTTCGTCCATATTAAGTCATTATTGTGGGAGCTGATTCCATTGAGTTAGGCTATGAGGATTTTAATCTATGTTCTTTATGAGTGAGAGTATTCATCAGGTGCAACTAACTTCTTGTGTAAATGTGAAGACCATTGGTGCTGGTTTGAAAGTGTAGAGTTAGCTGCAAATTATCACATGACTTCAAATATGCCGAGGCTATTCTTAGGGAGATCACTAAAATACAGTCATCCGTCTTTAAAAAGCGAAATACCTTATTTTTCAGAAATTGTTTTCACGAATCAAAGGTCTGCATTGTTTGGAATTGGTGTTGGGCAAAAAATTATCTTAATTTCGCTCTTATATTATTAAGAGTCTAATGGAAATAATAGCAGATCAAACTGAGTAATCAAGGATTAAATGGATATATGTCATCAAAATTTCGGTGGCTGAAAAGAATACACAAGTGAAATTTAGAGAAGATTGGGAGATGTAGACGAAGAAAACAATTTTAGTAAAACAAATATGTTTATTAATGAATCAAATTCGTAAAATCTAGATTGGATTCAATATGAATACAGGACAAGCTAGCTTAAAATAGCGAACACACCTGAAATGGTGGATTCAGTTAATTGGTTCATTTTGGTTGACAGAAGAGTTTGGTTAAGGGACATTTCTGAACAACTGGGAATTTCAACAGGTAGAACATAAAATATTTTGCATGATGACCAGGCCTTTTCACAAGTCAGTTGTCGTTGGGTTTATTAAAGACGGGAGGTGCCCGTGGTGTAATGGTTATCGTCGTAGGAAATTGACACGGTAACACGAGTTCAAATCCTGGATGAAACTGATTGCATTTCACATAGCACTAATACCCTTAGGAAAGGTATGAATCCAATTATTATCCCTCCAGCTATCGGTAAATAGTAGGGCAGACTGAGTTCTTCAGCCTTGGTGAGGCAACTAGTCTAGGTGAAGGAAAACTCTGAATTGAAACCTGTTAAACTCCGCTTAAAAATTGACCTTGTGTCATATCCTGTTCGAGCGGAGGGGTTGGCAAATATGATTAAAGACGATACAAGCTTTCATACTTCAGCAAGAACAGTGAAAACTATCCATAATTTTGATGAAGAAGACTTGTCATATTCTCTTTAGGGTTTAGATCTGGCTCTCGTTGATTTACGCCTGTCAAAGAATTTCTGCTTAAAATAAGTTTTTCAAGTGATCATGATAAGCAACTCTGCTAAAAACTTTGTCCAAATATTTCTACTCTAAAGGAATATAAAAGTTTCTTTTGGGGATGGAAGATGCATTTTAAAGATTGGAATTGTATTACAAAATAAAGCAAATATCGTTACATTGCAAAATTCACCTTTTTTTTATTGAATGACCAACACATACGAGGTGGACCTTTTTTTTTAAAAAAAATTGATCTATTGCAAGCATTTCCTGAAAATAACCTGAATAACTTTAATCTGCTACGATAATAAAAACTGCCGGACTCCGATACCTACATCTCAACAAATAAAGAAAAAAACTGAAAAATAAAATTAAAAAAAACCTCATGCAAGACATAATTATAACGTTGTAGATTACAGCTAGTCGTTGCCATTTTCTTCAGATGATATAAATCCGTTCATTTATGTTTCCTTATTTTTCTTATCCTTATCTTTTCCTTTAGTTAATCTTCAGCGAAGTAAAATTCTACTTTATCTTCTAAATTTATTTTTTCGTTTCGTTCTGCAGCAAAAGATAATATTTCAGCTAGTTTCTTTTTTCAATATTTAACCCAAATTACGAAACCATTTTCCTACGCTTACTACTATCTCCAAAACAGAAAAAAGTCAGCTTTCATTTTAAAAGTATTTACTAGAATTTTACAACTTTATTTTTAATCAAGAGAAGAAAGAAAAACAATTTGTAGCTAAACCGGAACTGTTAAATAATGCTCTTTTAATCTGTGCTGTCAACGGAGTTTAAAATAGGCAGAATTCGCCTCCTGTAGCGCGTTCAAACTAACCACCGAAAAAGGATTGTTTTAAAATACACTAAATCTACCTCCTGTTGTGAGTTAAGATAAGATTCCTAAAAAGTATTGTCTTAGAATACGGTGACTTTACTTCCTGCAGTATGTTAAAAGTAACCTCCTTAAAAGGATTGTCTTAATATAGGCTAGCTCTACCTGCCCCAGTAACTTAAGACAAGCCTCCTAAAAAGGATTGTCTTAAAATGGGGTCAATCTACAGCCTGCAATGACTTAAGACTAGTCTCCTAAAAGGATTGTCTTAATATAGGCTCACTTTACCTCCCGCAGTGACTTAAGACTAGCGTCCTCAAAAGGATTGTCTTAAGATAGGCTCACTCCACCTCCCGCAGTGACTTAAGACTAGCGTCCTCAAAAGAATTGTCTTAAGATAGGCTCACTCCACCTCCTGCAGTGACTTAAGACTAGCGTCCTAAAAAAAGATTGTCTTAAGATAGGCTCACTCTACTTCTCGCAGTGACTTAAGACTAGCGTCCTAAAAAGGAATATTTTAGAATACGCTCACTCTAACTCCTTCAGTGAGTTAAGAAAAGCTTCATAAAAAGGATTCTTTTTGAAGAGGTTCAAACTACTTCCTGCCGTGGGTTAAGCCAAGCCGCCTGAAAAGGGCTGTCTTCGAATACTCCGACTTTAACTCTTGCAGTATGGTAAGACTAGCCTCCTAAAAAGGAGTGTCTTAGAATATGTTCAAACTACCTCCCACATTGGGTTACGACTAGCGTCTTAAAAGGGTTTTCTTAGAATAGACTTAGAAGACTAGCCTTCTAAAAGAAGGTTTTCCTAAACATAATACAAAAATGCAATGTTATTATTTCTTAGTCCCCCGCAATACGGATTGGGTGTATCTGTTGGGGTCTAGTACGGTAAAATATACCGATTAAAATATACACATATATATTCGTATCGAATTGACATAAAAAAGAAACAATTTTTTGAAAGCAACTACACAAAAATATCATCTTGGCCATACAATGAATACAATCAACTTAACTTCTCTGGATAGAAACATCCTGGACAATTAGCATGCCGTTAAAAACAATTAATTTAACTGAAATCCTTTCCAATATAAACTCGTGTTTGCTGAACATATTCAACTAAGACAGAGATTAATATAGAATTTAAAGAAAATGCAATACAGAGTAAGTATTTCAAACAGCTGTTGCGCTAATCTTAATCACTCATCGGAACATCACAGCCTCCAAGCGGTCAATCAGACAACTGGAGTATTTTTTCTCTCAGCGTAATATGATATCGCAGTTGAATTTTTTGTCATATGGATATAAACTCTGACGTGTGTGATTTGCTTATACTGCTTATGGAATTTTGATTTCGGAGAAAAATTACGTACCCAGGCACTACTGTTTTATGACATTATATAAGATTTGGCAGTTCATTGAATATAAATGCACTGGCATTATTACTACACGTATATTGCATACCCTTTTAAAATATTTGATAAAAGAATATCTCTCTTTATTGCGTTTAATATATTTCAGTATTTAAATAGAAATTATGATACAACAGTTTAAGCTGAGCCAAAGGATTTTTATCTTCCGTAATGATTATTTGAAATATGTAACTATATATTCTCCAATAAAAATTTACACCGCTAACAAAGAAAATCCAGTTCCCAATTATCTCTTTCCGCAATTGAATCATATAACACCTTTAAGACGAGATATGAGAATGAGTTGGTTTTGCACGCTGCGTAAAGTCCAACTCAGAAATGCTGTCTAATCAATGTTTCTCTTCCCACATTTTGATTGTTTCCAAAAGTATATTTATCTGACACGTGATTGGTCGACACATTCTGATGATTGGTCAGTTACCTAACGATAAAACAATCAAAATGAACTCAAGAATAAAATCTTATAGTCATCTTTATCCTATTTACCAACCCCTCCACTCGGGCGGGATATGACACAAGGTCAATTTTTAAGCGGAGTTTAACAGGTTTGAATTCTAAGTTTTCCTTCACCTAGACTAGTTGCCTCACCAAGGCTGAAGAACCTAGTCTGTCCTACTATTTACCTATAGCTGGAGGGAGAATAATTGGATTCATACCTTTCCAAAGGGTATTAGTGCTATGTGAAATACAATCAGTTTCGTCCAGGATTTGAACTCGAGTCGCCGTGTTCATTTCCTACGACGATAACAATTACACCACGGGCACCTCCACGAAATAGTCATCTTTATAGGTGATGATTTCACTTTTGTTTTATCCTGGGTGGAGTGAGGAGCGTGTGACTCATTTTGTTTTTTCTGGGTGCTGCTCCTTCACAACCGCGAGATGGATTTTGGATAAAGACTCATTCCATACCTGAAAGGCCGTGTTCAAAATCTGCTTACTATGTCCTTCTGGCGACCATCTATGGTTAGTGAGAGAGTGGCTCTAGATTAACGGTCAATTCATGGGACATTACCATTGGCTGTTTCTTGTTTGTCTCGCGATTAGTCGGTCTATCTCCTGATTACTTCATTGAATATATGCTGTCTGGGATTCCGGAAAAGAAAACCATTTTTCCTGTGTGGACCACTCAAATCTAAAGTACTTTAATAGTGATCATCTTGTCTACTGATTTTGAACCGTACTAAGACGGACATTAAAGAACTAATCCTATTATCTCCATCAAGAAAACCTTCTTTTTCAACTTTTTCCTCCCTTAAAAATCTGCCGACATCCCTTACTTGTTTATCTATTAATCTAATATTCCATACTCGCATCCATCTACATACGTGTATATTTTTTACCTATACCCATATACCACCGCACAGACACGCTCTATCCCCTGTTCATTTAAATGAATATATTGTCAGCCTATACGCATACATATTCATTTAAAGATGCACACACCAACATGAGTGTGCGCCGAAATATGTTCTCCCATGGATAGAAGCGCTGATTGGGTCACATTTGGATGAATAATATAGTTTGTACGCAGAGCATGCTGCTGCTGCTGCTGCTGTTGATAGCTTGTTACACACCAGCGTTTGTAGATAGTATTTCACTGTAGTGTAAATTAAAATAAGTTTCCTTAAGTCTCTAGGACTCTTTTCAGTATTCTGGCTGACATTGTTATTATTATTATTATTATTATTATTATTTACAACTTTCCGAGTTTTTTCACATCAGCGATAGCTGATGGTTTCTCTCTGAGGTATGCGTGACAGCAAGTCTCCTCAACTTTCAAAATCTCTTCTCATTATTCTGATCCATATTATTATTATTATTATTATTATTATTATTATTATTATTATTATTCACTCATTAGAGCTTTTCACATCAGCCGATGGTTTTTTTACTGAAGTTTGAGTGACAACAAGTCTCCTTAAGTCTCCAGGACTCTTCTTAGTATTCTGGCCGTTCTCAATAATGCTGTCGTTTGAATGATCGCCACTCGTCCGCCAACCTCCAAGTCGTCTAGTCCCTTTAGTAATCCTTTAGTTACTGTTCCAAACGCACCAATTACAATTGGTATAATTATCACCTACATGTTCCACAGTTTTTTCAGTTCCCTAGCAAGGTCGAGGTACTTATCCTTCTTTTCACATTCTTTCAGTTTTATTCTATGGTCTGCCGGGATATTATTATTATTATTATTATTATTATTATTATTATTATTATTATTTACTCCTTTTTGAGTTTTTCAGACCATTTTTTGTTGATAATTACTTGGTCTGGACGTCAGACCAAGATGACATGATCCGTTTTCATCTCCAAATCCTAGACGAGTTTTTGCGTTTCATTCTCCAGGAAAGATTCTGGGCTATGCATACATATACCGTTTGTTCGATTGGCTAGATTTCTATTTCGTGCCCTATTCCCAGTAAATTACCCAATCCATCTAATCGTGTTTAGTCTTATAGTCTTTTTGCGCTAATTTCTTGCTTTTGCTTATGAGATTGATGGTTTCGTCTCTATCACCACATAACCTACATCTGCTGTTTCGTTGCGTCTTATGTATTTTTGCTTTAATATGATTGATCCTTATAGCGTTGTTTCGTGGTGCTATTCAAAGAGATTAAGTTTCTGTCTCGAGATTTTCTTTTTTAGTCTCGCCCTCGTTTCTCGAGTTTGATGTCTCATGTTAGTCGCTTGAAAAGTACATACAGTTGTTTTTCTTCCCATTTCAGTTTTCTGAATTTTTTCGTTTTGTTGATTCTCGTGTTTTAAGTATCGTTTCTGGTAGCTGTTCTCAGTCTTCCTCCGCGCTTTTTTTTGTGCAGTCTTCTATCGATATATCAATGCTGTATTCACTGCTGGCAAGTCTTCTTCCTCCGCTTTTTCTTCCCTCATTGTCTATCAACGCTATTTCTGGAAGGTTAGGCCTAATGCATGGTCATTGGTTTATTTGTTCTCTGGTCCATTCATTTAAGTTCTTCGCTTGTCCACTTCAAGTGTATTTCCGAATATTTTATGAGCGGTATAGCCTAGGTATTTATCACTTTTATAAGTTTCCTGCTATATGGTTTAATTTCGAGTAACTTTCTTCTTCTTCTTCTAAGATACTCTTTCTCGATTTTTTCTTTCATCTTCTCTTATTTGATGATCTTAGCTTCCAATATTCGCCAGTACGTTTCTTTTACTCCAAGCATTCTGATTTTTTCTTTATTTAGTAGTTTCCTTACTTCAGTCATGTGTTTTTTGCCGCTTTTCCTTACAAGCATAGCGAATTTTTCTATGTCAAATTCCATCCCTATGTCAATGACTATATTCTGACTGTCTCTATTAGGGTTTCCAATTTTCTTTCGTTGTCGGCAAATAGTTTAATGTCGTCCATATACATTAGGTGACTGATCTTTTATTGCGATTCGGTAAATCTGTATCGGCCAGTGCATTTCCTGGGTACGTGGTTGGGTGGCATTATCGCGATATCAAGCGGTAATGATGACAGTGCATGTTCCTGCATGATCCCTCTCCGGATTTTCTCCTCAGCAAAGCTTTTTCATCTTGCTGTCAATTCTACTCTCCTGGTTTCAATGGTTTTCTCGATAAATTTAATGACTTCAATGGATATTTTGCACATTTCGGGACAGTGTAAAATCCAGTCCTGAGGATCATGTCCAAAGTCTTTTTGCAATCAATATAGGGCATAGCTAGATTTTTCTGTCTTTCTTAATGCACTGTTTTTGATTGATTGTTATTTTGAATAGCCTCCAAATGATATTTTTACCAGTTTGAATATTTTGGGTTGTTAACCAATTCCAAGCTATGTAAAGATTACATTTACGAAAAATCACCTTCACTATTGAATGATATATATATATATATATATATATATATATATATAGGGGAGTGTCTGTGTCTGTGTTTGTGTGTGATTGATATACTGTCTCGTCCGTCTAGAAGTCTGAGGTCCCAGAAATATATTTGAAGTTCAGAACCAGCGGACTACATACACAATTTTTGTTTATAGTGGTGAATACTTGTGTAGAACCAGCTACACGTTTTCGAAAAGCTAGTAATAGACGTATGGCGAACAATTGTGCTCCTATTTCTACCAAACGGAACTTCTCAAATTTTGGCTTAGGACTTTTTCCCTTACCTAATCCGATTGTCCAATCAAGACCCCGTAACTATATCTGCTCAACTATCTTATCCATATCTGGAAGAAGAAAAATAGATATATGTCTTTCTAAGTGGCATTATCGTAAAGTGGGACGCAAACAGTGGCGTCTAGAATCTGAATTAAACCCAAAGAATAGATTCCTTTATTCCGATTACCGTTCCAAATTTTCCGCATCTATCTATCTATCTATCTATCTCATCATGAACATCAAGGTGGGTTAACAGCGCAGGCATCTTTGACATTTCTCTCATCATTCATTCTTATCAGGACTTTTTCTTGCTCTATCCCTAAGACAGCATCAAGTGTCGGCAAAATTTAGGAAGGTAAGATATTTTTGATCGGTCCACTGGTGTGTCCACGTGTGACAGTCAAATGGGCATCGTCAATGAAGACTTTTTCCTTACTTCCCAAGCAGTGCCCAGAATGATTTTCTCGTTTTACTTTGATTGCAGTTTTGGGTGCTCCTTCCATCACTCAGTATCCTTGTGTAGTTACCCTTTATTTTTTCCCTCTAACATTTTTTTAGAGTTCAAGCGGTGTAACCTTGCAGTAGTACTGATTCGACATTTATTTTTTAGCTTTTCTTTTGTTTTATTCCTCCTTACATCTTTAAACAAAATCTAGGAAGTGAGTTATTAAATGAATATTACATTTCATCTATATATTCAGATGTTACATTTCTAATCATTGAATTACATTAGATGAGGCTGCCTAGTAACTTGTTTAATTTGTAGATATTTTTTCCATTTCTTGATCCTAACACATGCTCCTAATATTAGTGGTAGAGTAATAGTTTTAAGGAGCCATATTTTTTCAATTATTTTTCCAAGTCTTTGTATTTACTCATTTTAGGATACTCATTGACTGATATTTTATAAAATATTGACACTGACGCTTGAATGCGTGCTTTTATTTCTTGTTTTGGAATTAAAGTGGGCTATGTTATCAACGACCTGAAGTTTGACATAGTTAGATTGTCGTGTCCAAGTGGCATAACTCACCGTAAGGGGAGAAGAAAATTATTTTAAAACTTTTTCAAGTCACCTACCAACGAGTAAGGATGTGATGCATGTTCATTTTATAATGGGAAGCTACGCACAAACCATGACACATCCGAGTTTTTTTTACCAGAAACGCCCTCAAAATTGGGGAGACTTGGTTGGCAAGGTATAAAATCAAACCTACAAAACGGGTATTGTTTGGGGGAAAATGTAAACAAATACGGAATAAAAGGATAACATGATAAAAAAGAAAAGCTTATGAAGAGTTGTGTGATGGAATGTCCTAATTTACTTTTGGTATAAGTTGAGAGTTCTTAATAAGTCCACGTATGGCATCGAGTACAATACGACCGGAAGTTTTGGTTGTAAGAAACTGTTGTTTAATTGGATAAGCACGTATATTTATGTGCTTACTTATATGTTATATAATGGCCGAGGAATCGCGTTTTATATATCTAGCCTTAGGGTTTAGTTTGGCTGATAACTTTTCGGCTGAGGGCATGGGGTAGTTAGGTGTAAACATGAGAGCAGGTGTTAACGCGCGTGCGAAGCGGACGTGTCATTCAGAGATGTCGCAATAGAAACCTCAGATAGAAAATGTGACCGCGGGATGTGAATGACGTCACACACCGGAAGCGTGGGCTGAGATATGAGAAAAGTCAGGTAGTTGAGGTTCTGCGTCCGAACGGGAGAGTTGAGTTCCTACCTCGGATGAAGAAGGTTGACTTTCGGGGCCTTGCAGCAGGTGTTGCACGTGGTTTGGGGCAGATGGATAAGTCAGCATGGAAAGATTGTGCCTCCCTCCTCATGTCGAAAAACCTTCTGACTCAAAGGTAATAAAATGTTTCGTACCTGAACTAAGAAGTCGTAAATGTTTTTGTATTTCGGGAGTCCTATGTTATATATTTGTATATATGAGTTATGAACATTGTATGTATTTTTCACGTATTCATGTATGGATATGGTTCATTTTGACGATTGGTACAGGACCGAAGAGAGCTATGTCTTTGACTACCGGTTCTTTTAGATTGTATTTTAGTCATGCCAACTTCGCCGATTAAAAGTAATTTATGACAGGTTAAAGCTCTATATTTTTTGATCAGAGATAAAACAAAGTTCCATAAGATAGCCGTTTCTTTGGTATCTATAAGTATTAAGCTATTCCTTATGAGTTTTTCCCACCCATAAGATCTGCCGACTGAACTGACAAGTTTTCAGTCATTATGATAATTATGTGTGGGCACAGTTGAGTGAGGAACCAACATAAATCACTAACGATATATTGAGGGCAAGGATAACAGCTGCTTTTACCAATTTTGTGAGACTTGAGAGATATTTTGAAGTTGTCTGAAGATCGTGGTTGAAGTCAATGCCGATTTCCTTGAATAACCTTTTTCGATAGATTTACAACATATATCCATGCTATTTTAGTAAATATATCTGTTTAAGAGACAGGTCAGTGTTATTTCCATGTTTGCTTAATGTGAACTACAATTGCCACATCATGTCTTTTATCTTTCTTTCTATCGCCTACTTTTTCTTTCTCTTCCCTCTCTCTCTCTCTCTCTCTCTCTCTCTCACACACACACTCTCTCTCTCTATATATATATCTGAGAAAAAGTGAGATAGATAGACAGTGAGAGGAATACAAAAACCTGCATATACACTACCATATATATGTATATATATATATATAATATTTTCAATATTGCAGCTGAAGCTACAAACCCAAAAAAGATGGCCATTTATTGTGTTCTTAATATATTACCGGAAATTGCAACATTTATGAAGACGAGAAAAAATACCTTTACTGATCGTTAAGATTGTGGAATTGTTTATTTTGTAAATGCCGCGGGCATTACTAAGTGACGCACAGAAAGATAGGCACATCAACGCATATACACTCTTGAAACACACTCACAAACACACACACACACACACACACATATATATATATATATATATATATATATATATATATATATATATATATATTTCTAAACACGTATGAACGAAAGACAGATCAATGGAATACACTGGTAAAACTCTTTAGCTGTCGACTTCCATTAAGATGTGATTAATGGCAAATGTTGCAACTGTTTGAACAGTAGACTGAATTATCTCCCTTTCTTCTTTTTGCGTTAGATCACTTTACCGAATCTCTATTTATCAATTTTTCACTCATTTTAGCCTCCTTTAACCTTGAACCTTTTTCTTTAATCTCCTCATTCTTCCTGTTTACAACTCCATTTTAACTTTGTCTCTCGTTTGTCCTAATCCCTTGCTTTTTCCACTCATCTAGTTTACAGTATTTTTCTTTCCAGTTTTGCTTTTGGAAAAATCCTATCAACATCACTTTTTACTTCCCCTTTTCTTCATTTGTTTTTATCCCTGAGGGATAATTGATTTAAAAATAAAAAGTAAGTTTTTCTTTCACTTTCACTTTCACTTTCATGCTATCCCAAATATATTCTACTTTTTTTTTACATATTTGCACTCCTCTTTCTTTTTCTTCTTTTTTCTTGACTTATTCCTGTTTCTTTTTTTTTTACTATATACTTACTTCTCCTCCGTCTGTTGGCCCAGTTATCTGTGGTTTGTAGAATACACTGACTTCATTTTTGCAGGAGGGTAAGACCCTCCAAGCACAGGCACCAAACAGTGTCTTGGATATGACACTAAGATGCAGTCATACTGGAGCTTTCGGCAATGTGCAGTACCCCTTCTTTACCATTGCTCCCGGATCCACTCAGGCCCGAAGTCGTAACACCTTATAGGGTCCTATCAATGGGTTAAATAAAACTATTTGACACTAATACTATGTATCTATAAGTAAAAGTAAAGTTGGCGACCATAGTCGAGGGTGACCCGAATGTTCCCTTTTCGATAGCTACTACACCAAGGTGTAGGGGAGGGCGATACTTCTTTCCCTGGATTGCTCCACTTTACCCTTGATCCCTACCTTATAATGCTGAGTGTTAAGCAAGGAGGCATCAAGCACCAGTTTTGAGTCTTTGGTGTGACTCGACCTGGGATTGAACCCAGGTCTCCCGGGCCATTGGCAAACACTCTAACCGCTAGGCCAATGTCCGGTATGTATTTATACTAAAGAGAATTTTATCTAATTTTTAAGAATATGACTGTTTGATCATTTAACTGTGTGTAAACTAATGACTAAGATCTTATTGAATTGCAAGTGATACACAGCAATAATTGAAAATATTTAACTGTGTGCAAACAAATGATTGATTGTAAATAGAATTATTCGTATTAGATTGAAATTAGTGAAAGCATTTAACTGCGAGCCAAAAAAAATTATTTGGGGCTCGTTTGAAAATGATATTTGCAAATTGTGTTTGGAAATCATATATTTGATATATAGGTATGGAAAGGATTTAGCATTAAATTACGTATAAAACCCCAACCAAACTAGAACCTTCGTTTGTTCATACTTATGTGTCCATCCTCTATATATCTATCAATGAACCCTGAATGCTGGAATTATAGAAAACGCCTACTGTGCCTCTGCTGAGAGGAAAGATCTTTATACGAAGCAATCTTGAGGGCTGAATCATAGTCACGTAACTTTCAACACTCCATTATGTCACCTAATGGGCTATACGAGTTGTCTAAGAGACTTGAACCAATCAAGCAGCTTTTCAGGTCATACTCTTGCCGCTATATGATTGTTCTGACCATATTTTTGTGTTGCTATGATTGCAAACAAATTAGCGTGATTTTATATTCTTGGGTCCGTATTAAATGAAACAATAACATGGCACAGCCGGTTACCAGAGGTGATACCATGCTGGTAAAGCAACATTTGTTGTGGCACGTATTAATCATAATCATTGATTTTTCCTGGTAACGGCACCAAATACTGTATTATAGTAGTCACGGTACTTTTACTTTGGACATATCCTAGTAACAGCTACAAAAGTGTTTCCAGATTGTTTGTTTATCAATTCTCTCTGTGCCCACGTTGTATTTGAAAGATCCTCAGATTGGGAATGACAATTCATTTGCAATTGAAAGCCAAGAAATTTCCATCAACAATCATTTATTGGAACGTATTGGTGTAACAGTAAAATGTCCAGTATTCTTATAGAAAATTGACGCTTCTATTGTCCAGATATACTGTTCGATTTTTTAGACTGCATATAGTAGCACAGGAGAGAGAGAGAGAGAGAGAGAGAGAGAGAGAGAGAGAGAGAGAGAGAGAGTGAAAGAGAATATGTAAGGGTCCATGAACAGGCACAAAGTGACGCCCCCACTCCAACCGACGTCCCTGAATGCCAACTTTTAACTTCTAGCTGACAACTTTTTCCAAATTCACTAATTTTTATATATCTTAATTCAGGATATCGTTTGTGTGATGCAATCTCAGAAAATTATTGCGTCATCTCAAATATATCCCCCATTACTGTGTTTTCATTTCACCCATCAAATCCATGAAGAGACATGAGTTAATTTTCTTTACATTTGGTCTTCTGGTGTTGGTTGCTGATGTACTCGTTTGATCTTTCCTATTTGACTTACACGTCGGCTCAAAGATTTCCGCTAACCAAGCAGATAAATGAAAAACTCGTGGCCCGACCAAACTCGATAACAAAATAATTAATACAATCAACCATCCCGCCAATTGTGTTACAGTAGCTACTTTGGATCAATTGCACTGAGATAACAATATTTTAGACCATTTTTCTTTGTCCAAACACATGATTGATATCAAATAGAACAAATATAATTAGAGAACTACAGCTGATCCAACGTTTACAAATGACTAAGTAAGACTTATTCTTTAGAGGAAATCAAAAGATTTGAATATAGCATACTGTTTACATTGTTCTTCTCAATTTTGTCCCTTACTTTTGGACGTTCCAAATTTTACAATAAATGAATAATTGTTATAATTCTTTTTCTCTCGTTTGCAAATGATTCAAATTTTATTATGTTATTATGAATGATAACGACTACCAGTTGGCAAAATTTCAGCTTTTCACAGTTGTTATTTGTTACAAATATTAGGTTTGAAAATTTTGTCCCTTAGTTTTGGACGCTACTGTATGAGTGAAAGCATTTAACTATGTACAAAGAAATGAATAATCATTGAATAGAATTGTAAGCGTATGACATTAATACTTGAAACTATGTTGTCGAACATGATTCATCCCAAAATGATGTTCGATTACCGATTAATTTGTAATCTGAAGTAATGTTAACTGATGCTAATTGAATAGACTTGGCCAGCCGTTCAGCCATGTTTTGTTTACTTCGGTAGTCGTTCGTGTCCGTTCAGTTTTCATCGGCTTGAAAAGTGTGTTGGAACTTCAAACATTTTTTCGATCACTGAGGCATTTTTTATTCAAATTTCTTGGTCGAAACCTGAATTGTTCCTATTGAAAGTTGTTCGATAACTGTAGAGTCATATCAGTTTAACTCTTTCTGCTTTGGCAGTTTTTATGTCAGTCTGTCTCTGTCTCTATTTATTTATATATATATATATAGAGAGAGAGAGAGAGCGGAAGCAAAATATGGAATAATTTTTAAAACGTTTTCTCTTATTAGTCCAATTTCTTCAAAAAACGTGATAAATCAAAATTTTCAACTTTACCTCTATGATTCAAGCCCTTTCTAAATGAAATTCGGCCCAGTATGAGTGAGCAAAAAAAGAAACGGCAAATAATCTATATTTGCTTAACGAAGAAACCAAAACCCCAAAAAAAAAAATTTCAGAAATGATTCGATAATCTTTATGGCTTTCAATAAGCCCAGACCTTACTCCACTTTATTACGGTTTACAAAGCGTTTTAGAAAATAAAACAAAAGTAAATTTCCATCCAAATATTGGTTCGCTTAAGACTGCTACTGAGGAGGAATAAAATAAAATTTCTGAAAAATTTATTTTGAAAGCATGCAAATCGTTTCAGGGGTTTGTAGATACAATCAGGGAAAATAAATTTCAAAGGCTTGCAGGTACAATAAATTAAAGAAAACGGCGGCCATGTAGAGTAAATTTACTTTTTTGTGTTTATCTTCTTATTTTTTTTAATCTTCAATTCATCATCATCATCATCATGTCGTCCCACTAGTGACGATATCCCTGACCCTCTCTCGCCACTTCTCCCTATCGTTCATCGCCTCTGGCAGCTTTTCAGGGCTACATCCCGTTATATAATAGTCGTTTTTTATTACAATAGAATATTCCTAATTTTTCTTCCGAAACCTTTATACACACACATATATATATATATATATATATATATATATATATATATATATATAGTCATCCACGGATAGATCTGTTTCGTTCTATCAAAACTCATCAGTGTGGCTAGACATACTAGCTTCCCGTAGCTGGGATCGAAACCCGGTTGACTCAAACTAGCAGCGAAGTAAATTTTAAACGTGTATGAATAACAATTACTATTGTTTACATACATCCGTTCAAACGGTTGCCGAGACCTCAATTCATCTACGAAGAGGCTTGAAATAAACGCTAATATATATATATATATATATATATATATATATATATATATATATATATATATATATATATATATTAGCCGTTGTTTTATCGAACTCTCCGTCTAATCTTCTCTATTCTTGTTTTGAAGTAAATTACTTGATTGCTGCCTCGAAGTAAGCGATTTACATCCTCTTCAGAAAATACCCTTGGAAAAAGTTTAAAAAAAAACATCTCCCTACAAGCTATGGGTTTAATAGTCTTATTGCTCTTCTTCTACAGGGATTGCTTAGTCAGTGAATTCCCCACGAAGTTTGATATGCCATTAAACAAGAAACCCAACCAAAGCTTTTTTCCTATTTTGCTCTCTTCAACTTTTTCTTCCAACTTGAATTACTTTGTTTTTCAATTGCTTTCCAATGAAAAGAAATTCTTCATTCTTCATCACCTTCTAAAAACATTTCACTACTTTAATTTCATCACACTTCACAATTTGTTTCTCTAACTTTCACAGCTTTTAGCAATAATTATTTACCCTTCTTCTAACTTTCAGCCTTTTCGCTTCCCTTTACTTAATGCTCTTTCCTGTTTGTTTTCTCAGCCTTTTTTTTCTTTTTTCCATCAACTATCTTCCATCAGTTTTCCATTATGCAATGCTTGCTTATCTTCTTTGTTTCCTCGTGATACCTTATTTTATTTTTACATATGTTCACCAATTTTCTTTTCGTTTGAATGTCTTTAATATCTTCTCTGCTTACTCTGATAAATGACGTAATTCATTAATAAATCACATAATTCTTAAAGATATACTAGTGCGAGACAGAAGTTTTGCAATATTCCAGTAACGTGAGATACAAATCGGTATTTTTGGATGCTTTCACTGAAGACATGAAGATGACAAACCACACTGGATGCTCAAATGCCTAGAATTTCGTATACTCACGGAAACCTACTCCCTGGATGTGTCTCTACATCTTGGAGCACGGCGTCAGAATCTGCAATCTTAAGTCTATTAAACCGATCCCTATTCTCGCAGTTTTTGCAACCAGTGCGATTTAAAAAAACAAACAAACAAACTAACTGCTAACTGTAATCTATTAAACAGTGCCTTTACATTTGCACAACAAATATTTTTCGTTTCGTTCGGTGCATTATCAACCAGATCGAACGCCGAAAGCATAAATACTCAAATTAGACCATGTTGCACATTAATCTCTGCGCACAAACTACTACGATACTACCAGCCAGACCAGGTATCTATCCGGGCTTGACTGATTCGATCACCTGACACACACGCGTCACAAACAAGCATTTTACCGAATTTTACAAAACACACCCAAATTATTATTTACAATTCAGAATATTTGTTTTCATTTTCATTTCGGGAAAAGGTTCAAATAAAAACTGTTTTGAAATATTAATTTGGTTTCTAGAGAGAAATTAAGAAATACGAGGATCATTAAATAAGTTTCCAGACTTATGGACACTTTTATTGCAAGTACACATATAAAATTCAGGTCCCTTTCGAAGTAATCTCCTCTGGCTGCAATTCACTTGTTGCGCCGTAACAACAACTTCTGGAAGGCCCCATGGAAGTCCTCTTGTATGAGCGTGTCAATGACCTTCGTCACCGCCTCTTTCATCTCTTCAATTGTCGCATAACAACAGGCTCTGAGCTTAGGGAATAACCAAAAGTCACAGGGAGCAAGGTCTGGAATATAGGGAGCTGGAGGAACTCTCTTGATGCCCGTCTTGGTCAAATAGTCTGTGACAAGGATGGAGTTGTGGACTGGTGCATTGTCCTGGAGGAAATCCCAATGACCCGATTTGAAGAGCGCTGGCCTCTTCCGACGGAATCTCTTCCTGAATTCCGTTAAAACTTTAACATAGTAACCCTAACCTGTGGCCAATCAACTCTGGTGTATTGGCTTCCTTACTCCTCCCACACCTCTCATAATCCCTCACAGACTTCCTGGCTTCCATGAATCTATTATGCCACTCAAAAACTGATGCTCTATTCATGCAAGATGGTCGAAAAACAGTCTGAAGCATTCTATACGTTTCTGTGGCATTTTTTCCAAGTATAAAACATAATTTTATTGCATATCGTTCTTCTAAAGTGTCCTCACGTCCAGATGCATTTTTGAAATTCACCAGCCGTGGCAATCAGTCTTTAGTAGGGTGCATTCTAATTGTTGCTGTAGCTGTTCATTTGAACCTGAAATCATAAAAATTGGCCAGTCTTCTCATAATATGTATAGCAATAACATACTGAATATACAAGAGTCTACGAAATTTTTAAATGCCTGTACAAATAAGTCTGGAAACTTATTGAATGCACCACGAGTGTCTTTAAAATTGCAAGTATCATTTATATAAATAATATTCCTGTGCACTCCTTCAGATAAAGATTATTAGTCATACGCTATAAAAAAAATTCTATTGTAGATTACTGGGATAGTTTGAGAGATTTCATTGGGGAATTTCTTCCAAAAATTTTTTTAGCACCTACTATTTGCATTCATTTTCTGTCAGTTTCTTTTTAACAATTTGTCTTTTTCTTCCTTCTCTATCCCGCGTCTTTTTTTTTTTACGTTTTTTACACCCAGTCAACTGCATCTCCCCTCACGCTACACCCCTTCATTGATCTTTTTTTATTTTTCCTTCGATCTCTCTCATTCATTGTTCTTACAGCAATATCTGTGACATCTTTAATGTTACGGAGCTCAACTTACATTTTTATCCCCTTGAAAATACTGTTGAATCCTCGTGTTATTTCCTTATATCTCACTAAGCATTCCTACAGCTCCACCAAATAATGGCACAAATCTTATCCACTTAATCATTTGCCTTTACAGCTCGGTTTGCCCGTGACACAACGCCCGCTGTACTCTAAACGCCATCAATTTAGTACTATTGAAATGCGAAGCGTACCTTGTTAGGTAAACCAAGTGTGAGATCAATTTGTCAAAACACAAAGAGCTTTTCACTATTTCACTATCCAACACCGTCTTTTTTTTTTACTTTATTTTTGGTTTTCTTATTTATTTAGTTCTACGATTCATTCAATATGTTCACGCCTTTTTGAACTTTGGTCGATAAGACATTTTTCCTTATTTTCTTTGATTTTGTGCTACGATTCCTGTGTATATTTCTTGCGTCAATCTATGCATCATTTTCTCCATCAGTCCATCAATTTAAACCTTATTTAATCGTTGTGTGTGCCAAAAGCAGCAATATGTTATCTGTCAGAGTAAACGCCATTTTTTTTATTATTTATATGGGATTCAAAACGAACTGCCTCTAATGTCTTACCACACACACACACACACAACTCTTGGAATCAAAGAAGAGAAAACCTAATAAAATATTCAATTCATATAAATAACATTTTCTTTTTACAAGACTTATCATATTTCTACTCCAATATTCAGTATTCCTTCTTCTCATTCTTCAATTTATGGCCATAATCTACACCATTGGTATTTATTTATGCACATTCCAATGTCTATGTATGTATTTACCAAATCCCTCCGAGTAGCATTGCTGGGTCTTGACAAAAGTTGCCATAGAAAAAGACGAAGTGAAGAGATGGCGATTGGTTCATGGAAAAAGAAAAAGTCAGAAACATGATCCAAAATACAATTTACTTTATTAGAGTGTTTCAGAAAACTGGTTGACCAATCTGAAATCAGAATGACGTGGAGTTGTATTTTTGAGCTGCTGAAGGAAAAGGTAAATCGTAATCCATCCCTATTGGAAAGGAAAATTATTAACTGACCTTTTTAAAAATGCACAAATCTCCTGTGACCATTTATTGAGCTTACCACAAGTGTTCTCGTTGTTGACATGTTGTTGTATTTTTTACTGTTGATGACCATTTTACCTAGGCGGGGTGGCTGCTCTTAAATTACTCTCAATCAAGAAAAACATGTGACTCAATGTTAGTTTTTTTATGCTGAGTATAGCCAGCTTAAATTCAGAGATTTTCTTCTCCGACACCCGTTGATTTAACCCTGCAAAGGAACCCAGTCAGACCTGTTAGTTACGCATAGCTGGGGAGATGGAGATAAATTCATGACTACTTAAGGCAACTCGCAGGAAATGAAACAGAAATAACCTCATTCAAGATACGAAATCGAGTTACCGATTTAATTTCATACTATTATAACTGTAACGCTAGGCACGCCACCAAAATACCTCGACGCATTGTATGGATCTGGATATATTGATTCTGTCATTCCTGTACACATTAATATATTCTAAACATTTATACATTCTATTTATAACTTTGATATGTTTTGTTTTGTTTTGTTTTGTTTTTTGTTTTGTTTTTTTGTTTTGCTTTATTTTGTTTGTTTGTTTTTTACATTGGTGATGCGTTTAAAAATTTATTTTCAAGCGGAGTTCAATCAAGAACAGTTAAGTGTTTGATATTTTATGTAGCTCTTTCTTAAAGATGTTCTCGTTGCCCACAAAGAAAGATGGGATCCTGTCTTCTACTGACCTTTAACGAAAGATGGGATGAATATTCATTTTAAGAGTTATTGATTACTTTAAACATGGACTCCACAGAAATTTTTTCTTAATATATATGAACACACACACACACACACACACACACACACACACACACACACACACACACACACACAGATATATATATATATATATATATATATATATATATATATAAAGTGAGGCTGGTTACATTTATTACATGTTTATTCCTCAGCTGTTACCTATAGGTTCTCATATAACACCTGTATCCTTCCATATGATAAAAATGATTTAGACTACATGTTGCATATATTCCATTTGAAACATGATTAAATAGGAATTGGTCATGTGGATGGAATTTTACAGTAATAACAAATAATATATGCACAAACTAGATTATGTCCTATGAAATGAGATTTACGGGGATATCCAAATTCAAAAGAAATCTCAATCCCAGTCAAAAGACCGATAAATATTTTTTCGATAAACAAGATGAAAAGAACTTGTCATCAAGCAGATTTTGTACGCCTAAAAGATAATAAATTGAAAAGACCTGATTGTTAACTGAAAATTAAATAAATTGAAAAAACTTTTTAAAAACACATCGATCGGGATCGAGTGTTCAAAAAACTATGGAAGATGAAGGAGATGTTGATTCCAATTTTAGTTGGAGTGATGAAAAAAATCCACAATGGATTGGAAAAGTGAAGGGTTAAATGTTAATCAGAGTAAGAATCGAGACTCTACAGATCACAGCATCATTAAATTGACGTAAAATACTCAGAAGTGTCCTGGAGACGTAAAGAGACTTGCTTTTACTCGGACTCCAGTGAAAAACCAGCAATAAATAAAAAAAAACCTTATAAGCAGTAAAATAAGCGAATGCATTAAAATGGCAGAAAGGGACGATTGTATGGGCAATGTAATCCCCTGGAAATTGTGCAAGAATATTAAATTCGACTATACAAATATATATAAAATGAGATTTACGGGGATATCATATAATATATATGCAGCAACTGTTTTACCAAGTGTTTGCTGTTTTGTTTCCTGACGTCTAAAGCGCCTCAATTGAAGGAGAGCCGACGGGACCGAAGGAATTTTTGGATCTTGCCGGATGCGTGTGGGCTGCGGCCCTGCGTCCGGACCCACTTAAAAAAAGGCCTTGTGCCGTAATTGTCCGGTGGTGGGACGGAGAACAAATAAAGTACATGCATAGCTTAGAATTTTTTCCTAGAAAATGAAACGCACCAAATTCTTTGGGAATTTGAGACACAAAAGGATCATCTAATGTTTTCTGAATATTATTGATTTATGACAGCATAATAGCTATTGTGTGTTATGATGTCATCATGCGTTAAAGAACAGAGAAAGAAGCATATTTGTTGCGCCGAATGTATCGATCAGTTATTATATATATATTCAAAATCTCAGCTTCCAAATTGAACGTTTTATTTCCATTTGATTTTACGCGAGCAAAAAAAATATTCAAAAAATTCTTTTGTATCAGTTTTTCACAAGAAATTGCATTAAGTAAGAGTCACGTCGAATACAAGTATTGATTGCTGTCACTTGTTCCTGAAAGTTGTAGATTATCGTAACACGACTGTCCACTTTTCAGAGAAATGGCAAAAGAAAAACAGACGGCTTTTAATGATTTATAACAGCTTTAATCATTTTTTAAGCTGATTATCCACTTGTATTATGACTATTCCTCTTTCTCTAAATCTTCTCACGTTTTTCTATTTTTAATCACTTTTGTATTCATGACACTGATCTTGAGGGATAGAATATCATATCTACTTTTAAAAATAGTTGGCGACTGGAGTCGAGGGTGACCAAGAGGCACCGTTTTCAATAGCTACTGCACCGATGTGTACAGGAGACCAATACTCCTTTCCATGGATTGCTCCACTTTACCCTCGATACGTATCTTATATTGCTGAGTATTAAGCAAGGAGGTATCAAGTACCATTTTTTAAATCTTCGGTATGATGCGAGCGTTTTTGCGTTCCTTTTTACTGATCTTAAATCTAAAAGACGTGAAAGATACAAATTTATTAGTTAATGAAGAAAAGATCCTATTATTTCATAAATCGTAACCCATAACTATGGTAAGGCGGTTTCATTCGATACAGAATTTAAGCTTTTTACCTAATACCAATCAGTTAAAAACGATACGGGCAAGCTTTTTTGTGATCGTTTTTCGCATTTGCCATGAGGGTTATTGCGGTTGACCCTTTTTTGTCAGTTAATATGATGGTCATAAAGATCACTAGGGTTGAAAAAGCAGTTACTATATTACTTTAGGTGGGGGCTGAATAAATAAGGAAAAAATTTAGACTGTCTATTCCTAATCATGTCAAGAATACAGGAAAGATTTCTTAATGTTTGAGAAGACTAGGAGTTATTCGGTCTTCAGTCAAATCCACTTTTTATTATCAGAGTGAACATTCACAAACAGACAGAGAATTCTGCTGATATTTAAGTTGACGTGCTGCCATATATGTCAAATAATACTTGAGGGAAAAATCGAATAACAAATATGCTAATTTTTAAAAAAATATACATTTGAGCGGATTCTCAGTATTTCGAACAAATTTTAATAAGTCATATTATGAACATAAACTCATATATCTTCCTATAGACTGGCAGGTTCATATGTCACACATTATAATTTATTATGAGTCAGTATATACATTCTAATCTATCGTAACACACTATTGAATCCGTATATAAAAAAGTGTTTTTTTCATTTCAGGTGAAAAGAAGAGAGAGATAAGCTCCGTTCCTGTTTGGCTTTCTGCATATTAAGGTAGGATTGAAGTTTAAGGATAAAAGTCAAGTTTAGACGTTGTTATTCACTATTAAATTCCAAAAAGTATTAGGAGTTCCATTTATAATAACCTTTTTCTGGTAATAATGATGGATCACTTCTTTAATGGAAGGTTAAACGGAGTATGATCGTTCTGATGAGGTCAATTAACAAAAACAAGTATTTCAGTCAAGTGTGCAGATGGCTCAAATCGAAGAAAAGTGTATTTCATCATCATCATCATCATCATCATCATCATCAAATCGCACAGCCAGCACTGAACTCCCGGACCCTCTCTCGCCATCAGTCTCTATCGTCTATCACTACCGGGAGGTCTTCAAGGTCTGTATCTACACAGATCTGCGGTATATAGGTTCTAGCTGGTCGTCCAAACTTTACTCGTCCATGTGAAAGGAATCCACAGGAGTAGATCACTTATGAGTTCGTCCTTACTTCTCCAGGAGGGTGCCGTATGCCTGGTTCTTCTAGCCTTGATAGTTTTTTTGTATTAAGTGGTAAAGCTGCTGTTTTGTGACGTGTTGCTACCAGGACTTGTTCAATATTGCTCGCAGCATTCTTATGTTTTCGCCGTCAAGCTTTTTCTCCATAAGTTAATTTAGCGTCCATGTAGTGCATTCATACAGCAGTATCGACACGACCGCTGCTTGGAAAAACTGTGTTTTATTTTATCGGTCCGGTCTGACTTCCATACGACTGATAGCCTACTGATAATTGACCATACCTTTATAGTCGCGTGTTGATGTCTTTCTCGGTTGATAAGAGAATGGGCCCTAGGTAGGTGAACTTGTCTACTAGTTCCAAAGGCCCACCATTTAGTGTGGAGATGTCACTGGTTTGGTTAAAGCACATGTATTCCGTCGTGTTGGTGCGTTTAAATGGAGGCCGACGCCAGCAGCTGCTCGTTACAGACAATGTGGTAGGTTTTTGGCTAGAGCGGGTGTATTTGCCAGAAGCACTATGTCATCAGCACAGTCCGTGTCAGTAATTTTTTGTGCGGGGTATCTTCTCCTTCTTTTCTTTGCCAGCTTGAAACAACTCTTATCAAATCAATAGACGTTCTAAGCACGTAGTCTAGGCAGATGATAAATATGTACGGAGCTAATGCGTCTACTTGTAGCACACCTGCTATAATGTCAAAGTAGTCTGTGTCTCCATCCGGGGAGCGGATGTAATGACAATTCTATAATGAACGAACTATTTTTCTTATTTTACCATAGCCTACTGATAATTGATCATACCTTTATAGTCGCGTGTTGATGGCTTTCTCGATTGATAAGACAATGGTTCCTAGGTAGGTGAACTTGTCCACTAGTTCCAAAGGCCTACCATTTAGTGGGCCTTTGGAACGAATGTAGGCAATTCCATTGAAATATAATGAGAGAAATATTATAACATATCAAAACACATACATTATATATATATATATATATATATATATATATGTGTGTGTGTGTGTGTGTATATATATATATACATGCATATATATAAGCAATTATACACATACAGTCACAGATACAAAACATATTAGTTTACTCAAGGATGCTTTGGGTGCATGTACACAGGCACAAACACAAACATACATACACTCACACACACAAGCACAAATTAATATATATATATATATATATATATATATATATATATATATATATATAGAAATGGTAGATTTTGGTGAATGGGACAAGATAATGAAAATAAGAATAAATTTATTTTTATCATATATATATATATATATATATATATATGAGGATCATTTAATAAGTTTCCAGAATTTTTCGTATGGACACTTTTATTGATAGTACACATGAAACTCTAGTCCCCTTCGAAGTAATCTCCTCCGGCTGCAATGCACTTGTTGTACCGTTCCATCAACTTATGGAAGGCCCCATAGAAGTCCTTTTGCGTGAGCGTGTCAATGACCATCGTCACAGCCTCTTTCATCTACTCAATTATCTCATAACGATAGCCTCTGAGCTTAGAGAATTAGCAGAAATCACCGGGAGCAAGGTCTAGAAACTAAGGAGGGTAAGGATCTGTCTTGATGCCCATCTTGGTCAAATAGTCTGTGACAAGGATGGACTTGTGGACTGGTGCAATTATCAGCTAGGAATCCCTCTGACGTGATTGGAAGAGTGTTGGCCTCTTCTGACGGAATCTCTTCCTAAATCCCCTTAAAACCTCAACATAGTAAACCTAACCCTAACCGTTTGGCCAATCAACTCTGGGTTCTGACTTCTTTACTCCCCCCACCCCTCTAATCATCCCTAACGGACTCCATGCCTTCCTTGAATCTATTATGCCACTAAAAAACTGATGCTCGATTCATGCAAGATGTTCCAAAAGCAGTCTGGAATATTCCATACGTTTCTGTCGTATTGTTTCTAACTTTAAAACAGAATTTTATTGCACGTCGTTCTTCAAAAATGTCCTCACGTCCAGATTGCATTTTTGAAATTCACCAGCAGTGACAATTAGACTTTAGTAGGGTGTATTCCAATTGCTGCTGTCGTTGTTCAATTCAATCTGAAATCATAAAAATTATTCAGTCATCTCATAAGATGTATAGCAATAACATTCTGATTTGTCAAGAGTCTACGACAATTTTAAATACCTGTAAAAAAAAGTCTGGAAACTTATTGAATGTCTATATATATATATACACAGGCATAAGTGCGTATATGCAATGAAAGACTGGTATACTAGCACATACACACACAAACACGTGGATTTACATATATATGTATATATATATATATATATATATATATATATTAACCTGCTATATTGTCATTTAAAATGCATGAATAATTTTACTTTTTTTGTAAAATCACTGCTAAGACATTTATTGTAATCTCAAATTACAATTGAACCTGGTCAAGAGAAACTAATACTATTGGACTTTATTTGAAACTGAAAACCTAAGTTAGCCTAAAATAGAATGCCTATAAGGATACAAAGAGCCATAACGAATGACTTTGAGGAAATTTAAAAATAAAGTAATTGGGGAATTTAACTTAGTTAAAACTTAATATTGACAGAAGAGGGTAAGAAAGAGCGTAGAAAAGGAGAAAATATTTTTTTAAGAAAGCCCTGGGAAGCAGTAGGGTAGACGTAAAGGCATGTGGATAAACCCTTTGACAGTTCACCTTAATGCCTAATACAGTCCAAGGCGTATGTATTCTATGGGTTAATGGCCAGGATCAAATAATTCGATCGGGGAACTACAGCTGCTCATCAATAAGGGTGGCTTCGATAGATGATTATAAAACAGCCATCGAAAGATTACCATAACCCACAATCAAACCACCTGTACAAACCACATCGATCTTCGCGTGGGTAAAAATGGGGCACACCCAGCTGAGGTTACAGCCATGGTCTCCGTGTTCGAAAAATCAGCTACAGAGCTCAAACTAAAACCAAATTTACGAAATTCCAAACGCTCAATACAAGTAGCGACATTCAACGTTATAATCTTATAGATAATAGGACAAGTACAAAAGCTGACTGCATCGGCAATAGATCATAACCTTGACATAATATGCATACAAGAACACAGATACACCTATAGTGAGGATATCAAATATCACCATACAGGAAATGGATGGACACTAGCCACTGCATCTGCATGGAAAAACAATAGGAGGTGTAGGTATGCTTATAGGACCACAATCCCTAAAAAAACAAAATAGCGTGGAGAAAATACAACATAGGATGATATTAGCTACATTAAATGGCAACCCCAGCGGAACAATCATCTCCTGTTATAGCCCACCTAATGTAAGTGAAGAAACTGACCTAATCGACTTCTATAATATGTTATCCTCTCTTGTTCGTAGCACCTTGAAACACAACGTTCTCGTCATTGATGGAGACATGAAGGCCTAAATTGGTAAAAACGTAAATCATAAATTCAGCTTATACAACACGTCAAAAAAAAATGAGGAAAATCTAACAAATTTCACGCTAGAAAATAGATTTAACATGACTCAATACACAATTTGATAAAAGGGAGGGAAAATTATTGACCTCCACCAAGGCAAATAATACTAAGCACGTATAGATTATCTTTATAAATAAGAAATGAAATAACAGTGCATTGAATTGGGAGGCATATTCCTCTTTCCAGGGTGTGACCTCCGATCACCGAATTGTCACGTCAAAAATACGACTGAGCCTACAAAGGAATACAACCGAAATAACAACCACTGTATACTGAGACTGGTCTCAGTTAAATTACAGGAACCTAAGATATAATAATGCGTTAACACTAAAAAAACAAATTCGATACACAACAGGAGAAGACAGAAACACATACTCAGAATGACGACTATGAGAATTTCGTCAATGCCCACGTAGAAGCGACAGAAGAATGCATAACAACTAAACAAAGTGCTAAACTTAGAGTCCAATCGGAGACATTAGCCGTTAGAAAAAAACGGGCAGACGTGAAAACTGCTTTCAAACGCACTGAAAGGATCTAACCAATACCAATGCCCGGTAACTTAACAAGACACAAAATGAATTAGCAAAAATATACACAAGAGAACAAAGAGAATACACACAAAATCAGATCAATAAGAGTAGATATTCAGTTGAATATAGACAATCTAGTAAAGGATAGCAAACGATAGACGAAGCGAGCAGAAGGTAGAGCACTGCAAAAGCTAAATTGAAAGCTACCAGCCAAGAAGAACGAATATAACTATGGAAACATTATTTCAAGAATTTACTCGGAGCTCTCCAAACGTTACACGTGATCCAATCACGATAATTATTAGTAAACAATTAGATATCGAAGTAGGACAGTGTACTCTAGAAGAACTCGACTCACTGTTAAGAAAAATCAAAAATAGGAAAGCAGTAGCGCTTGATGAAATACCCGCAGAAATATGAAAAAGAAAGGGATTCGACGATATACTGCTCCGACACTGTAATGCCGTATATAATCAAAGCACAATAAACATATAGACAAAGGGATGTATTCTCCCCTTACATTAGAAGGGTGACTTCGAATTATCCAAGAACAACCGGGGTATAACACTTACATCCATAGCGGCAAAGATATACAATGATCTACTACGCAACCACAGAGAACCCAAATTTGAGAATATATTGAGGAAGAACCAAAATAGCTTTTGGAGAAATAGATCCGTGACGACACAAATTTTGACTATCCGTCGAATTCTTGAAGATGTACGTGCAAAAAACAAAAAACAAAAACAAACAAACTAGAGGCAGCAATATTTTTTGGTGACTTCGCTAAGGCCTTTGACACCATACACAAAGGAAAGATGGAGAAATACTAACCGCCAAGGGCTAACCCAAAGAAGCCGTCGCGGCCATAATGATGCTATATAGAAACTCGAAAGTAAAAGTCCGCACCCCGTATGGAGACACGGACTACTTCGACATTGAAGCAGGTGTGCTGCAAGTAGACACATGAGCACTATACCTCTGTATAATTTGTCTTGACTACGTGTTTAGGACGTCTATTGATAAAATGAAAGTCAACGGTTTCAAGCTGAAAAAAGAAAGAAGCTGAAAATACCCCGAACAAACTATTAGGAACGCGGATTACGTCGATGACAGAGTGCGTCTAGCAAATACACCCCTCCAAACCAAAACCCTGCTACATAGTCTGGAACGAGCAGCTGCTGGCTTAGACCCCAATGTCAACACACACAAGACGTAATACTTGTGCTTTAATCTCAAGCGGTCGTGTCGATGCTGCTATACGAATGGACAGCATGGATGCGAACTAAATGTATGAAAAAAAAGGCTTGACAGCAACTACACACGAATGCTAGGAGCAATATTGAACAAGTCCTGGAGGCAGCATTTCACGAAGCAGCAGCTGTATGGCCATCCATCATGAAAACTGTCCAAGTAAGAAGAACCAGACATGTAGGACACTGCTGGGTAAGTGAGGACGGGTTCATGTGTGACTTACTCCTGTCGACTCCTTCTCATGGACGATCAAAGGCAGGATGTCCAGGTATGACCTACATAAAACAGCTCTATGCTGAAACAGGGTATTACCTTGAAGAACAACTGGCAGCGATGGACGATAGAGAAGGGTCCTCGGAGAGGATCAGGGAGATCCATGGTGATTGCGTGACATTATATATATATATATATATATATAGTAATCCACAGACAGACGGTTTCATTGTATCACAACTCTTCAGTGTGGTGAGACATGCGATATTCTCGAACTTAGAATCGGCTGACTCATACATCAACCCGTGTATCTACCGCACATCCACAAAGAAACTAGCGTAAGCAAAGAACCTTTAAACGCTTATGCATCACATTTGTTTTCTTTACATATATCCGCTTAACGGCTACCTACACTTCCATTCATTTGAAGGACGTTGCCATACGCGAGTTGCAACCATTACTTTCTTCGCAGGTGAGCTCTCCCCACGGGGGTAGGGGAGTATATATAATATATATATATATATATATATATATATATATATATAAACGTTTATACAAATGTGATTTAAGACAGCCTAATTTTCTATTTTCATGATGACATTGATTGTTTTAGAAATATTTTCTCTATCTTTACGAATGCCATTTTATTCATAATTTTTTTAAAATTTCTTTTTAAATACTAATATATGTCGCCACGTGTACGCATTTTTGTCTCTTTTTTGAAACTTTTTCTTTATTAGAAAGAATTTTTCCCATTTCATCAGATAGGTACATATCGGTATGATTATTATGTGTTATTGTTAACATGTTTTATGTTGGCACTAGTAACAAAGAGCGCGTATGTAAGGAGACGAGTAAGTATGATTGTTTTATGGTCAATGTCGGCGTAAGGAGTTTGAAAGATGTTGCTCTGTAGCCAAACCTGAAGTTGATGTGTTAATTCTTTAACTACCATTATTTCATTTTGTTAAGATTTCCAAAAGTTTTTATAATGCTTAATACTTTTATTTCATATTCTAAATTTGGTGTAGTTGGTGATGATTTAAATGTATTTCAGTTTTTTGATAGGTTTAATATGTGTGTATTAAATTGTGGCAATTTTTTGTTTGTCAAATTACTAATTTTTGAACATTTGATTCCTGTTATATAAACTACTAGGTTTATCATTTTTTAAATTGTTTTTGTAACTTTAAAGGATGTTAAGACATTTATTTGCTAAACTGATATTGCTGTATATTGACCTTCGACCTGGTCAAACATGCCATTCCAAAGTGATGCACCGGAAGGAAGTGACACATTCCGATGGCAGTTATGAGAAGAAATCGCGTAGGCGGGCTTGGCTGACGATATGGGACAAGGTAAAATCCCATGGTACACTCATAGACTGATGCAACAGGGGAGAGTGACCTGTGAACTGCAACGACAGTTATTTCCGCTTGATGACGATCAAACATGCCATTCCAAAGATTGAGTGGGCGATTGAACTATTATATAACTCGGTGGGGACAGGAAGTCAGTGACTTGGAGATCAGATGAGTGAGAGACAAGATGTGGTTGGGAAAGCCACCACCCAGCAGAAGGGCCCTCGGGACTCCCGATTGAGTTTGGAGACCAGACCAGTTGGTGAGAAGATGCTGGAATGAGAACATGTCCCAGAGAGGCTGGACCCTCAGGCCCCCGGTTGAGCAGCGTAGGAGAACGAAAACGACTCACGGCGATGTCCGGAGGGGATGTGGAGGTCAATATGTAGCAGCCTTTGTTCAGTCTCCAATTCCCTCTCACACACAAACCCTTTCTAATAAAGTGAGAGGTATATTTTTTTAAAGAAGTCTTCGCTCATCTTTGTTCATTGCGTCAATATGTATTCTGCATGTGTATGTGTATAATTGTAACATATGACTATACAACACAATTCATTTGATAAATTATAGCTTACCTTGGTTTGTGTTTATATTAGTGAATTCTTTGAAAATATTGTTTTGTATGCGGAGATATAAAAGCCAAAATAGATTAAGATTATTTATCAGTGCTATTTTATATTTCAGAGTATAAAAACTTTTTTTAAAAGAGGAGTTGTAATTTAGGGATGTAGTGAAATTGTTGTTATTACTTCACTCTCCCTCCCCCTCTCTCTCTCTCTCTCTTTCTCTCTCTCTCTCTCTCTCTATATATATATATATATAAACATAAACCGGTCACATTAGGATAATAAATTTATTTCCATCTTGTTATGGGTTTTGATATAAATCAAAAACACCAAAAATAACAGGACTTCTTTAGAACTTCTGTATAAAATAATTCATAATAGACACAGGAAGTATTCCCAAAACCGGCTTAGCTGGACCGAATAATACTATATATATATATACTTTAAGAAAAACAACTAACCGGTCACATTAGGATTATAAATTTATTTCAATCCCTTTACGCGTTTATTAAAATTTCAAAAACACGAAAAAAATTTAACAAGACTTCTTCAGATCCTATGGATAAAAAAAACTAGAAAGGTGGGAGGGGATAAAAGAGGGGTGAACAGTTATCTCCTCATTTATCCCACTTCCGTTTTTATTTTAATTTCGGTTAGAAATGTAGTAAATTTATTTAAAAAAAAAATTAAATTCTTATTTTAATTTTTAAATTCTAATTACATTTTGACTTAAACTACAGATCTAATTTTAAATTAGATTTTTAACTTTATTCAATAACTTCACGTAATGATATAGTAATAATTATATTAAATTAAACTCAAGAATTAATTAATTTCAAATTATTTTAAAATTTCAAAATTATTTAGAACCTATTAATCAGTTACACTTTTTATGATTAGTACGTATATACGATATGTTTTTTTCTCAATTTTCTATCTAACATTTTATTTTATTTATTCGTTTACATTAATTCTCGGTTTAACTCTATGCTTTAAAAAAATGTTTAAGTTAATTATCTATAGTTTAAATTTAGCCCTATGTCTACACCTAGCTATTAATTCACTTCTCTTATTTAATAATTTTTTCGGCTCTGGGAAAAAGCAAAATGTGCATTTTTTTCTTCTAAACACAGATTGTATCTACTGTCCAAACACTAGAGTATTTGATCTTTTTAACATGGACCATTGAATGTCAGGGGTTAAACCTTTATTTTTCAAACCTCAAAAATGCTTAGCTAGAGCAGTTTGATTTTTTAGATGTTCAAGGGAGAAAGAGAATTTGTGATTGCCGTATCTAATTTTCCATTTCGTGGACGATATGCCGATATAAGATTTCCTATCATTTATATCCTCTTTTGGGTAAATAATAGCTTGATATACTACATTATCTAAATTACATAAACCATTCATAGGACAATCACTTCGAGATTTACAATTACATTCTATTTTTTTAGCATTATTATTATTTTTATTTGCTCGGTTCTGAAATTCCTTAATTATCTCATTATTATGATTATTTATCATTTGAGAAATATTTTTTGTGCAGGAGAAACTAATTTTCAAAGTTTTTCTATTAAATATTTTATGTAATATATTATCTTGTTTAAAGTGCTTATCTATCAGTTTAAAAAAAATATTTACCTATATTTATACAAGCTAGTTTACAAAAAGTGGGGGTTAAACCATATAATTTTTCTTTTTCAATTTTTGTTTTCATGATCATACTTATTATTTTCTTTATTAATATCATTTGTTATATTTTCTTCTAAATACCTAAACTCTTCCTTAAAACCGCTATTTTTAAGGGCATCTATATACATCTTACTACTCTCTATGAATTTTTTTTCATTCGCTGATAGTTTACATATTCTTAAATTTACTGCTTTTGGGACT
The DNA here is from genome assembly GCA_963585895.1 of Sepioteuthis lessoniana. NCBI lineage: Eukaryota > Metazoa > Mollusca > Cephalopoda > Myopsida > Loliginidae > Sepioteuthis > Sepioteuthis lessoniana. The sequence goes on from OY757930.1 coordinate 14,285,633, forward strand.
TGTTTAATTATGTTTTTTGGGTTATTAGAATTAATATCAATATATGATGGGTTCCGATTAGTTTTTATGAACAGTTTATAAGAATTATTCGAGAGGTCCAGAGTCACATCCAGGAAATTGACTATCTTAATATTAGATGAGAATTCTATCTTGAATCCTAAAAACTTAAAAGCCCTTACAATCTTCTTTTGTATGTTAGAGCTAATTGGACCATTACTATTTGGGATATCCGATTAGTTTTTATGAACAGTTTATAAGAATTATTCGAGAGGTCCAGAGTCACATCCAGGAAATTGACTATCTTAATATTAGATGAGAATTCTATCTTGAATCCTAAAAACTTAAAAGCCCTTACAATCTTCTTTTGTATGTTAGAGCTAATTGGACCATTACTATTTGGGATATCCGATTAGTTTTTATGAACAGTTTATAAGAATTATTCGAGAGGTCCAGAGTCACATCCAGGAAATTGACTATCTTAATATTAGATGAGAATTCTATCTTGAATCCTAAAAACTTAAAAGCCCTTACAATCTTCTTTTGTATGTTAGAGCTAATTGGACCATTACTATTTGGGATATCCGATTAGTTTTTATGAACAGTTTATAAGAATTATTCGAGAGGTCCAGAGTCACATCCAGGAAATTGACTATCTTAATATTAGATGAGAATTCTATCTTGAATCCTAAAAACTTAAAAGCCCTTACAATCTTCTTTTGTATGTTAGAGCTAATTGGACCATTACTATTTGGGACATATATTAATCCATCATATGGTATAACCCTAATTGTTCAGGACTAATGATTCTAGTAAGTATATTTAATATATATAAACCTACAAGGTCTGCCATTTGGGATGAATCATACACCCGCATTGAAACGTCAAAATCATCTAAACCAGTTTAAACCCATGTGGATTCATTATTTTTTATAACTGTTTTCCTACAAGCTACTATTATTTCATATTGTTCATTAGTTGCATCTACATATTTACGGGCGTAGTTAATACTATCAATTAGAATATTTTTAGTTATAGAAGGATAAAAATCAATGATATCAAATTGCATAAAAGTCACTTTACTCTTATTTTTTATCCTCCTAAACCATTCAATGGACTCATATGAGTTCCCCCAAAGACTACTATGGTTAGCTTTTTTAACATTAGTAACAATATTTTGAATAATATACTTAGATATCCTACTTAACTCTGTTTTTGAGGGATTAATCAGTCTGGTTTGCAACTCATTTTCAAAATTAGGTTTATTGTCCTTAAATAGAATATAAGCTTTCTTTTTAAATTTTCCTACCCTATCTTCAATGTGTAATCTACTAGCAAAATTACAAGTATCTTTACTTATTTGTTCAATAGTATTGGTATAGTCTATTTTATAATTATTTTAAATTTTGCTCTTTAGAATCTCTTGATATTTTGAGGGTTTAATTTTATATATATTTTTTGATTTATCTGACCTCCCCCATATATATTTAGACGTTTTTACTTCTTCCATATCTTTGTTTAATTTCATTTGAAAATTATTACGTACTTTCTTAAATTTAACCATTTTTATTAGTTTAAATAAGTCCGTTTCAAACGGGTCTATTAGCCTATTATTTGGAGGAGTATTTTGGGATTTGAGGTTATAAACTTCTTTTTTATCATAGTCATTACTTTCACATGAGTCCAGGTTGAAAAAATCCTTCCACCGTATTCTTTTGATAAAATCCACAATTTTCTCTGTTAAAGCCAGTCGAAAAACATGGTAAGATGGATAAGGGATATTTTTCAGTGAATATTCCGGAGTATAAATATCCATTTCTGAGTTGGTAAGGTTTCCGATGATATGTTTTTAAGTTGGAATTTTCCAAAAAGAGCTCAACCAAACAGGAGCAAAATGAGTATTATATATATATATATATATATATATATATATATATATATATATATATATATATATATATATATATATATATAAAATACCTGAGGAAATAAATTCTAATGTGGTACTTAAGGGTTTTATTTCATATAAGTATGCTTAATAAGGATGTTGAACATCATCATCATCATCATGATGTCACGCTGCCAGCACAGATCTCCCTGACTGTTCTCGCCACCCGTCCCCATTGCTCCCGGTAGGTCCTCAAGGCTCCATCCTGTATCGGCAGAGACCTATTGTATATAGGTTCTAGCTGGTCGTCCTGTCTTTGTTCGTCCATGTGAACCGATCGAAAAGAGTATGTCACTTATGTGTTCGAGTGAAGGGGTCCACAAGTGTATGAAATTAAATGCCAAAGTACCACACTGGAGTTCATTACTAGTTTATTTATTTAAAAAGATGTTTTTTCGTTTGACCGAAAAGGTTAAATGCTTATATATATATATATATATATATATATATATATATATATATATATATATATATATATATATATATATATATATTTATATATATACCAAAGACTTTAAAAATGGTACTTGATACCTCCTTGCTTAACACTCAACATTATAAAGTACGTATCAATGGTAGGGGAGCAATCAAGGGAAAGGAGTTGCGCCTTCCCCTATACCTCGGCGTAGTAGATATTGAAAAGTGATCCTTCAGGTGACATTCGACTACATTCGACAATTGGTAGATAGATAGATAGACATATCTTTAGAGACAAAATTAATCTACACCATCAGAATTATGGAATAGGTATGAAAATTAAAATTATATATATATATATATATATATATATATATATGTGTGTGTGTGTGTGTGTGTGTGTGTGTGTGTGTGTGTGTGTGTGTGTGTGTGTGATGTTTGCAAGTATTATTGCATGGTTTCTAGACGTAAATAAAACAATCAACGTGGACGAAAGGCAAAATTTACGTTTCATTTAAGAAATAACAATATTGGCCATTTTTTTTTAGCAATTATCATCGATTTTTATAAGTATTGTATCGTACGAAGCGTCACCTACCATTTAAATACTCTTATAGGTAGAATCTGAAGTTATTCAAAGTTCGCCTAATCATTTTTTCTGATATCTATGCAATTATATGAATATATTTCAATTAATTCAATATAAACCGTATGAATAATATAACTGAATTTTATTAAATGATTGTATATATGCACAACAGTGTTTATTTGGGTTCCAAATTAACGGGTTAATCATCAGTAATCGTATGGGATGTATAATCCGAACCCTGATTAAAATCAGCATTACTTTTTAAGATACAGTTATTCTTGCATATATATAGCGATGGGGATATTATTATTATTGTTATTATTATTATTATTATTATTATTATTATTATTATTATTGTTATTATTATTATTATTATTAGGTTGCGTTGTTATTTCGTTGGTAGCGTTGGTATTTAGTTGGTTGTTATACACTAGCTGAATGTTAATGGAAAATAAAGGTCGTGGAGAAGAACGAAGAAGTCGTTAGGCATTTTTATCAAGGTTCTAATGGCAACATGAAGTAAAGGGGATTTACACTGGCATGCCGCGAGGTCTCGTAGGAAGGAAAGAAGGTAGGAAGTTGTTAGGGTGTATCATCGAATTTGTTTTTAACTAGGGTCCCCTGGTCTAGGAGAATAGTCCCAAGGGGTCCATAAATTAGATGGCTCTCCTCATAGTATATGATGCTGTTGCTGCTATTCAGGAGCAGATAAATAGACGTCCGTTCCCATTTAGGATTTCTGAGGGACAGAGAGATTCGCGGGCTTTCTTCAATTTTTGGTGCTGCTAGGAAATATAGTTCGGGCTGAATAGGACAGGTCATCCTGATTGGGTGAAAATGTTCTGCGACTTTAACGGTCAAAATAAATTACGCACCAAACATATATACTGCTATATATACTGCTAGGATACTTCCCCGGCCTTTTGACTAAGCCGTCTGGCGTCGTGTCGGATGGGGTATCAAACAATGGCAGATTCGAGGCCAAAAGGCCCCCAACTTTGGTTAGGCCACCTTCGGGTGGGCGAGCTGCAACCTTTGTCTCCTATGTATAGCACTAGACCTCGGTGTCTAGTTTAAGCAATAATCCTGCATACATGCCGGGATCCAAATTTGGATTCGTGCTACTGCTTGCCTCACTAGACCCACATTGCACTTAGTGGGTCGATGAGCAGCACAGACCAGCAGGGTTTGAGTCTCAGCTCGTTCCCGACCTTCCCCTCCCCCTTATCCCCACTTTCATCGGCCTTCGGGCTTTTGACCTTGTATCAAGTCCTGTCAGGTGGGAGGCAGCGACAAATACAATACTGCTAGGTATATTTCTGTGACACAAGAGATGAACCAAAGAATCCGAATATTGTGTGGACGAATGGGAAAACTGCCAGTCAGAACATCAACAATCACTCAGAAAGATGTATATGTCAGTTTAAATGTTGTATTGATAAAATACAGATAAAAGCAATAACACAAACCGCATATGAAAGAAATTCGGAAAGAATTTCTATTATACTTTGCTATAACGTATGAATAATACATTCCATTTGATACATTCAGAAGTAAAACCAAATGAAGCTAAATTATTCCTTTCCCAGTGTTTTCAGGAATCAAAATAAAACCTCGTATAAATATAGGCTTTCTTTTCTATAGACGGACAGTGGCGAGACGGTCTTAAAAATATAAAATAAATAGCACTAATCGTGAACTGGTCACGTTCGGAACGTAATAAAGAAAAAAGTAAATCCTTTGTTTCAAATCCGCATTGCTTTCGACCGGTGTTGTTACAGGCAGCTGGAGGTTGTTAGGTGTTGATCGATCAGGGCAGTAATTGATTGGCACTGTAAGAGACGTGATCAGACTTTGCTGGTCCCGTTGGCTTCGAATAGTGAAGCTGGTTATATAGAAGAATAGAGGGTTTTGGTTAAATGCAGGGTCAGACAGAGACAAAATCAGTTTCGATATGGCTTGACTTTCACACTCAAATGGGCGATTTTCTAGGAAGAATTAAAGAAAAAATATATCGAAAAGAAATAATTTTATCATAAAATATAATAGGGTGGAAAGAATAGAAGGAACAAAGAAATGACATTTTTTATGACATGTTAATGTACTTGGTGTTATTTTATGCGTAAAGGTTACGGAATCGTGTACATTGTACTTTTATATATACAAATATTTGTGAAGTTGTTTCTTTAGAGATTTTAGCAAACAATTATATGATATTACCCATTCCTAACTAAAACAAGTAATTTACACAAAGTCGTATAGTTTAAGGCACCAACTATAATGCCACCTGCCTTCCATCACGAAAACTATCCAAGTTAGACGAACCAGACATGCAGGACGCTGCTGGAGAAGCAGGGACGAACTCATACGTGATGTACTCCTATGGACCACTACATATGGCCGGGGAAAAGCAGGAAAACCAGCTCGAATATACATACTGTAGCTATGTGAGGAAACGGAATCTAGCCCTGAAGACCTGCCAGAGGCGATGAACGATAGGGAGAAGTGGTTAGAGAGAGTCAGGGTTATCCGTGCCGGCGGCACGACATGATGATGATGATGTATAGTTTTCATATTCTTGTCTAATCTGAAAGGAGCACTTGAAACGTAGTGGATAATGTGATGAACTACGACATTGTTAGTGAATTGTAACTGAAGGCGCGCTTTTAAGTTCATTTTCGAAGCAATACGGCAAGGAAAGGTAGGGATTCATTTAACCCTCAGCTTTTGGTTAAATAGTGCATCCGCTGATCTTCTACACGGATTGAAATGGCATCAATAACCCACGAAGGTTGATATGCCATTAAACAAAGAAGCTGAAACTTATATGATACTAATTTCAATAGAATTATATGTTACAAGTAATTATTTATTCTTGAGGATAATACTAGAAAAATGTTCGTTGCACTGATACCTGCACTTATTTTTAACTAATTTGAAAGTTCTTAATAGAAGTTCTAAAAAATTTGCAGTTTAACATTTTAAGTTTTCGAAAAAATTGGACGTTTATCACATGATTTTGTCTATCTGGTGTATTGCAGGGTTATAGTCTTAAAATTCGACAAACGCTTACCAAAATATATTCGTTATGTATTTTGAAAAAGTTACGCTCATAACAAAATCTATTAAAGTTTAAAAAAAATACAAAAGCGTTAAACTGCATTGCTACGTCTCAAATCTGAAACGTCTAAATATTGTTGTCAAATATGTATTTGTACTGATGTTTTTTTTTTTAAATAAACTTTCTTTTCGAAGTTAATCGGATCAAATAGAATGATAAAGATAACATGCTAAGCCCAAATGGGTCGTATTTAGAAAAGAATGTGTGCATGTTATTCTTGCGTTTGTAGACTTCCTAAGGACCCTTTCGTGTGATGTTTTTGAAAATATGAAACTTGTGCTGAATGATTAAGAAACATTTTCCCTGATAGTCTTGAAGCCAAAACCTCAAATGATTTGTAAGACATCCGTAAATTACGCAATATATCACTTAACAACTGAGAGGCTAATGATTGATTGGAATTGATTTTCCTGATAATTTCCGCCGACTCAATTTTCAGATGCAATAAAATCATTAAAAATAGAACCAGGAATACCTGAGAGTGAAGTGTAAGTATAACTGCCGAGAGTATATTGGGATAGGGAATTTTATGCCAGGTTTTCGTGCCCTTACTCTTCTTGTTGACCAAGCAAATACAACAGTCATTTCTCTGGGTTTTCAATCCTCGTAAAACTTAGGGGACCCTAAAACTCCATTCGTTTCTTTATTTTCCATTTACGAAGCATTTCCTCAAAATGATCAAAAACAATATCAGAGCGCACTCTTGTTGCAGTCACACAGGGAACCTTCAAATTAATCTTTATAATTACACCTGCCCGTGGTGTAACTGTTATCATCGCAGGATGTGAACACGACGACACGAGTTCAAATCCTGGACGAGACTGAATTCATTTCACATTGCACTAATACCCTTGGGAAAGGTATGAGTCCAAATAATCTTCCTCCAGCTATGGGTAAATAGTAGGGCAGACTAGGTTCTTCAGCCTTGGTGAGGCAACTAGTCTAGGAGAAGGAAAACTCTGACTTCAAACCTGTTAAACTCCGCTTAAAAAAGTGACCTTGTGTCATATCCTGCCCGAGCGGAGGGGTTGGTAAATAGGATAGGATAATTACACCTCACAAACGATGATATATTGCGTCTTTGGTTAAAAAAAAAGCGTGTAATAGTCATTTAAATAACTGAAGGTATCAGGATTATTTACTAATTTATGTCATTTTGGCGAATCCTTGATGATATTTGTAATAAGGAAAAAAGGTTATCATTTTTGTGTAAATCAGATAAATGTCTAGAAAATATAATTAAGAATTATTAATAAATAAAACTGCTATTTGTAAAGAGAAATTATCAAAATGGTTTAAGGTTAGATTACATCTAAGCCTTGTCATCATCATCATCATGTCGTACCGCCGGCACGGATATCCTTGACCCTCTCTCGCCACTTCTCCCTATCGTTCATCGCCTCTGGCAGGTCTTCAGGGCTAAATTCCGTATCCTCACATAACTGCTGTATGTTCGAGCTGGTCGTCCTGCTTTTGCCCGACCATATGTGGGGGTCCATAGGAGTACATCACTTATGAGCTCGTCCCTGCTTCTCCAGCAGTGACCTGCATGTCTGGTTGGTCTAAGTTGGTGCCTTGTTGGGTGTTGCCTCCAGGACTTGCTCAATATTCCTCGCAGCATTCTTGTGTAATTGCCGTCTCGCTTCTTCTCCGGCCGTTTTGTTAGCGTCCAAGTAGTGCATCATTACAGCAGTATCGAAACGGCCGCTGCTTAGTCAAACTATTCCTTGCGTAAATAGCAAAAACTCTCCGTTTTCATGAAAATCACACGTTTGGCAGAGTATACAAAGTAGAATGTGTAGAAGAAAAATTGATTTCATATTTGCTATAAGCGTTTGAAATACAAAGAATAAGTTTGGAAATATCATGCTCAGGAAATTTTTTCAAAAAAATGTGTTTCGTAATGTAATCATTTGTTTGCTTAGTTATATGGTTACAAGTAACTAATCATGATATTGCATAGAAAACAATTATGTCCTCTAGTAACTATACTTAATACACATGATTCACAGTTATATAGTATCAAGTAATATTGCACAGCTATAATGATCAAGCAATTATGCTTTTGTTTATAAAGATATAACACTCTCCTCTTGAAAGGTGCACTATTGGCTGTAAGTGTAAGAAAGAGAGACAGACGAAGGACGCGGATACAGGCTGACGGGGGATAGTTTTAATGACACTTTTCTTAACCTACAATATGATGCTATATTCAGGGCTTTACGTCTTTATTTGATGATGATGTTCCCAGCTTTGGGACCCACCCCGGTGGGTACTTGCCGGCCGTTCTCCGAATCCGACCCCCTCTGACTGCTGACTGACCGGTCTGTAAGTGAGCACTTCTCTCTATATATATTTTCATTATATCTCTAAATACAATTGCATAACACCTATGCATTTTTTCAAGCTGTCAACCCACGTGAGCTGCACTCACTGTTTTCTTTTTTACACTGCTGGAACATCCTATTATCAATCCGTAATGACAATAGTGATATTTAGTAATTTTCAACCACATCTATTTGATTAATAGATAGAACTCTTAAATGCACTAATACTCTAGGTCAGAATGATGAAGTTCTTCTGTTGCCTGAAAAGCAATAATTATTTGACCAGCTATGAACTCTACACGACCTATGCTGTGTTCTGCTGGTGTTTACTGCCATAATGTTAAAAGCTGAAACTTTAACTGCGGCAAGTTTACACCGGGATAATTCACCGATGATTATATCCTGGTTCAATTCAATAAAGAAATACACTACGTTTCTTAGAGTAGATTCATTAGATGTGGTTAAATATCTTATGCAGCATCACCCTGGCTTAAATTTTCTCTGGGGATAAAGTCAACGTATTATAAGCCTCACTAGAACCGCTGTTGTGAGTCAAAGAAAATTAGATTAAATAAAATAGAAAGAAAAAAAAGGAAAATGATGCTTTCGACGTAACGGTTATCATCACTAAGAAATGGACTTGGCTACCAGATTTCAAATCTTGAACGAATCAGTTTGCATTTTATATAGTTATGTTCCCCACGAAACGGACGAGTGTAGTACAAGGTCGAGTTTTTTGGTGGGTCAAGGTGCAGAGCCGTACCCCAGATATACCTAGGGGACGCACAAATGTCTTCAACCCCATTGGCATTCTCTGAAAAAGTGTGCCTCTGGCATCAGGTGATAAACCTAGCCCCAATACCTTTTTTTTTAGAGCCGAGTGGATGGGTCCTTGAAGCTCGAGGAATGAATCTGTCCGGAGCTACATAGCCGTGACTGTTAGTCTATCCCGACAGTCGTGTAAAACTTTCCAGACCAACTGTACAACCAAAGACAACATCCACTCCCAAACTAAACCCCTACCGAAAAACGGCAGGTCAGAAGAGGATGAGATTTGGATAACATGATTTCATTTCTTATCGTACGAATATTATTTTAAAGATATTAATCCAACTATTATGCCTTCGGCTATGTGTATATAGTAAGGCTGACTGGGATCGTAAATCTTGTTATTGTGACCAGTCTAGGAGAAGAGCAACTCTGATTTAAAAGCAGTTGTCGATTTGGAGATGAATGGCAATTGAATGATACCTGAATAGTCCCTGATGAGAAAACCAGGTTATGGAAGCAGTGACGAAGATGATGATTTCATGTGCCTGAAAAGCAATAATTGTTTGACAAAGCAAGGACTCCACAAGACGTATGCTGTGTTCTTCTGGTGTCTGATGCCATAATTTAAAAGCTGCACCCTTAACTGCTACAAGTTTACATTGGAACAATTCAGCAGTGATTACATCCTGGTCCAACTCAATACAAAAAGCGCTAAATGGAAATAAGATATTGGTAATTTGTTCGACAGGGCAACACACTGGAGTATTTCTCATACTCTTGAAACAATTCTAGTGCAACTGGTTAGGCCTTTGGGAAATTAACGCTTATTCAGCGATAGTCGCGTAGAAACAGTTTTATCTGGCATATCCATTTGGAGAGGGTATAATATCTTTAAGACTGTAAAAATTGCTCACACTTAAATACACACACATACACACGTACAATACGTAAAATATGGCCCATAAATCAGTACACCCAACGAAATATGAATAAAACTAATTTTCTTCAAAAATCAAAATGATAGTTACATTATTTCCCGTAGAAGATTAAACAAGCTAAACGGATATTATTTGGCAATATGTATTACAAGATCATCGAAACTCCGTCGTTAAAAACAAGATTGCAGTACATTCGAAAGAAAGGAGAAAATAAATGAATATAAAAAAAATTGAAATAAATGCGGAACTATAAGTAGGTATGCAAGACAACATTCTGTATGAAGTTGGGTTTTACTTCACGCCATTGCCCTTGAGAAAGATCTGAATCGGTATCTTCTCTCCCTAGCTATGGTAAAATAGTCGTGTAGATGATACATTTTAGTCACGGTACGGGATCATTCAATGGGAAGGAAAGCTCAATTGAAACCAGGATTATTCATCTTAAAAATGACCTTTTGTTACTTCCAACCCGTGATGAAAATTTGGGTACGTACTGAATTTATCTATAAGGGATGTATTTATATTTTTGCGACGTATTTTTAAATGCTATTCAGTTTGATATAAACTATACTTAATACTGTCGGTGTGAGAGTATCTTTTTCAATGAAAATTATAAAATCCTTATGTATTTGCGTTTGAAGAAAATTAGCGTTCAGCGAAAATATTAGGGAGGTATCTATTTTATTGGTGATATTGTATTTGCAAGCAAACACGAATAAAGCATAGACTACCAATGCATTCACTAATGCATTTTATTAAACGCAGGTTTATGCATAAATATACCGAGTCATTTTTTCACCTATGCTGAGAAACGAAACAACGTACGGAAAAAAGAATCATAATCAATTACAATGTAATTAATTCTTCTGCTTTCTGCTCACCCATAAAATGTGGCTGGTTCTACACAGAAAATCAATATAACAGCCCATTCGGATGGGGCTGTAGAATACATAGACTCTATCTCTGTAGATGAGTAAGATTCCCCTAACAAATAATCTGGATATGACATTAGGCCATCTGATAACTGGACTACAGCCTTGGAGATTTGGGGAATGTGGAGTAGCCCTTCATTGCCATCGCTCCCAGGTCTACTTTGAACCAAAGTTGTTGCACCTTATACGGTCCTATCTGTGGTTCAAATAGAACAAACGCAAATGTGTGCAAACAAATGACTGATGTTAAATTGTGCCTGTTTTATAATGTGTTTTCAAATCATTTAGATTCAATGTATATGTATAAACAATATTTGGCATTAAGTAACCTACAATGTTTGATATGTCATAAAACCAAACCAAATCAAACCAATATCAACAAACCATCTTGCAGTTCACATGTTTAACTGAACTGTTGGGCCCAAATATTTTTATACAACATATGCTTAATAAGAAACTCACTGCAGAAGGCCTTATGCTAAATTTCGACAAAGCCACCTGCAACAAAGGAGAGGAATGCGGACCTTGAGCACAAGTAAAATGAGATCACTAGCATGCAGATTCGAAAAACCTAGACAGAAACGTCAATGGCATAAAAAAAACTATAAGCACCTGGTGCCAGTGGTGTAATGGTTATCGTCGCAGGAATTGGACACGGCGACACGAGTTCAAATCCTGAACTGATTGCATTTCACATAGCACTAATAAGCTTGGGAAAGGTATGAATCCAATTATTCTCCCTCCAGCTATGGGTAAATAGTAGGGCAGACTAGGTTCTTCAGCCTTGGTGAGGCAACTAGTCTAGGAGAAGGAAAAGTCTGAATTCAAACCTGTTAAACTCCGCTTAAAAAATTGACCTTGTGTCATATCCTGCCCGAGCGGAGGGGTTGGGTAAATATGATAAGCACGTGGTCAAGAATGATTGGGTGCGGTGACAAGTATACAAGGCACGCTCAGATACCATGAGCTGACGTATAGAGGTAAATGAAATATATTTTTATTTCCTTTTCTTTTTTTTCGTCGTTTCTCTTTTTTCTGTTTCTCTTTTGTTCTTTTTTTGTTTTAATCATTTTTTTCTCTGTCTCCTTTTCTATTTTCAGCTTCTTCTTTTTTTTCTTTTTCTTTTTTTCTTTTTCCTCTTGTCTTTTTCCGTGTGCGTTTGCGTGTGTGTGTCTCCGGCGCTGGTGATGCGCAGACATATTTAATCACTCACTGCGTTTTTCTCGCAAAGCTCCGCGCGCGGATATAATCCGCGTAAAATAAAAAGAAAATATTATTTTCCTAATGTAAACGTGGAGCTTTCTTCTTCAAGGAAAACGAGATGAATCGCCAACGGAAGAGTGTACAATACATACAAATTGAGTACATCATATATTAGCAGAAAGTCTGGAAATTCCACGGTATGAATTCATATCTGCAGGAATATTAACTATAAACAACAGCCGATGTAGATCGTTGTCGAGTTATATTCTATTCAAAAAATTCCCTTAATTAAACTTAAGAAATCTGAGCGTCCCACGATCGTAGGTCACTCGCGCTGACTTTAAAATTAGCTAAAAATTTAAAATGTGGTGATTTAAATGTCAGCGCGTTATATAATTTTAAACAAAATTCTATTCATATTTAACATAATCTACGTTATTTCATTACATTCGAAAGAGTTCTGCATATTCATTTTAGAAAATTAAAGCAGACTTGGTGTTTATAAAATTAAATCACTTGGCATCTATAGGAACTTTGAACTTTAAAAGTTTCTTTTTCTTCTGAGCACTGATAACAAAAAAGTACTGAGCAGGTGGCTGATGTAGTTTGAGCTATTTACAGATCATCTTCGTCCTAACTTAAAAACCGATGGAAGTTTTCATACAGATATCTTGAAATTTCAAAATGGTTGACAGTCTTAATTCCATTGGCATAACTATACAACGTAACTTTAAACGTTCTGCCATATACTTTGCTGATTTTTAAAATTTTCTCTCAATGTTTTTCACTAGAAACTTATTCTAAACAAAATATAATGAACGAATCACTATTTCACAAAATATTGATTTAATGTTAGATTTATATATATATATATATATATATATATATATATATATATATAATCATTTTTGTTTTTTATTTTTCCAAAAATATCTCATATCATAATCCTTCCAAAATAACAAACAGTTACATAATATCGTAGATAAAACATATTGGAAATAGAGAAAATAGAGGGCAAGAAGTAATGCACACACACACACACACACACACACACACACACACACACAGCTTTTCGCAGATATATATATATATATATATATATATATATATATATATATATATATATATATATTGGTTATCTTATTCCAATCTACGGCACAGAACATTCTGAAAGTATCTTGAACAGAAGGGATGAAAAAAATGATACCTTACTCTGCAAATTTTGCGTTGGGAAGTTTTAATTCAGAAATAGTTCCCTTATCAACTCTAATCTACCCAAATATTCCTCCTAAACTTTGGAAGTGTCCTTGTGGTGTAATGGTTAAAGTGATGGGCTGCGTACTCATAGTAAGTGAGTTCGTATTCCAATCTCGGTATTACATCCACACTTGGAAAAACACACTTGGGAAAGATATGAAGCACCTTATCCTCCCAGTACCACTACTATTCTTGTAGGAGAACGGCTTCGGCATTAAATACCCTACAAAGGGAATATGCAATAAAACAAATAAACCAAACCAATTCAGCTATAATTGATCGAGTCGTGGATGTTGGTCAATGTGATTTCCACGTTGTCTGGGGAAAGTGAACGCGAATAATTCCAATCAGAATTGAAACTGGGCTTGCGATTTCACTTTCGATTCTACAAGTTGTTATGCTACACACACACACAGACACACACACACACACACACACACACATATATATATATATATATATATTTATGTGAGTGTGTGTATATATATATATATATATATATATATATATATATATATATTGGGTTTGATTTTTCGATATAATACACGATTTCAACAGAACGTAACCTATGCCGTCAAACGATAGTCGATGGCAACACGAAATTGTTACCCGTTGTCGTTTTATAAGGTCAAATATATATAACCCTTATAATGCGGTCTTGGGACAGGCTTTTCATATCATTGAGTAAATGATTGTTTGACCTATAAACAAATTTTGGGGTTTAGTTTATGTCAAGGAGAATCTTGCACATTGTACATTAATTTGTACATTTTTTGTGCAGATGTTCTTAAGAGTTTGTCTTTGTTTTTTTTTTTGTTTGTTTTTTGCACACAGTGCGGTCGAATTTTTAAACATATTCATTTGATCCAAAGATGGGACACTAACAGGCAATACCATTTCGTTTCAGATTTGACCTGGGAGTAATGGCTCTGATGAGGTACTTTTCACTCTCAATTCTTAACTCTTTTGCGTCGGATAGAGACGAATCTTCACAAACTGGACAATTTCTATATGAACAGTCCACTTGAACAAAAACGATGTCATATTACAATAAAAAAATAGATGCATATCTAAAAGAGATATTTGTTCATTCTATCTGAATCTAATCAGGTTTTTAGTTGAGCAGAATATTCTTTGTAGGAAGGTAGATGAAAAATGTTTTGATTGCTTGTTTAGCTCATTAAAAACTCATGTGTATAAGAAATCCAATTCATTGGGCTGGCAATTTACTATATATAGATGTATTTATTGATATAATTTTGAATGTACATTTTTATAATTATACATAGTGAACGTGTTGTAAGTTATTTTTTACTTATCAAATTTTAATTTTATTATTAAGGAAAATGATTCTTAATAATCATTAAAATATAGCAAAAAAAAAAAAATGCGGTTGGTATTATTACTCTCAAGCAAGATTAGTGGTAGGAAGATGTATCAGCCTTCAAAATACGTATGTATGTATGCATGTATGTATGTATGTTTTTGTCGCTGCCTCCCACTAGACAGGACTTGACACAAGGTCAAAAGCGCGAAGGCCGATTAAAGTGGGGATAAAGGAGAGGCGAAGGTCGGGAATGAGCTGAGACTCGAACCCTGCTAGTTATTGACCCACTAAGTGCAATGTGGGTCAAATGAGGCAAGCAGTATCACGGACCTAAATCTAGATCTGGGCACGTATGCTAGAATATAGCTTGAACTAGACTGTGAGGTCTAGTGTTATACAAGGGGTGCATAGGAGTCACAAAAGCAGCTCGCCCACCCAAAGATGGCCCAACCGATGCTGAGAGCCTTTCGGCCTCGAATCTGCCATTGATTTCGATGCCCCATACAACAAGAATGCCAGACCGCCCAGCAAAAGCCGGGGAAGTATGTATGTATGTATGTAAGAATAGCCATATGCAGTACAGCGCTCTCAAACGTCTGATCGCAAATACGAATAGGGTCCAGCACCGGGTCCACAAAGTCACCACGCTAACTGTGACATATGTCGAAAATTGTGCCTATTTCTTGCTGGTCTCCAAAGCCATCAGCGTAAAAGTGCAAAATCTATCTTGCACCCAAAAAATGTCACGGCAAACAAAACTGATCGGTTGTGCCAATTCTGTGGCAAAATCTGTCGCAGCTTGGCTGGCCTGAAGGGTCACCTACGAACACATACAATTTAAGTGGGGAGTTGGGGAGGGGAGAGAAAACATGAGGTAAAGAAGGTGATCACGCTCGAAACCGAGAGGACAGCCATCATCACGTATGTGTTCATGTCTAAATAATCACTAAAAGATAGGGAACCAAAAAAGATACGGTTGGTTTTATTACACTCAAACAAGACTAGTGACAGGAAGATGTATCAAACATATGTATGTATGTATGTATGTATGTATGTATGTATAAGAGCAGTTCTTTGTAAAAAGCAAAGTCATTCTTTTTTCTGAATAGTTTTTCTATAAATGTCAACTCTGTCTTGATTGGAATTCTTTTACAATAATACGTAATTCTTATCTAGCAAAAATATTTGTTTTGAGGCAATTCAAAATAGTAGTAAATAAAACAAAGCCCTGCACAAAACATGGGTTTGTCACTACAAAGCAAACTCAAAGATCAGTTCATGAAGGGAAAAACACTGACTAGCCGTTAATAAACGTTCCGGCTGTACGAATCAGTACAGAAAAGAAATGATCGGAGCCATTATTACCGAGTTTCTCGTGTGTGTGTGTGTGTGTGTGTGTGTGTGTGTGTGTGTGTGTGTGTGTGTGTGTGCGTGTGTGGATAGATAGATTGATAGATGGATAGATATATGTTGTGTTGAGCATGTGAATGTCCGTATAATCATATAAAAATAAAACATTCATTTTGCTATTCAGTCTGGAATATTCAATATTTAAATGACATAACTATCAAGTTATTTTTCAAAGTTTACTAGCGTGGGAGGGAAAATCTACTGTCATCTAACCTGCCTAACAGGAATAATTCTCAACATCCCCTCCTTCTCCGTGAATGTTCATGTGTCTCTCTCTGTTTCTCTCTCTGTTTCTGTCTGTCTGTCTGGCTGGCTCTCTCTCTTTCTCTCTCTCTCTCCCTCTCTATATATATATATATATATATAGGATTACATTTTGTAGAGTTGAATCTGATAGTTTCGACTTTCATGAAATGTTTTTCGAACCATTAATCGGATTATATATCCACGCTTTCTCACTAATACCTTGATCACGAAAAGACTTTGGAAACTTTATTTGTTTATTAGTAGTTTCTTGCTGGTTGTTGATAAAACGAACTTATCACATTCGGATCAGAGGAAACGGTTTCAGTGTATATTACTTAAAATAAGCCAGACATATTTGATTTGAAGGATTATTTATTAGTCACGAGCAATATCATAATTCAATGTTGCTTATTTACGTTTGGTAAGGCGTAACCTACGTTTTACTTGACAACGTAGAAGCTATTTACTGTAGCCTCGTGTGTTGTCGACGTAAGGTCGTTTTATGAGTCTTTTTGGTCTTTTGACGCGGCTTCAAAAATATAGATTTTATCCTCTGCAGAAGAATAAGACCTCATAGAGGCGGTGTTCTAAATATGACAAAGAGATCTATAAAAGAAAACGTTAGTACTATTGTATAGGAATACATGAAAGAAAATAAAAGTGTGAAAATTATTATTATATTTATTATTCACTCTTTAAGAGTTTTTCACAACAGCGTCAGCTGATGGTTTTTCACAGGAGTTTGAGTGACATCAAGCTTCCTCATGTCTCCAGGACTCGTCTCAGTATTCTGGCCGTCTTCAATAATGCTGTCGTTTGGATGGTCTCTACACGTCCACCAACTTCCAAATCCGCCAGGCCATTTAATAATCCTTCATTCACTGTGTCAAAGGCACCGATAACGATTGGTACCACCGACACTTTCATATTCCATAGTTTTTTTTTTAATTATCTTGCAACGTCGAGATACATGTCCTTCTTTTCACTTTCTTTCAGTTTTATTCTGTAGTCAGCCGGGACAGCAAAGTCGACAGTTTTGCAATTTTTTTGTTTATTATCATAAGGTCTTGTCTTCTGGCTGAGATTAGGTGATCCGAGTGTATGTCAAAGTCCTATAAGAGTTTATGCGTGTCATTTTCAAGGACAGGTGCTGGGTTGTGCATATACCATTTGTTTGTATGGTCAAATTTAAATTTCTTGCACATTTCCTAGTGGATCACCTTGCCCACATAGTCGTAGTTTTTCACGTTAGCTGATGGTTTTTCACTGAAGTTTGAGTGACTGCAAGTCTCCTCAAGTCTTTAGGATTCTTTTCAGTATTCTGGCCGATCTCAACAATGCTGTTGTTTGGATGGTCTTCACTCATGCTCTCAGTTTCAAATCTTTCTGTCCTTATATCAACAATTTGGTGACTGTACCAAGAGCACCCTTGTTTTCTTTATTTTTCCAAAGCTTTTTGGTTATCTGGCAAAGTCGCAGTACTGGTATCTGTTTTGTGTTCTGTTATTTTCACTCTGCAAACAGCCAAGACACCAAAGTTCAATATTAAGCAGGTTTTCCTTTTTATTCTATTTTATTTCTTCCTTGTTGACTATCACTAAGTTTGATTTTCTGGACGGGATTATATGTCTTATTCTGCATCAGGGATTATTATTATTATTATTATTATTATTATTATTGTTTCACATCATCGTTAGCTGGTGGTCTTTCACTGGAGTTTGAGTGACAGCAAGTCTCCTCAAGTCTTCGAGTCTCTTCTCAGTATTCTGGCCGTTTTCAATAAACGGTAATTTGCATGGTCTCCACTCGGCCGCTAACTTTCAAGTCTTCCAGTCCCTATAATAATCCTTTTGTTACTGTACCAAAAGCACCGATCACAATTGCTACAATCGTCACTTTTATGCTCTCTAGCAAAGTCGAGGTACTTATCTTTCTTTTCACATTCTTTCAGTTTTATTCTGTGATCAGCAGGGACAGCAAAGTCGACAATTATGCAAATTCTCTTTTTTTGTTGTTGATTATTTTAGGTCTGTTCTTCTAGCCGAGATTAGGTGATCCGTGTGTATGTCAAAGTCTCAAAGTAGTTTATGTGTGCCATTTTCAAAGACAGATGCTGAGTTGTACATATACCATTTGTTTGCATGATGACATTTAAATATTCTTACACATCTCCCAGTAGATCTCCTTGCCGACCCAGTCGCGTCTAGACTTATTATTATTATTATCATTATTATTAAAGAGTAATCGTGAGATGAAACCATATAAGTTGACGACCTGAGTCGAGGGTGACTCAAAGACTTCCGTTTCGATAGCTACTACACGAAGGTGTAGGGGAGAGCACTACTTCCATAGATTGCTCCACTTTACCTTTGATACCTACCTTATAATGCTGAGTGTTAAGCAAGGAAGCATCAAGTACAATTTTTGAGTCTTTGGTATGACTTGACCAGGGATTGAACTCAGGTCTCCCGGGCCATTGGCGAACACTGTAATCATCATGTCCGGAAATTATTAGCTTTAATTAAAAATACTAGAAACTATATAACTATGCTTACAAATGAGGAGTATTTAATCAAACAAAAAGTCTAGTTAAATAATTTCATTTGAAAGTTTAATGTCTAAAGAGGAACATTAACAATGTAATAAAATGTTGGTAGGAATAAACTAAACAAAAAAAAATGTATATCCTAAGGTCCTACTTTCTGTAACACCATCGTCCTCATATACCTAAACTTAAAACAAGTTTGATGGTAACATGATTCAGTGAATGTAGTGATTTAGATGTAAGCCTTTTTTGAAAAACCATTTGGTGCTGACGGTCATATTAGTTTCCAAATCTATGTTAACTTGTTGAGCAAATAATAAAATTGAAAATTGGTTTCTAATGTACTGAATTATACTTCAATGGGAAATGTAATGTCGTTATGTAATACATCAACTGCCGGCAATAAAAGCAGTGTCAGTAACCCAATGAAAATGTGGAGACGTTGATGGACAGATGACTTGATAAAGGTAAACACTTATGAAATAAATCTGAAAATTTGGTCTTCATGATTTTAGTTTTGCTGTGCGAAAGAGATTTCCTGTTTTTCTTTTCTTTTTTTTTCTTTTTAATCTATCATTGTTTGTGCTTTTTATGGGGTTTAAGATTTTTAAGAAAGCTTCGATAAAAGGTTTTCTGTTAAAAACGGTTTAGTGAGCCACTGAATACCAATAAACGTGGAAACAATTACAAATGTATAATTTTCCATCTGTTTCGTCTACGAGATCAAATGACATCATTCATGAGATTCGTTTTATAACAATTCTGCTAGATTTTCGTTTATTTATCACATCTGTTCCTGTTAAGTCAACCTAAGGAAAGATTCAATTTAGCCTAAGCATAAAGATTTTGGATCCTTGGTTATGTTAACGTTAATTATCTTATAGCAAAGTCAGTTTAACAATTATGTTTTCAACCATTAAAAAGTAAACACTAATTGCTACTTTCATATGTATTGAAAGTCAAGGAACTAATGAAGTTCACAAACATTTTAGATTTGTAAACACTTCATAATAAACGGTGATATTATCGGATTAACATCAACATCACTTTAAAAGTTATGTGAAGTCATTTGACACATGGCTAATACCTTAAAAAGTTCTAACTCTTTCTGATCAGATATGACCTGAAACTAATATAAATAAATGCATAGCAAGACATTTCCCAGAGCTCAAGAACTAGAGTCTCACCGCTGATTGCAATTAGTGTCATACTCAGGACGCACTTTGGGAGGAGTTGTACCTTGTCGAAGGGAATGCAATCAGCAGATTTTAGCCGGAGCCTAAAAAGAACTGTTTTAGCGGCATTTTTTCATGGAACAAAGTTTTAGGAACCGTTTATGTATTCTTCGCATTCCCAAAGAGAATCCAAAAATGTACAAGTTTTTAAACTGGAGAAATATCAGAACGTTAGCAAATGGTATTTGTAGTATAATTCCAACAACAATCAAAGAAGTATAAACAAAATAAATAAATCACACAAAGTTAGGAAGAAAAGAATTGATAAATGATAACAAAATAAATAAATAACGAAAGAAAGAAAGAAAATAACTTCTGAGAACTCAAATCAAAAAGCAACGTAGACATTAGCCAAAACATGAAAGTGCATTTCTATTGAGAGATTTTTTTTACATTGCATATCTTCCTTCTAAACTTTCTTTCTTTGTATTTATTTCCATCTCCTTGAAATCAACTTTCACTAAAAGTTGAACTCTGTACTATCAAATCGAAGGAAATAAGTGGGCTGGTTACTTGTTATGGCTGTTATCGATTGCTTAATGGTTGTGCCACTAATTCTCCAGAGTGAAACACCAGAAATAATAAGAATCTCCTACATCGAGTTGCAAAGTCTTCAAATCACCAAAGACCGAGGCTAATGCCTTAAATGTAAGTCTAAAATGCTAAACATCACTTAACCTCTTCTCGTGTAGAGACGAGCATTTTTTTTTTTTCACTTTTAAAAGAAGTAACGAGATTTCTGCTATGAAATCAAGAAACGTAGTCTGTCTGTTTCTAGTTTGCATAACTTGGATATATTTTTTACTTATATTTTACGTAGATAGGCATATTTTTGGTGAATTTTATGTATTTACCCAACCTATATGCCACGGGCAGCATATGACATAAGGTCAATTTCTAAGCGGGGTCAAACAGGTTTGAATTCAGTGTTTTCTCTTTCTGTAGACTGATTACCAAACCAGAGCTAAAGAACCTAGTATGATCGATATGCTTACTTGTACATATTTTCAAGTGTTAATGATTTTCTATATCAAAATATGTATTCTAAATCTAAGATAATTAGAGGTTTGAATATATAGTGCTCGTGTGCAAATATCATTTCAAAATAAGTAAAATAAAATATCTATGAATAAAATATGTGTAGACGCATACTCTATAATCTCCTACCGTACCAATGAAGCTTAGAATACACAGCAGAGTGTAAGATCCCTAAAAAAAATGTTGTGTTCTCATCTAGACAATAAACTGCTTCTCATGTTAAAGCTTTACTTCTGGAGTTTTGGCTACTAAACATAACCCCTTAAGTGCCACTGCTTCCAGGTTCAAACTTGGAGTGGTAGTCTTTGTTAGAGTCCCACATATAGGTAAATATATCAGTTTAAAAATCGTATCAGGAATACTTAACGCTTAAAAATGTTATTCGTATTAAAACTTGTTACTTGAAGGTATAATTGTTAGCTAATTATTTTTATCAGTCACTTGAAACAATATAACTTTGTGCAAACAAATGATAATAATTCAATGGAAAGAATTATTTAAAACCATAAAATTAATAATTGATTGGAATACCTGATATATAAAAGTGAACAAAAACAATTAAGAAAACACTGTAAAAAGTATAAATATAAGTGTACAATGAAGTCAGTTTCCTAAACCTTTGGTATGTAATAACGCCAGACGAGTCGACATGCCGTTGAAATCTATTTCTCTATCTACCTATTTTTCCATCTTCTCGCCAACACTCAATTTTTTTCCGTTTTTCCTCAGATAATGAGAAAGACATATATTTGGTCAGTAGCTTGTGTTTTCCATTGATGATAGTCAACAATTCAGGGACAATTAATCTTTAACCGCTCATTGTAAGTATTTTTATGTTAACCTGTTGTTTTACATATCGGTGAACAGGTCAGATAACATTTGATATTATTGTACTTATTGTATGTTGGTGATCAATTCTATAGAAGAACAAAAAAAGCTTCACTAATTGCTATTGAATAATATATACAGAGATTACTGCTAATTAATGTAAGAGAAAAACAGAAGCCTTAATCCTTTTTTATAAACAGAACCAGATTAAAATATCCTGAACAATAGATATTTGAATACAAACGGTAGACATATGTATATTAGTTAATAATGCAAATTATCTGAACGTTGAATTCTTGTAAAATGACTATTTTTTTTATTCAACTCGGGATTTTTCCCAGTAAAAAAATAAAAACGTCGTTTTCTTTCTTATTTTGCTACAGGAAAAAATTCATCAATTATGAACATTGTTGACGCAACACCAATAATATGATTTCACTCTAAAATACGGGAATATTTTTATTTTCCTTCCGTTAAAATAACCGTATGAATGTTATAATATCCGGTCAGAATTGACAAATAAATTTTCCGTAATTAATTGAACCCCAGGTACAGTCTTATCCATCTTAGGTCATCATCAGAGTGATTATATTGGAAAATCGATACAACTTTTGTAAGTCCCATACAACTTCATCAGAATTAAGCATTAAGTGTATATACAAATGTAATGTTGTAGCATTCGTCTTTTTTTAGATTTTGTTCTATAAATGGAAACAATTGGTAAAGATATTTGGGTACATTTGAAATAGAATCGAAATAAATTCATTAAGGTTAGGACTTTTATTTCTAATGTGTATGGCTTCAAAAATCTGTAATCATTGTTAGCTATTTTGTTACTCGAATATTGTTGAGACATCGGGTGGACGAATCATAAAAAAGTCTCTATTCTATAGCATCATACTATAAGCCCATTGATTTGATCCATCGAGCAATATTGCCACAATAATCCAATGGTGACTTATCTTGGAACGTGGAAAATTAACTTAATTCTCTCTTACAGTTTCCATACCAGTAGAACGTCATTCCTGGTGCCAACAAATATTTCTCTTTCAGACGTTAATCCAAAATCTGAGCAGACTCCTTTGAAAAGTTCAGTTCCTGTGTCAGGTCATTAGGTTCTTGTGTCAAGTGTACTAGCTGATTGTCTTGGTTTGTATGTGTCATCCTCAGATAAAAAAAAAGTCATGTCACTATATTCAGAATCAAAGCTACATTCCATAGGTATTGGCAATGAGATTTTGCTTTTATGGCAGATGGAACATCGGGGCACCTTACATGGTGCTTGTTCTTGCGTTTTATTCCTGTAAGATTTATCATGTTGAAATAACAGTCCGTTACGTGAGCCTTTCCTTTTCTCTAGACCTTTGGAATGGCAAATGGTATAGGCTTCCTTTTACCATTCGCTCAACTCCTCAAGTTCTTCACATAGGCTTTAGAGCAAAAGTGAAGATGAATAGCTTATTCTGACACCCTAGTTTGACTCCAAAGTAAATGCGGTATGCCTTTTTCACAAAGTCGGTGATTTTCGCTTGACAGCAAGGAAAAACCCTATTACCGCAGTTATAACAAAGCCTGATAGGAGTATTCTTACATTTACGGACCATTCTTATAGGAATACAAATGTCAAGCTGAAAATAGAAAAAATAGATTAGCACTCAGCTCGTCGTTGACGCTTAACACAGTACTTAAATATCATATTAGGCAGAGAGATAAGCTCTGGCCACTCAAATTACGTGTGTGTTTGGTACATATACAACATTATATGCTATATTAAACATCAGGCACCCAAGATCAGGTGTGAAAAATAAAACCTAAAATCTTTTGAATAAGTGTTATAAATGTGTACATCTTGTGAAGTATTCAAGTACATCTAAAAAAATACCTGACTAAACAATGAAAGGTATTTATTAATTCAACATAAGATGGTGACCATATATCATTTGATGAATCATTGACCTTTGGAAAAAATTAACACAGCTCAGTACTATCATTACCATTATTATTATTACTTTTATTATGATTATTATTATTATTATTATTATAATATTACAACTGAATGACACTGGATATAAGACCTTGAAATACATGTATCCGTGTGTATGTTTATAATATATTTCTATGTAAAATAATATAATAAACATGATAAAAACTAACAACGGAATTTCAAGATGTTGATCCTGACCTGAGCTCATATAAAACAAAGCTTATTAATAGGACACAACCAAAAAAAATGGTCATTTAATACCTTAAAAAATTCCAGGTGAGATAGATTTATGACATTATTACAACAGTTTCATAAGCAGCCAAATCTATAATTCTAGCACTCTTCCATTGTTAGGGGGAAAAAGTATAACATGTATCACCATTGCTATTTACTAAGCGTAGTTTAGATGTGGCAAGAGATCAGAAGTATCCGGCACCAAATGAGAATCGAACTCACTAATAATGTTCTGCTAATCTAGCCAGCCAACTATTGTGCTATAGTGAGGTGCCCTTAAACTTATTGTCATTAAGTTATTCTCTACGATTCATATGAATGTTGGTTTATATTTGTTCTATGCCATAAGAAAATAAACAAACATCTTTTTTTAAATTTTATTTGGATTTGAATGGTGCAATTCCACAGACTGCCAGCTCCTCACCCCACCAATAAGGGTAAAGAATTGCCGTCCAGGCTATTAATTTTATAGTTCTTATCGACGACTGTTTACTCTAGTCTTGGGCGACGTTCAGACGGACAAGTAAAATTAAACAGGCTATGCGTCGGCACAGACCGTTCTATCAAGTAAAAATTGATATCGTGTTGGTATACAACATAAACATAAACTTCTGTTTCGCTTTGTTTTCTGTATAAAAGCAAAGAAAACACAAGGACTCCAGACAGACACAAGTATTTTTATGATTATTTATACGAAGGTGTCTCAAATCGTAAAATAGAACTCATCATTGGTATGTTGCCCTTCTTTCTCTCTTTTCTTTATATACTTGATTGTGGAAATATTTATGAAGACTAATTCCCAAACAAATATTGTGGTAAGAAGTGGACGAATTAATTTATTTCATTACTTATTTTTCATTTTAGAGATTTTTTTTTTTTTGCTCTTATCCTCTTTTACATTGATCTTGCTTTGTTTTTAATGTCTTTATTCTATTTTATTCAAGTTTCTTCGTTCCCTTTTAAATCGTTTAAAACTTAATCTTTCTACCTATTTTTAAACAACTATGATAACTGTTGTATTTTGTCTTTTTATTTCAACTTCGAAACTTCAACATCCTTTCGTTCTTTCTTTATATATATATTTTTTTTTTCATTTCTGCTCTTACTTATTTCTTATTCTTTATCTTTAAATTTTTGTAAATATGTATCTGAGCCTGTTCAGATGGGGTCGTTTAAAAAAGTTTCAAGCTTCAGCCAGAAAGTAGAGCATACCTGAAACATTATTAGTTGCATTATATTACCACTTCTTATAAAACAATAAAAAAATCTTGATTTTTTTTAGTTTCATAAGAATGGTAATACCGGACATTGGCCTAGCGGTTAGAGTGTTTGCCAATGGTGCGGGAGACCTGGGTTCGATCCCAGGTCGACTCATACCAAAGACTCAAAAAATGGTGCTTGATGCCTCCTTGGTTAACACTCAGCATTATAAGGTACGTATCAAGGGTAAAGTGGAGCAATCCAGGGAAAGGAGTAGCGCCCTCCCTTACACCTTGATGTAGTAAGCTATCGAAAAGGGAGCCTTCGGGTCACCCTCGACTATGGTCGCTAAATTTACTTAAGAATGGTAATATGTTGCCACTAAGATTTTTCAGCAAAGCATCTTTCTGAGTGAGACTTAGAACTTTTGAATAGCCTTGTATACGCTCTATATGATATATATATATATATATATATATATATATATATATATATATTAATTGATTAAACTATAAAGTGATAACAGTTTAGTTAGATTAAAAACCGTGTCCAGTAAGTACAATGAAAGTGATTGTTTTCTCTCAATATGACTTTAAACCAAACACTTTCTCTTAAATTTTATATTTAAAACAGGTGGACATAGCTGACTGGGGAAAACTAACGTCTTTCGCTACGCTCCATCGTGGATTACCTTCTTGTAAGAGTATTATGATCTTTATATTATTCCAATTGATAGTTGAATTACTGTTCCTTTCAACTTAATAGGCCATGCTGCTTGCAAAGTTCTGCAAGAAGTGATTCTTTAGTGTAGACTGATTTGTATCCTGTGGCTACTGTAGGGATTTGTTTTAGGGGTTGAAATTAGAAGACCATTCTATAATTTGTTCTTCGATATTAGGTTTCTATGTATTGGTTTGTGTCCTAAAATTTTCCTCTGCATACCTGGAGGAAAATAAATCATTTACAGTTTAATCTAGGCTCCCTAAGGCATATCTTATGATGTCAGAACGTTCAGATGGTAAAATAAACAATGATTTGCACCGTATCTATTATCCGTTTGTTTACTGTGAAATAAATAGCCAATATTAACATCTGCAAATTCCATATCTTCTCATTACTATATTTAAGAAGAAATACCAACTAAAAATCATTATGGCAAAATTCATTGCAATTTTGATAGATTTACACAAAACACACACACACACACACACACACACATATATTCATGAACATAGACTAGAAGACACCCCATAACTTGGTTTGGACATGAGAGCGATACATTTGAAATGCATCTTGAACAGGAATTGTCTGAAACAGCCCATCTTTATGCAGGTCTAGTTTGAGTTCGGAGTTCTTCTAGACCGGTGGACTTACCAAGAATGAAGAGATTAGTCTGTCCGACTATTTACCAATAGATAGAGGTAGAAGAGTTGAAATCGTACCTTTCCAAAGGGCTCTAGCTCAATGTGGAATCCAAACAGCCGCAATCAGGATTATAAATTGGGTCTCCGTGTGTATTTCCGATAACTTTCATATTACACAATGAGCCCCGCCTCTCTCTCTCTCTCCCCCTTTCTCTCTCTCTATCTCTCTCTCTCTCACACACACACACACACACACGCACTCAATCTTACATTTATCTGCTTGGTAAGAAATATTTATTAGCTTGAGATAAAGTTATTGGCAAATTGAGTAGGTGATTCAGACGGGATTTTGTACTGCTGAAATAATTTCTACTGTAATATTTTCCATCATCATCAACGGTCATAATAAAATTGTGCTTTCTTATTTCCTTACAATAATGTTTGACAGAAAAGAAAATATACAATAATGTATTCATCCAACCCCTCTGCGACAGGGTAGATGCGACAAAAGGTCAATTTTATGTGCGGCGTGAAGCTTGATTAAATTTAGTTTTTTCTTCCGCTTATGAGGATCATTAAATAAGTTTCCAGACTTTTTTCGTGTGGGCACTTTTATTGATCGTACACACATAAAATTCTAGTCCCCTTCGAAGTAATCCCCTCCGGCTGCAATGCACTTGTTATACCGTTACAACAACTTCAAGAAGGCCGCATGGAAGTCCTCTTGTGTGAGCGTGTCAATGACCTTCGTCACAGCCTCTTTCATCTCATCAGTTGTCTCATAATGACAGCCTTTGAGCTTAGGGAATAACCAAACGGAACAGGGAGAAAGGTCTGGACTATAGGGAAGGTGACGAACTGTCTTGATGCCCATCTTGGTCAAATACAAGGATGGAGTTGTGGACTGGTGTATTGTCCTGGTGGAAATGCCACTGACCCGACTAGGAGAGTACTGGCCCCTTCCGACAGAATATCCTCCTGAACTCCCTTAAAACCTCAACATAGTAACCCTAACCCTTTGGCCAATCAACTGTGGTGTATTGACTTCCTTACTCCTCCCACACCTCTTATCATCTCTCACAGACTCCGTGACTTTCTTGAATCTCTTATTCCACTCAAAAACTGGTGCTCGATTCATGCAAGATGGTAGAAAAGCAGTCTGAAGCATTCCATGCGTTTCTGTTGCATTTTTTCGAAATTTAAAGTGTCCTCACGTCCAGATTGCATTTTTGAAATTAAACAGGTGTGGCACTCAGGCTTTAGTAGGGTGTATTCCAATTGCTGCTGTAGCTGTTCATTCGAACCTGAAATCATGAAAAAAATGTTCTGTCATCTCACAAGATGTATAGCAATGACATACTAAATTTTCAAGAGTCTACGACAACTTCAAATTCCACTACAGAAAAAATCTGGAAACTTATTGAAAGCACCACGTATCTTAGTTACTTAACTTTATATACCTGCATAGCTTATGAGCAAGAGAGGACAGTGATCCATGCCTTCACCACCAAGGTCTTTAGCCCTAAGGGAAATGCTTGCATCCTCGTTCAGAATTTTGAATTATGCATTTGAATTAATAAGAACCCGGGAGGAAAGACAAAAGATTGAGTTTTCATTTCGATTTCACAAGCAATTTGGGTGATTTAAAGTTAGCCAGCCTCAAGACGTGTTTAGTCCTTCATGAATCACAAAAGCAAAGAATGGCTAGGGAATATCCCTTCTATTTCTAACGACGGTACAAAACAAAATTACAAGAAGGCTGGTTTGCACTGAATAAAGTGGGGAGTTAGAAATGTTAATGAGATTGTCAGCTTTCTTTCAATTTGTCTGTTAAACATCGAGATCCAAAGACAATATCAATGCATTGAAACAAACTGCACACCTAATTATGTGACAGAAAAGGCCATTCACGGATGCATAGTGTCACGTGGTGTCCCACTGAGATGATAGAAATAAGATTACTACTATCCTCGTGTTTGAATTAACAGTGGCAAGCCATCAGAGAATGACTGTTAAGACATCATAGGAATGTGGGTCAATCCCAAAGTAACAAATCCAAGTCAAAATGGAAAAACAGATGTTTGTACTTAGTGATCTGATGGAAAAAGAATGGGATACGGGGTGACATATAGTAGCCCTAACGGGTCACCTGGCCGAGGGGGAAGAAGAGAGAAGCAAAATGATCGGCTGGGACCCTAAGACGGAAGTGGCACCTTCTTCCCGTCAGCGAAAAAAGGAAAAGAAAAAGGTTAGTTGTTGGACAGGGTTCGTGGCGGACGGAACCAAAGTACTCCGGGTAAAAGAAGACGAAAAAAATATCTCGGACACGAAGGAGCTATTTCTTCAAGCCAGTATTAAAAATAGCAAAAAAGTCTATTAGCCCGTAAAAGAGGAAAGATTCTCCACAGGAATCCATCTAAAAAAAGATAAGTAAACTTTGAGACCGTTTCTCCTTATACCCAATTTTATATACCCTCTCTCTCTCTCTCTCTCTCTCTCTCTCTCTCTCTCTCTCAATTTGAAGAAAAACGAAAGAAAAGAAAAGAAGAAAGTCATTTATGTTCATGGACTATTCATTTACGATATATTTGACACGTTGAAGGTGTATATCTATGTGTAGTAAAAGATTGATATATTTTAATGTTCCCACGTGCTTGAAGTTGTTATTTGCAGCGTCTGCTACGAATTTGTTATTTTATGTTTCTTTTCCAGCTTCACATCGCCTTATGTTTTCTTGCTTAAAATTGTCCTATTAATTCCTTTAAAATATCACACGGGAAACCGGAATTGCCGACTACTATAACTAATATTATTACGTCTAAACCTAGAGGCCCATATCTTCCATTGTTCTAGGGGAGGAAGACTAGCGGGCTTGGTGGGTGTGTATATACTGTGAAAATTGGAACCCCTTGCCAGCGGCGGTCAGTCTAGCCATAAATTAATCCCCTACATAATATGCCGGTTCTTATATGCCCGAGAAAAAAACTCTGAACGAGGACTTATAATACGAGGGATCAAGTGCCAGTCTGCCCCGTCTTCACACGTGCGAAAATAAAGTCCCGTTTTGGGATTTTAAAGAATTTGCCACCACAATAGGCAAGGCTATACAAAGAGTACTATGGAGTCTTCAGAAACTCCCATATATTAAGATTTTGGTCGGATTTGATAGGTGCTACTAGAATGACGCGATTCCCCGATGTAGCCTTAATCCATTTATCTTTAGCATTAATATAACTTAAAGTAAACAACAACCTATTCGCTTAATTTCTTTTGCATCCTTGTGAAGAATTTAGGGTCTTTCAATGAGATGGTTTTGGTAACAATAAGCAATGGAAAAACCATGTGGGTGCAATACGCAACAAATCACCCAGATTGAATATCCAATTTTCGAAAGGAAAAATAACGGATTATTGATCTTCCTAAAACAACTTTTCAATTTAATTTGCTATTATCTTTTATGTATATCGACATTTCTTCAATCTCCAAAGGTAAAATAATTACGTAACATTATAGCTAAACAAAAAACAAAATGCTTTAAACAATAAATCTCTCATGTATAACAAAATTTTCATTAAAAATGTCAACAAAAGTCCATAAGAATTTTTATAAAACAATTAATTTCTGAGATAATATAAAAAAAATTGGAGAAACCACTTTTTTCATTATTTTTAAGAATTAATTACGGATACCAAAGAAATATATATGATTAATATAATCTAAATATAAAAGCAATCGTATCCCTATGTTCTGTCAATTCCTTTCTTTGTTATCTTGATAAATATTTATTCCTAGCATCTCTTTTAGACGTCAGTGAAGACCGTGAGTAAATTATTGATGGTGCAACCCACCCTCCACTAACAAACTTCTCCGCCCAAAGTTTAAATGGAACAATCAGATCTCCTCCAAGTAAATATTAGTAGGTATAAAACTGGAAAACTCTTCCTCCATTTTGTAACATACTTAATGCTCACACACATATACACCCACCCATACACACACAAACACACACAGATATATATATATATATATATATATATATATATATATATATATATATATATATATATATATATTGTCATCCACAAACAGACTGTTTCTTTCTATCAGAACTCTTTTGTGTGGCTAGACACGTACAGCACTTGATGCCGGGATCGAATATTTATATATAACCCTACAAACACAAATGCACGAAAACGAGAAAAGGCTCAACATCAATTAACAGGAATATATCTAAATGAACAGGCAGAATACATACAAAATCAGATGGATAAGATTAGAGACTCGGTGGAAGATAGACAATCCAGGATAGCCTGGCAAACAATAAACGAAGTAAATAGAAGGAAAAGCACAGCCAAAGCAAAATTGAAAGCTGCAAGCCAACAAGAAAGAGTAAAACTGTGGGAACAGCATTTCAAAAATCTACTAGGAAACCCACCGGAAATAACGGATGAACCGATCACCAGAATTATTAGTAAGCAATTAGACGTTAAACTAGGTCCTTTCACCAAAGAAGAACTCGACTCAGTTCTCAGAAGAATTAAAAATAGGAAAGCAGCAGGGCTAGACGAGATCCCCCCAGAAGTGTGGAAGACTAGACAATTCGACGATATACTGCTCCGGCAATGCAACGCAGTATATAGTCAAAATAGGATAGAAAGATGGACGAAGGGATGCATCCTTCCTTTCCCTAAAAAGGCGACCTCGGACTAGCCAAGAACTACCGAGAGATAACACTTACATCCATAGCAGCCAAAATCTACAATGCCCTACTACGAAACCGCATAGAACCCAAAATAGACAACATCCTTAGGAAAAACCAAAACGGCTTCCGGAGAAATAGATCCACAACCTCACAAATACTGACCATCCGTAGAATCCTTGAAGGTGTTCGGGCAAAAAACTTACCGGCGTCATTACTATTTGTCGACTTTACCAAGGCCTTCGATTCCATACACAGAGGGAAGATGGAGCAAATCCTACTAGCATACGGCCTACCAAAAGAAACAGTAGCAGCGATAATGATTCTATACAGAAACACCAAAGTGAAAGTACGTTCACCAGATGGAGACACGGAATACTTCGACATTGTTGCAGGAGTACTACAAGGAGACACACTAGCCCCATACCTCTTTATCATCTGTCTAGACTATGTGCTTAGGACTTCCATCGACAAAACCAGAGAAAATGGCTTCGAGCTGACTAAGAGAAGAAGCAAAAGGTACCCCGCAAAAACAATCACGGACGCCGACTACGCTGATGACTTGGCGTTACTAGCGAATGCGCCTAATCAAGCCGAGACACTACTGCATAGTCTGGAACGAGCCGCAGCTGGCATTGGCCTCCATGTCAATGCAAACAAAACTGAATATATGTGTTACAACCAAACGGGCAGCATTGCCACACGAGACGGAGCCTCTC
Source organism: Sepioteuthis lessoniana (assembly GCA_963585895.1). Classification (NCBI taxonomy): domain Eukaryota; kingdom Metazoa; phylum Mollusca; class Cephalopoda; order Myopsida; family Loliginidae; genus Sepioteuthis; species Sepioteuthis lessoniana. Next base: position 14,317,962 of record OY757930.1, read on the forward strand.
TGAAACTAGTAGACAAATTCACCTACCTAGGAAGTAGCGTCTCATCAACCGAAAAAGACATCGACACACGACTGACGAAGGCATGGACAGCTATCGATAGGCTCTCGATCATATGGAAGTCGGACCTAACTGATAAAATGAAACACAGTTTCTTCCAGGCAACGGTTGTGTCGATACTGCTATATGGATGCACCACATGGACGCTAACGAAGCGGCTGGAGAGGAAACTAGACGGAAATTACACAAGAATGTTGAGAGCTGTATTAAACAAGTCCTGGCGACAATACCCCACGAGATTCCAACTATACGGACACTTGCCCCCCATCACGAAAACTATACAAGTCAGACGAAGCAAACACGCGGGACACTGCTGGAGAAGCAAGGACGAGCTCATAAGCGATGTACTCCTGTGGACCCCCACATATGGATGTGCAAAAGTAGGACGACCAACACGAACTTACATACAGCAACTATGTGAGGACACGGGGTATAGCCCTGAAGACCTGCCGGAGGCGATAAATGATAGGGAGAAATGGCGAGAGAGGGTCAGGGATATCCGCGCTGGCGGCGCGACATGATGATGATGATATGTATATAGGGTTGAAGTGACGCAAGAAAAATAACTTCCCAGAAAAAACAGACGATAGTTTTCACCAACTGTTTAAAGTTGATTGTATTTTATGGAATATCAACTATTGTAGGAGATTCAATGCCAAATCCTGGTTATACAGTTTTTTTCAGGGAACTATTTAAAGATAACATGTTTTAAACGAGCCAGAGCTCATTTATTATTGAGAGTAAAATAGTTTTAAATATTGTAAATGATTAAACTGGTCCAGTTGATCCATCGATTGGATCCAAACAGGTACTAGCACTAAAGCCTGAATGGGCCAGGAATTAATGTCAATAAAGGAGTACTTTATATTCCTCAAACTTAGAGGATCGGAGCTTTATCATTAAACTTTTAGTGTCGTGTCGATACTACCGTACGGATGCACTCAATTGACGATAACTAAACGTTTTGGGGGAAAAAAAAGCTAGACGGCAACCACACATGGATGCCGCGAGCAATATTGAACATGTCCTAGAGGCAGCATCTCACAATGCAGCAGCAGCAGTACGGCCACTTACCACCCATCACTAAAACTATCCAAGTTAAACGAAACAAACATGCGGGACACTGCTCGAGAAGTAGGGATGAACTCATAAGTGACATACTCTTGTGGACTCCTTCACATGGACGCGCAATCGCAGGACGACCAGCTTGGACCTACATACAACATCTCTGTGCCGGTACGGGAAGAAGCCCTAAAGACCTACCTGAAGCGATGGATGATAGAGATGGGTGGCAGGAAAGAGTTAGGAAGATCCGAGTTGATGCCACAACATGATGATGAAGATTCAGAACACTTGTTGGGAGCGTCTTATCCTTCTGCAGAGGTACAGTCAATATACCCTACAGATCCAGATGAATGGCTGTCCACTTTAACAGAGAATTTTTTTTATATAAACAACATTAGCAATTTCATACATTATTCCCCACTCGAGTCCCTTCATTGAGCTATTTATTGAGAAAATTGAAACTTTAAAGAGACCAGGAGGATTTTGTCTTAGTCGAAGCACCTTTAAAAGTCGTCTACCTATATAGTGCACAACTATTCAGTCGTGTATTTTCCCATTCACAAACCGTAAGTTTTTAATGAATTTTTGAGATCGATTTTTCGGAAACTAAGCAAATTTTACTCAAGAAGGAGATGAATATTTATGGTGCTTTACTTATACACACTTGTTCTACATGAAAAAGACAACTGATAACAAAATGAGACCGCGCATATAAAAGACCGAGAAGTGAATAGTTTTGGGGCTGCTGTATTTGTGATAAGCACTATATCATCTTCGTTTTTCATTGTTTATGCAGGATATCGCCTGCTTCTAGTCTTTTCATTTTTTCTCTCTGCAAAACCAATTTCTTTGATGAGAGCAATTGATGTTCAACATTTTCAGCAGTATGGCGCAAAGGTATCTCCTTGCAAGACTCCAGTGCCAATGCCGAAGAAATCAGTGTCTGGTTGGCGAAACCTTGCTTTCGTGTTTTCGCAAAACATATTGACAGCGGTAACAGTTTCTTAGGGAAGACCATATGCAGATAGTATTTTCTCCACCTTTTCTTTGTATGCGATCAAAAGCCTAGAAGAAATCTATGAACGGTTGTGTTGCCTTGAGGTTTTTGTATGTATTTCTTCGATGACTTGATGGATTGTCAGAATCTGTAAAAATGTCGAACGATTTCTCCGAAAGCCATTCTGATTTTTACGATTCTTCTCGATTTAGGATTAGTAGTCACTGTAGAAAAAGATATGCCTCTGTAATTCAAAGTGTTTCGGAGGACGCCTTTCTGAGGATACAGTCTTTTGTTAATTTCTCTATTGTATTCACTATACAAAGCATTGCATAATCGAACAAGTAGAGATATAGAACTAATAATCATCTGTAGACGGACAGACACGTACACATATATAAAAAAACACGCACATTAGCTCACGCACACACACAAATATTGATAAAATGTACAAGCCTTGAAAGGAACTGACAATTGCTGCTGATTGTTCCTTGAAGCAAGATACACACCTAAGAGTATGCGGAAAATGAAACAGCTGAACGAAAAAAAATCAATATCTAAAGATAAAAGTTCATTAAAAAGGTTTTGATACTACTATATTAACGCAGATTTCACACCTAAAATATCAAAATCATATCCTCTTAATATACGTTACAGTCAAAAAAGGCATGAAATCAAACGAATGTTTGTCTTTTGTCACAAGGCAAACCGTTTTTTTTTTCACGTGACACGCAAATGAGGTAAAAATATTTATTTTGGAAATCTGAAAAAATATAATTTTTCTTATTTCTAAGAAAACTAAATATTTTTTCAGTGAATATGTCTATGAATATGTAGATTAGGCTTAAACTTCATAACAGATTATATATATATATATATATATATATATATATATATATATATATATATATATATATGTAGATATTCTAAACTCATAAAGGAATTTTTACACACACACACACACATATATATATATATAAGTCAAAGTATTGATAACATATATATATGTCGAAAATATGTTCAACGCACACACAGACACACACGCACACACACACACACACACACACATATATATATATATATATATATATAAGTTGATGACCTTGGTCGAGGTAAACTGGAGGGTCCCTTTTAAATAGCTACTATACCCAGGTGTATGGAAGGGTGCTACGTCTTTACTTGAATTGCTGTATTTTACCCTTGATCCGTACCGTATAATGTTGAGTGTTAAGCCAGGTGGCATTAAGAACCACGTTTTTAAATCTTGGTATGATTCGACCTGGGATTAAATCCCCATCTAGAATGTAGAAAATGAGAACGCAGGCCTGGTATCAAAACGCAGACAAGGTTATTTTAAATATTTTAAAACCAAATGGAGCAATATATTTTGATTGCATAACTATTTTATATATTGTAAGATATTTCATCTAACGACAAATATTTCACAAATAATTTTTAAAAGGTTATTATACGTTTAAAATATACGTTCAGCATGTATGTTTATGTCACCTGACAAACAGTGAAAAGTTTAAATGTAAATTGATAAACGGAAAATACTATCTTCATTGTCTTTGGGTTTTTTAAAATAGAAAAAATAACAATTTAATCTTGAAAATAGAAATAATCATTTGGGCTTTAATGAAGTGTTCAATTCATTTTGCTTTATATAAAAAAGCCACATCTATGGCTCTTTTGTACATTTTTTAACAAAACCAAAAATCATATTTTAGCTTTTCCAATTATTTAAGTAGACCAGAAAATAATTATTATAAGCTGTGGATTTATGTTGATAAAAGAGACTGCAATATGTTTATCTAAATAAACAGCGGCAATATTATATGAAATTGTATGGAATAATGTCCATCTTGAATCTGTACATTACTCGTGATTTTTTTTTACATTTTTTTTTCTCTATGTTAACCAGACAACGCAAATGTATGTTCGCTCGAATTTTAAAGAGACAATAAATAGTGAATATACGTAACGTTATTTTTCTCAACCCTCTTGAAAAATATTGTATCGACAGTTTTGGTCAGGTAAAGGATTATACATGATATCTACCATTCGTTTTCAATAGACCTAACGTTTTGCCACTCTCTCAAAGATAACTTCTTTATGTCAAATGTAAGATAGTCCAAGGCTGCTTCAAAACATATCAATAGTCGAGGTTCACAGAGATTTCAATAAATGGAAAACTTTATTGTCTATTTTTGCAGAAAATTAAAGTTTTAATCGTTGATCATTTCTATCCTGGTAAATCCTACTTCAGTCTCTATACTATTTTAACACATATCGTATATCAGTAGAGTAATGTGACTATTTCTTTTATGTTATATACTACGCATCTGCTCAGAATCTAAAAACGAATATATCATGTAATACATATGTAATTTAGATAGTAAGAAAACAAAAAAAAATATTACATTAATAGTCTTATACATTGACCTGAAAATTAAATTATTGATCGAATAGGGATTTTTGTAATTCTGAGCCAATAATTTTTATTTGACTGAATAGCAGGGAATTTCAACATACCACTTGTAAAATATTGACTGATTATTACAAATATAATGAGAAAATTATGAAATAGAATTTTAAAAAAAGCCTATGTTATCAAGATCTAACAATTTCAGTCAATGTTAAGTTTATCATTCATTACGTTGAAAATTAATTAACTTGAAAATTTCCCTGTGAAATAGAAATATTTCAAGAGGAAGAAGAGTTTTATCAAAAGGAGGGGGTGCATGCTCTGAGAGTTTGCTGAGTGCGTAGAATGTTTTCTCATTTGATAAAACGGAACGAAAGGAGAGAAGAAAAAGTAAAAACAATGAAACTAAAAAGAAAAAAATGAAAGACTGGCGAAAAGAAACAATGAAGGAAGATTAAAAGGACAAAGAAAGCATGGAAAAAAGGAACAAGAGGGAAAAGTTAAGAAAATAAATGGAAGGAATATGTGAAGAAAAAAAAAAGAATAGAAAATGAAAACTAAAGATAGAAGTTGAAAAAAAGGAAGAATCTAAGAAAAAAAAGAATTGAAAAAGAATGGATAAAGTTTGGAAAGAAGGGTGAAAAAGGAAAAGAAAAAAGAAAAATAAAAAGGACGGAAAGAAGGAAAAATGAACAAAAGGAAGAAAAAATAAAGCAGGTATAGATACAGTAAGAAAGGAACGAGAAATGAAAGAAAAACAAATTGAAAAAAGTAAAAGAAAAAAAAAACAAAAGAAAAGAAAAAGAAAGAGAGTATAGACGAAAGAAAAGAGACCAAAATGTCCATCAAACAGGAAAATCAATTTAGATCCTAATTAATTCTAAGACATGATTAATGAAAAATAAAACTCTGAAGTTGAAACAGTTAATGCATATAACCTTTCAGCTGTTAATAATTGAAAGAAAAACGTTATTTTATTGTTTCTATATATTAATCGTAAGTTACCGGGTAAAAGAAGAGAAAAGAATTTCAGAAAATAACTTTGTGCGCCATATAAAAAAATAATGTTGTTTATTCGTTGATATTATCTTGCTCAGATCACAGTTGAGAAAATAGCCACAGAATATAAATAATTTACTAAGTTTGGTTTAAAAGGAGAATGTTATCGGTATAATGTTTAATTACTCAGAAGAGATAATCTAAAATCGAAAAAGAAAACATGTTCTGTTTATCATTAGTTTATGAGATTATGAAAAAGATTATTTGATAAATTTTGAAAACTTATTATATCTTTCTTCTACTTTTAATACTGTATCTTATCTTCCTATTTAATGTCTCTGCCAGTGATCAATATATGACTTTAGATAATTCCTCTTTTCCTTTCATATGACTTAACTAAAACCGTTAAGTTTAGCTTCGTAGGAATTTATCAAAATTCATTTCTCTACAAAGCTTAATTTTGAAACGAGTTTATAATAAAGAAAATATCACAGAATGACATTTAAAAAAAAATCCTTCAGGGTTTTTTACGTCCAAATTTCAAGGGAAAAGTATTTTGGCGGAATTGTTCGTACATTAAGGTTCCAATAAGCTGAAAAAAGCCGATGCATGTACTGGTAGAAACCCTTTTTGGTTTGATTTCTTTGTTTCATGGCATATCAACCTTTGCAGGTAATTTAATGCCAAAGCCATTATCGTACAAGAACGGTAGTGGTGCTATTTAACCCATACAGACGAGGATAAGCGGGGTCATACCTTTCCCAATGGTATTTGCCCAAAAGTTAACGTAATAGCTTGAATGGAGTTTGAACACGCTTAATACGATTCCGCAGTCCATCGCGTTAACCATTACACCACGAGGAAATCCCCGTTAGAAGCCTTGTGCTAACGCAGTGTGAAAAAGCAAAAGTAAGTAAAAGTAAAGTTGGCGATAATAGTCATGGGTGAGCCGAAGGCTCCTTTTTCAATAGCTACTACACCTAGGTGTAAGGGAGGGCACTACTCCATTCCCTGGATTATTCCACGTTACCATATATCCGTACCTTATAATGCTGAGTGTTAAGCAAGGCAGCATCAAGTACCATTTTTGGAGTCTTTGGTATGACTCGACCCGGGATTGAATCCCGGTCTTCCAGACCATAGGCTAACGATCTACTTATTGAAAAAACAAAAACAAAACCTTTAATTTTTCAAAAATTCTTTGGAATCTGATCTTCTGCTCTGAAGTCGATGATACATTTGTATTTCTAAATTCCAGGTAAGTCAGTAACTTTTTTCTTATTTCTCTATGACACTGTTTACTCAGAGGCTATACCATAACCTGCATATGTTATTTATTTTTCTTTTTATGCGAAGCTGCTGGTGGCATAATGGTTATCGCCGTAGGAAATTTTCACGTCTAACTGAGTTCCTCTTTTAAACAGGTCTGTTTTATATTCCCCGCTAATACTAACAGAAAATGTATGAAACCCACTATACTCTTTCCAAACATGGATAAATAGTTCAGCAGATTTATTTTTTTAATCTTGGTGTGACAACCGGTCTAAAAGTAAAGAAACTCAAACTCTTAACCAGTTGTGCAGAGAGACAGGTTCTGTCTGGCTACTTTTGACTCAGAAATTCTACATGAGTGGTGACCATTTAAACGAAACCAGGTTACAAGACCACTAAGACTATAAAAGAGATAGAGATATCCTGCCAGTATAAACTAGATATATTCACTTTAGTTCGACAGAAAATCTCTGCATTTCTCTAAGAGTGTCAATTATATTAGAGGTGATTTTAGTAGTATTGTTCTAAGAATACTCCCGATTCGTCAATATATTTTTCCTGGTCTTCCAACTTATTCTGTAGCCGATTCTTGGCTGTATTAAACTTATGTTTCAATTTCCTGGCAAGATTGTGGTATTTAGTTTGCTTTTTAGCTTTTAATTTTAGTTTCACAATTTAGTATACTGAACTGCTAAGTTTATTCACTGACACGTCATTTTCTTCTGGTTCACAACCCCTAGATCTTATTTCTTAATTGGAAATATTCCAGAAAACATTACGTGTTTTTTTTTTCTGGATGGTAAAAAATCTTCTATATTTTTCATTGATAGCCAAGGTAGCCTTTACAAAACTATTTTCAGTGTCAGCAGAGGATGAGATTTCTACCAAATAATGCCTCGTCTTGTGCTTATATATTAATTTTTAGCATAAGCTTGCAATAGGGTGACTGTCTCTTTATTATCCACGTATAGTCTATTTTTTCAATTTTTCCACATCATACTTTTCTATAATTCCTTATTTATAGCACCATACTTTTTCTATCGGTTGTCTTTCTGGAACTAAACCCCTCTGGAATAGTATAATACCTGTCAGAATTACACAGGGACCATAAATATTTTGTGGAAAAAGAAAATGGAGAGGTGGCAAAGATTAAAAGAAATGGAGAAGGCCAAAGGTAATGATGACAGACACGATAGTGAGGCGAGAAGAAATATTACAGAAAGGGAGGATTTCGATTGATTTGGTTTCTTTGTTTAATGGCATATCAACCTTTGTAGGTTATTTAATGCCTAAAGCTATTCTACTAGAAGAACATTTGTGGTACTATTTAACACGAAGCTGGGAGGGTAAGGTGGTTAAAACCTTTCACAAGAGTATTTGCCCGAAAGTGAACTTAATAGCGCGACTGGAGTTCGAACTCGCTTACTACGAGTCCGTAGTCCATCGCTTTAACCATTACTCCCAACGGAAGATTTCAATTATTGATATAAATGAAAATAGAAGATTTGAAAATTATCATTGTTACGAATCATTTGACGACGGTAAGGTGAGCGTGTAGGAACAGATAGGAAATAAACTCCCAGACAGCTTTTCAGGAGTCTTGTCTGTATTCTAAAGAAATCAACAATTCGTCTCTGTCGTTCTTCTCATTTCCAGTTCCTACTTCTCTGTTTCATATTCTTCAGGATTGTTTCAAGGGCACTAAGTAATATTAGTATTATTTATGTTCTATTTTGGTATCTTTTGGTTGGTCGTTACGCACCTTGCTGAAGCTTTCATATGGTCATGTTTACGTAATCGTCATTCAGAGTATGCATTTCCGATGTCTCCTGAAGTCTATTAAATTTGTTCCGTTCAGTTTCTGTAAATTTATTGCAAGTATCACTTCTGGTAAATTGGAACTAGTCGTAACGACTAGTTTTGTAGAGTTTTATAAGATTCTCGTGTAGGAAAAAAACTAGTAAACATAAAAATAGCACCCTTACTTAAAATAAGAAACCCAACCAATGCCAGCGCAAAGGAATGTAAAAATAAAAAAAAACCCAGAGAGAACTAACACACCAAAAATAGGAAAAAAACAAGAAAACAAAAATATACTGAAAACCAAATCAATAAGAACCGAAACTCGGTTGAAGATAGACTGTAAATGAAATGAGAAGAAGAAAGAGCACTTTTAGTGAAAAATTAAAAGCTGCCAGCCAAAAAAAGAAAGAATACTGGACAAGGAAAAAATTCAGGAATCTGCTTGAAAACACTCTTAAAGACACTGATCAACATCATCATCATCATGTCGTGCCACTAGCACGGATATCCCTGACCCTCTCTCGCCATTTCTCCCTATCATTCAGGTCTTCAGGGCTACATCCCGTATCCTCACATAGCTGCTGTAGGTATGTTCGAGCTGGTCGTCCTTCTTTTGCTTGGCCATAAGTGGGGGTCCATAGGAGTACATCACTTATGAGCTCGTCCTTAAACCTATCAAAAAGAATTTTATGACCAACCAAACATAAAACTACGAGAGTTTTCTGATGGAGAAACTAACGAAGTTCTAATAAGAATTAAAAACCGAAAATCTGCAGGCCACGATGAAGTACCACAAATAGTAATGAAGATAAGGAGATTTAATAACAATCTTTTTCGATTATGCAATGCAGTCTAAAAACAAAATACAATGGAGATGGAAAAACGGTTTGTCACCCCGTCTCCCTAAAATATGACTGAGAAGTACAGAGGCAAAGTCTTATTTCACTAGCTTCTAAGGGTTAAAATATTCTGCTTCTCAACTATATTATACCTTAAACAGAAAAAAAAGAAAAATCAGAAATGTTTTCGGAGAAATGGGTCCGTTTCTTCACAGATTCTGACTATCCGACAAAGAAATACGAGCAAAAACTCTCGAGGCAATACAATAGTTCATAGATTTCTCTAAGGCATTTAATTCCATAAACAGAGAGAGCATGGAACAAATGCTATTAGCATATGGTCCCCACAAAGAAACTATTTCAAATACAATGATGCAAGATAAAAACAGGAAAGCAAATGTTCGTTGACCAAATGGTGACAAAGACTTATTCTAGATTGTTCCTGGAGTTTTGCTAGGAGATATATTAGAGCCATATTAGCTAATAATAAGCCTGGACGACGTACTTTGAATGTCGGTAAATCTAATAAAGAAAAAAGTTTACGCTAAAAAAGCAGACAATATCCGGTATAAAATATACCAGACGCAGACTATGCAGATGACCTAGTACTTCTCGTCAATGCGCGAACACAAGCTGAATCCCTAATGCATAGCCTAGAGCAGTAACAGAAACCATTGGCCTCCACGATTACGCAAATAAAACAGTATACATGTTTTAAACGAGAAGGAGTCATCTCCACTAGAAATGGTAAAGCTCTAAAATGAGTAAACAAATTAACATACCTCACCAACACAATCTCAACAACAGAAAGTGATGTCAACATACACCGAACGAAAGTATGGACTGTTACCGATCGCATGAAAGTCTATTTTATCCGATAAAAAAACCCAACAGTTTTTCTTTTCAAAGCTGCAGCTGTGACAGTAAAACTGTATGGATGCACCATATGGACGCTAACGAAACGCATGGACAAAAAACTATACGTGAACTACATAAGAATTCTATGTGCTGTTTTGAACATATCCTGGAAGCAACACCTCATAAAACAGCAGCTCCATGGCCACTTACCTCCCATCTCAAAAATCACCGAGGTAAAACGAATAAAACAAGCAGAATAATGCTAAAAAAAACAATAAAAAATTCACAAGTGATATTCGCGTATTATCTCGTAACCATGGACGTGCGAACTTTGCTAGCAATCAAATATTTACTTACATCAGTTCTGCGTGGACACAGGGTGCAACTTAGAATACCATCCAGGAGCGCAAGATCGAAGGAAGGAATGGTGTGAGTGAATGGGGAAACTCTGTGATGTCAGCACGACATGATCATGATAATTCAAAATAAAAAGTGCTCGATATCAGTGTTAGAACATATATACGTAAGTTAGGTTAGCTAGACACGGAGAACGCTTCAAGCCGGGATCAGAAACCGCCTAACTTTACGCTAGACTTGGTATTTAACCGCTCTGCCATTTCAGCGACAGGTTCGATCCTCTGGCACTTGTAGACTCACTATAACTTATCTTGCAATGAGTGACGTTTTTCTATGAACTCCAACACATGGGGCGTGTCCTCGTGGTGTAATGGTTAAAGAGATGGGCTGTGAGATCCCAGTAAATGAGTTCGTACGCTATTACGTTCACTTTCGAGAAAATACCCTTGGGAAAGGTATGAACCCCCTCATCCTCGAAGCTATGACTAAAATAGCAACACTATTGTTCTTCTACGAGAATGGCTTTGACATTAAATAACCTTCAAAAATTGATATGCCGTTAAATAAAGAAACCAAACCAAGCCCGGAGTGGTAGCATCTGATATGATGCCATGCAGGGTCAAATATAACTAAACTACGTACTTATGCTACACTGAATTGTTTAAAATAGAACTGTTTTGACATTGAAACTGCATACTTATTCTAAACCGAATTGCTTGAAATAGAACTGTTTTTACATCTAAACAGCGTACTATTGCTAAACTGAATTATCTGGAATTAAACTGTCTTTATATTTAACTGTCTATTGCCCAGTCGGCTGGGGCTGTACAATTCACCGATTGCACCTCTGTAGACAGGCAAGACGTACCAACGAGTGTCCTTGTTATGACACAAAAAAATCTGATGGTGAGGTTCCAGTATTGCTGGTGATTTGGGGAATGCAGAGTATCATTTCACTGTTATCTCTGCCGGGTCCACTCTTGCCCAGATCAGTAGCACCTAAAAGTGTATTTTCTATGGGTCAGATAAAACTAAATTGCGTTCTTATACAAAAGAGAATTACTTGAAATAGAACTCTTGACACTTAACTGAGGCTGGACAAGAACTATAAGTAAAAATAAAGTTGGCGACCATAGTCGAGGGTGACTCGAAGGCTCCCTTTTCAATAGCTACTACATCGAGGCGTAGGGGAAGGCACTACTCGATTCCCTGGATTCCTACACTTTACCCTTGACCCTGATTACAGCAATTCTCCTCAGCTGTCCAGGATATTTCTTATTACTCTAGATAATCTCAGCAATGACTACAAACGTGTCAGTTTTTCCTTTAATTTCTGTTGTCTCTTTTCTATTTTTCTCTTGTAAATTCTTGGAAATTTGCTGCCTGCGTTTTTTATGTCTCTTCATTTTATCCTCAATATAAGCACATAACTTACACTTACTATTCATCTAAATGTTATATGAGCTTTAAATTATTATCTATTTTTAGACTTTATTTTAGATATAACATGGTTTGAGAATGGCGTTATATAGGGTGTCTCAATAAACATGGGTCGCATGTGAACGTTAATATATCTACAAATGATTATGCTGAGCTATATTGTTTTAGATTTGAAAATAGTATACTATAACAACTAGTAATCACAATGATTACAATGCCTTTGACAAAAGAGGGAAATAATTTACGTCACTACATATTTGGAACGAACCAGACATGCAGGACACATCTGGAGAAGCAGGGACGAGCTCATAAGTGATGTACTCCTATGGGTGCCCTCACATGGCCGAGCTAAAGCAGAACGACTAGCTCGAACCTACATACAACAGCTCTAAGAGGATGCGGGATGTAGTCCTGAGGACCTGCCAGAAGCGATGAACGACAGAGAGAAGTGGCGAGAGAGGGTCAGGGATATCCGTGCTGGTGGTACGACAAGATGATGATGACATATTTGGAGACAAAATCATAAAAATGTCTCAAAATTGATGCCACTTATTAATTTGACAATTATTTATTGCTGAGACAAGAAACTCAATAAAAGATTAAATATCCTGGAAGCTGATTCAATAACTGTTGCATCGTTGGTTCAATAAAGGTATTCCACAGGTACAAGCCGAAGAGTTGGAAAGTCTATCAGAGAGCGATTAACGCTTTTTCCCTGAAGTAGTCAGACACCGTCCATTTATATCTTTACCGGTGTCATACTAAAAAGAGTCACTGAGTGTATAGTTCAGGTATAACAATAACAATTTAAAAAAAAAACATTAATTTGATGTTTCTAGCTCTAAGGAGGCATTTTTCACAGGACGTGTTCCAAATGAATGTTATTACGTTCGTCTCAATGATAGATAATTATTATCAATACGCGTTGCATATAAGTTGAGACACACTGTACCTGTAAGGAATTGAAAAATAGACGTTTTTTTTCTGAGTAAACTGAACTCTTATTTTATCTTTGATATTTCACAATATTAATTCATTATTTAATTATGTAAATGATAAAATTGTTGCATAGTCACAACCAACTATACGTATCTACACGCTGAAACATTGTCAACACAATAATGACGAACGAAACTGTTATAACGGAACTATACACTCATTGACTCTTTTTAGTATGACACGGTTAAAGATATAAATGGACGGTGTCTGACTACTTCTGGGGGAAAAAGCGTTAATCGCTCTCTGATAGACTTGCCAACTCTCCGGCTTGTACCTGTGGAATAACTTCATTGAACCAACGGTACAACAGAAACACAGTTATTTAGAAAAATATACCTCTCACTTTATTCGAAGGGGTTGCGAAAGGGTTATGTGTGAGAGGTGAGTTGGAGGCTGAACAAAGACTTCAACATATTGACCCCCAGTACCTTTGTCTTTAGCAGCATTTCTTTCTCCTTCTGCTGGGGTCCGCAACCGGGGGCCCTGAGGGCACAGCTCTCTGCTAGGTCTGGTTCTCACTGCCTAGATCTGCAACAACTGATTCGAACTAAATGAACTTCCTGTCGCACCGGGTTATATCAACGTTTGACTTCCACCTGCTTCCTGTGAGCGTCACATTTGCACCGAATTCAACCCGTCAACATTTAAGGTTATCCCCTGTTACCTTCAACCGGATGTACCTGTTCCCTGAAAGACGGCTGGGTCGGAGGTCAATATGTTACAAGATTAGTTTTATTAGTGAATAATAAATTTAAAAAATTGGTCAAGAAACCACAATAGAAATAATTATAACAGAAGTGTAGACAATGCTACGTTGCAAATATCTTAGTAAATAGAATTGCTAGTGTGTTAAGCTTAACCCTCTTCAAAAGTAATAAAAATTAGATGATTTGTCAGAATTTCATTTAACATTTAATATTGAAAAGTGGATTCATTCACTAAATTCTTCCATCCTAAACAATGATTGTATAAACTGTGTGTGTGTTTGTGCACGCGTTTGCATGTGCATGTGTGTGTATTTATGGACCTTGACAAATCTATTTGTGTGTGTGTGTGTGTGTGTGTGCATACGGAAAATGTGAGTGTGGCTATGTGTGGGTATATACATATCACAGTAGGCAAATAAGTAGTGTTGGCTCATATTTGTGTGAATATATATGTTTATGTACGTCTGTGTGTAGTTGCTAATTGACCACATATATATATAGATAGATATGTGTTAGTCTCCGTATAAAGATGTAGACGGATCAGCGTAAGTATGTAAGCATATGTTGAGCATGAGTGTTGTGGGCGTGGATGAGAGTCAAAAACCATGTGTATTTTGAATGAGAACAACACAGTCTCTTCGCTCAGTCAAAGACAAGATGGTCAGATCAGGCTGAGAACTTCGCTCAGGCCACAACTTGGGAATTAAATTTTGTTGTTAAACTTTACATGGTTTGGGTTAAGGTTAGGAAACCTACAGCTTTGCATTATTTTAATGTCCAGTTTTTACACTGCTTAAACCTGGATGTAAGCAAATATTCAAATCCATATTCACGACCAAATCCAGTAACTGGAAAACCTTTTCGACTTCAGTTTTCTTTTGATTTTGGAACACAGCCGTCTACTGTGCAGCGTGCAGTGTGGTATATATCTACGGAATGCAACATGATTTGGGTCTGATATTGTCGCACAGTCAGATATGCAAAAGTATAACAGGTCGTAAAAAGAGTATGCATGTTGCATAATGAGCAGTTTATGGTGGAAGATGAGATAGTTCTAGGGTTATATATATATATATATATATATATATATATATATATATATGAAATAGACAAGATATTATCACTTATAATCGTACATGTGTGCACGCATTAATCACACACACACACACACACAAACATATACATATATATATATATATATATATATATATATATATATATATATATCATCATCATCATCATGTCGTGTCGCTCGCACGGATATCCCCGACACTCTCTCGCCACTTCTCCTTATCATTCATCACTTCTGGCAGGTCTTCTGGGATACATCCCGTATCCTCATATAGCTGCTGTATGTATGTTCGAGCTGGTCGTCCTGCTCTTGCTTGGCCATATGCGGGGTCCGTAGGTGTACATCACTGATGAGTTCGTCCTTGCTTTTCCAATTTTTTTTAAAATTCCCCCAAGGTATATTAGTATTAAACCGAACATTGGCATAATAGTTTGAGTGTTCACCAATGGCACGGGAGAGCTGTGTTCAAACCCAGGTCGTGTCATACCAAAAACTCAAAAAATGGTTCTTTATGCCTCCTTGCTTAATACTCAACATTATAAGGTACAGCGCAAGGGTAAATTGGGGCAATCCAGGGAATAGAGTAGCGCCCTCCCCTACAGCTTGGTGTAGTAGCAATTGAAAAAAGATCCTTCGGGTCACCCTCGACTATGGTCGCCAACTTGACTTGATTCTTGGTATTTTAAGGTTTTGTAAATTGTTTAAGAAATGAGAGTCGTTTGTATATTTCTTGTGAAGAAAGCAGCACCATACACAATTAACTCCTCCAGAAATATGGTTCTCCCTTTTGTGTATTAAAAGTACCATTTTGTCTCCTGGACCATTGGCAAACACTCTATATGGTCAAATATATATATATATATATATATATATATATATATATATATATATATATATATATATATATATATATATATATATATATATATCAGACGTTGTCACATATATCTCCGTAGCAATGAAAACATGTACTTACCTGCATATTCTTGTATAATAACGTTTTACATATTGTGTTACTCTTTGAAAAGTAAAGATAAAATATCTTTGATCTTTTGTGTTTAAGATATTTCACACTTACATCGTATTGAAAATATTTTTTCTTGTCTGTACAGATTAGAATTTCAGTCACGATTCTTCCGTGTAAATCATTAACTGTTTATTTTTACTGTCACTCAGCACGCTTACAATGCGAATTGTATTATCTTATTTTATTTTTTATTATAAATTATTCCTCATTTTATTTTCTTCATATACGCTAGTTGATATTGTATAATTATATATCAGTGTTATTCATTAGTATTTTGCTACATACAAATTCTGCCTCCTTTCACTTTCATTGCGTCTTTACGTATTCATGAGTAGATTTTTTCGGGTATAGAATGAAATCAAAGATAGATCTACGTGGACAGCAAAGGAATATTTCAAAGAAAATTTAAAAAATTGAATTTAACACAAACAGAAACAGTATTGAACAATAGAAAAAAAAGGTGACATTGAAAAATATTAACTACTCTTTATTATTGATATATTATGCCTTCGCAGAAGACTTATTTAATTACTGGCCATTTTATGAGTGTTGTGGGCGTGGATGAGCGTAAAAAATCATATGTATTTTGAATGAGAACAACACAGTCTCTTCGCTCAGTCAAAGACAAGATGGTCAGATCAGGTTGAGAACTTCGCTCAGGCCACAATTTTGGAATTAAATTTTGTTGTTAAACTTTACATTGTTAGGGTTAAGATTAAGAAAGCTACAGCTTTGCATTAATTTTTGGTCCAGTCTTTACTCTGCTTAAACCTGGATGTAAGCAAATATTCACCTTATATATATATATATATATGTGTGTGTGTGTGTGTGTGTGTGTGTGTGTGTGTGTGTGTGTGTAAGTGTTTGTAGTCCCTTGGCTAGAAGATATGCTCCAGGGACAATCAGAGTCACACAAGGGCCGGCATCTCATCAAGTCTGAAAGCATAGCAGTTAGAATTAATTAAAACATTAAAACAATTACAAGATCAAAACAATTTGATAATTTTCCTTTTGTAAAATGATGATTTTTTGCTCTAATTAATGGAACTTTTCAATGATAATCAAGAAAGATAATAACATCCTATCTATGTTGAAGCCATTGAAGTACCATTACATTTTGTACAAATAGTAAAAATTGTTTAACTTGTTTCAGTATCTATGTTGTATTTTGTACAATAACCTATAGCATTTAAATCGGTTTCCTTCTTTTGATTTCTCGTCACCTCATGATAACATAAGCGTGAAACTCACAGTAGCTTTATACATTTTCTAAGTTTTAAATTTTATTTTGGAATTTATCTTTACTACAACACACTCAGATCCATATATACATACATACATATATATATATATATATATATATATATATATATATATATATAGAGAGAGAGAGAGAGAAACAAAAAGGGAGAGAAAGCGAAAGAGAGACTGACAGACAGAAACAGAGGGAATATATATATATTTGGCTCATGTTTTGTTATTTTTTGTTTTAGTTTTTACTGATATTATCCTTGTTATGAAATCTCATATCATGTTAACCCGATCGGCTGGCGCTCTAGAATGCACCTACTTCATCTCTGCTGGATATTAAGACCCTGCTACCTCTTATTGTCTAAGAAATGAAACTAAAACATATGTTATTGGACCTCTGTTACTGTTTCTTTGGGGAATGAGGGGTACCCTTTTTTATTACCATGACTTCCAGGTTGTTTCTGGCCCAGAGAGATACTCCCTCTTCGGTCCCAACAGTGAGTCAAATTGAACAACTTAAGAAAACCCGACTTGAAACCATTTGACAGCGAGTAAAAAGCCCGCTCCCCGGAGGGAGACACAGACTACTTTGATATTGCAGTAGGTGTGTTGCGCGGAGATATAGTAGCCCCATACCTTCCTAGACTACGTGCTTAGAACGTCTATTGATAAAATGAAATATTACGGTTTCAAGCTGGCAAAGGAAAGAAGCTGAAGTTACCCTGCACAAACACTTACGGAACCGGACTATGCTTATGACATAGTACTTCTGGCAAATACATCCGCCCAAGCTGAAACCCTGCTACATAGTCTGGAACGAGCAGCTACTGGCATAGGACTCCATGTCAACGCAGACAAGATGGAATGCATGTAATTTAATCAAAGAGGCGACACATCCACACATATTGTTAGTTCTATCAAACTAGTGGACGATTTCACATAACTCGGAAGCGGTGTCTCATTAACTGAGACAGACATCAACACGTGACTAGCAAAGGCATGGGCAGCTATCGATAGTCTATCAGTTATATGGAAGTCAGACCTGACCGATAAAATAAAACACAGTTTTTTCCAAGTAGCAGTCGTGTTGATACTGCTATATGGATGCACTACATGGACGCTACCAAAACATATGGAGAAAAAAACCTGATGGCAATTGCACAAGAATGCAGCGAGCAATATTGAACAAGGCCTGGAGGCAGCATTCCACAAAGCATCTTCTGTACGGCCTCCAACCACTCATTACGAAATTATCCAAGTTGGATGAACCAAAAATGCGGGACACTGCTGAAGAAAAGAGGACGAAATCCTAAGCAATGTTTTCTTGGTGACCCATTTACATGGACGAGCAAAGCCAAGACCACCAGCAAGAACCTATAAACCACAGCTATGTGCTGATACAGGATATGACCTTGAAGACCCACCATGAGCGATTGACGATAGAGATGGGTGGCGAGAGAAAGTGAGGGACGTCTGTGCTAGCGGCGCAACATAATGATGAGAACATAGCCAGTCGTGTAACCAATTAACTCAGTGTAAACGAATGATTAATGTTGACTAGAAAAACTAGAACCATATTGCAATACATGAAACGGTTCAACTTCGTATAAATGTTTGTATAATGTTTGATATTGATTTTCGAAACCATTCAAATAGGTACAAACAAATGAGTTCTAGCTTGCTTAAAAATCATATTAACTACAAAGTATTCCTTTTGCAAATTATCATATTTACCAGCCCCTCCGCTCGGGCAGGATATGACACAAGGTCAATTTTTAAGCGGAGTTTAACAGGTTTGAATTCAGCGTATTCCTTCTCCTAGACTAGTTGCCTCACCAAGGCTGAAGAACCCAGTCTGTCCTACTATTTACCCATAGCTGGAGGGAGAATAGTTTGATTCATACCTTTCCCAAGGGTATTAATGCTATGTGAAATGCAATCAGTCTCGTCCAGGATTTGAACTCGTGTTGCCGTGTCCATATCCTGCGGCGATAACCATTACACCACGGGCACCTCCCTTTTGCAAATTATAAATGTTTTGTATATTGTGTAAACTGAATTTAGCATTAAATAACCCTCAATGGTTGATATGCCCTAAAACACGAAAGACAGACAGCCATTATTTATCTGATATCAAATTTTTTTTTTTATAAACTGTGGTCTGTTTACTTTTCATTTATTTTCTTAGTATCTACATTTTCTTTTTATCTTTTTCTCATATGCCATATCTGTCCTCTCTCTCCTTCACTCTCTCTCTGTCTCTGTCTCATCTCTTACCGTCCACATCACTTCACTTATTGTTATGATTATTTACTTACTTTATCCACTATAGTTGACCAACTTATTTGCGCATTTTAAATTTCAATTGGAAAAATGAATACTTCAGTCGATGCATCAGCATTAACTACTTTGATAAAAAATTTTTTATCCAATTTTTCTAGTGAATTAAAACTCACCAGACAAAAATTTGTACCACCTAAATCCTTGGTGAATTCAATTCCAAAATATTGTTTCAGTAATTAATAATTTTAACCAGTTAAGCATGCTTCTGCAAATGTTTAGCACATCTACTATCCAGACTACCGAGTGTAGTGAAGGGCCATAACGAACAAAATTTACTCACTGAAGATTTGTAAGATATCTATCTTTTTTATACGACAGATCCTTTCCAGTCAAAATCGAAGTTACATTTCGAATGTTGATTTTCAACGATGTGTGAACGCTAAAGTCGTTCATTTCACTGACTTTCTCTGATTCGTTCTCGGAAGAAACATGCTTAACTTGGTAAGGTTGGTAAATATTATTTTTATGTTATCAGAAAATAAATCTATATTAGCAATACAATTGAAGCAACCACGCTTAATAAAACCCTTTAGTGGGCGCAGAATATTATTTTATGAATGTCATTAACAAAGAATTATGCCAGCAATCCATTGATAATTGAGTTTTATCATCAATTGCATCGGAGTAGACTTATTTTATTAACTACACAAGAAGGTTTAGCTCACGCACGCGCGCACACACACACACACACACACACACACACACACACACACACACACACACACATATATATATATATATATATATATATATATATATATTGTCATCCACACACGGTGTTTCGTTGTAACACAACATTTCAGTGTTGGTAGACACGCCGGACTCTTCAAGCTGGAAACACGCTTTATTTATTAATGTAGCAAACAATGATATATATATATATATATATATATATATATATATATATATATAGGTTGCAGAAGCAAAGTAAGAAATACTCAAGTGTAATACATAACAACTCTAACATGAGACAAGTTTAATTTTAATAAAAAAAACAAAGAAAATAGAGATAAAACAGAAAAATCACTCATTATTTTTTTCAATTATTATATCAACATGCCTTTGAAATGATTTGCATGCCTTCAAAATAAATTCTTCACACATTTTTTCCATTCCTCCTCAATAGCATTCTTGAGCAAACCAATATTTTGATTGCAAGTTACATTTGTTTGTTTTTTTTATAGCGTAATCAAGGAGCTTCAGGTCTTGGCTTGATGGAGGTCATAAAAAACCTCCAATTATTTCGTAAATTTTTTGGCTTGGTTTCGGCGTCAAGCAAATCAAAGATTCTTCGTCGTTTCTTTTCTTGCTCCCTCATATAGGGCGGAATTTGTAATGAAAAAGCGCTTGATAATAGAGCTAATCATTAAAACTTTGATTTATCATGTCCTTTCAAAAATTGGGCTAATCAGATATAAGAATAATTTTAAAATTAGTCCATATTTACCTTCTACAGACTATATACATGTGTGTGTGTGTGTGTGTGTGTGTGTGCACGCGCGTCGTAGACTCTTGAAAATGTACTATGTTATTGCTATACATCTTACAGGATGACTGAACAATTTTTATGATTTCAAGTTCAAATGAACAGCTACAGTAGGAATTGGAATAACCCCTACTAACCTGATTTTCACTGCTGGTAAATTTCAAAAATGCAATCTGACACTTTAGAAGAATGATATGCAATACTATGCTGATTAAACTTGGAAAAAATGCCAGAGAAACGTATAGAATGCTTCAGACTAGTTTTGGAGTATCTTGCATGAATCGAGCATCAGTTTTTGAGCGGCAATAAGAGATTCAAGGACGGCAGGAAATCTGTGATGGATGATGAGAGGTTTGGAAGGAGTAAGGAAGTCAATACACCAGTGTTGATTGGCTAAAGGTTAAGGAAGATGTGAGCACACTTCAAATCGGTTCAGAGGCATTTCCAGCAGGACAATGCATCAGTCCCCAACTCCATCCTTGTCACTGACTATTTGACCAAGATGGACATCAAGACAGTTCGTCACATTCCCTATAGTACAGACCTTGCTCCCTGTTCCTTTTGGTTATTCCGTAAGCTCAGAGGCTGTCGTTATGAGAAAATTAAGGAGATAAGATAGGCTGTAAGGAAGGTCATTGACACGCTCACACAAGAGGACTTCCATGGGGTTCTTCCAGAAGTTGTTGGAACGGTACAAGTGCATTGCAGCCGGAGGAGATTACTTCGAAGGGGGCTAGACATCTGTGTACTTTCAATTAAAGTGCCCACACAAAAAAGTCTGGAAACTTATCGCATGCACCTCGTATATATATATATATATATATATATATATATATATACAATTATGTAGTTTGTTATAATTATAAAATATCGTTGTGCATAATTAATTCTTTGTAAGGATAATGCCGGCTCAAAATTCAGTAATTAGTTGAGTCCACTGATAAGTTTAAACCGAGTAAATATTTTTTAAATAATATACATCGAACTCTAGGTTGTTTCCCAAAAAAATGAGCTACCCAGCAGTATTTAACCAATCTTACTGTTGAGGCAAAATAATTTTTCAAGTAATTAGAATATATGTATATTTGACTTTTTTCATTCAAAAAACTGATATAAATGTTAACCAATTGTAATGAAAAATAACGTAAAATGAGATTCATTAACATTAATTAAAAAATCCTCTGTCAGAAATATACTTTAGGCGAAAATATAACACTGACCAAACGCCTCTCAGTGTGTGCATACGCAATCCAGACCAAGCTATATATATATATATATATATATATATATTTTGAAAATTTCAAAAACACGAAAAAAATTTAACAGGACTTCTTCAGACCCTTTGGATAAAACAAATCAGAATAGACACAGAAAATTAAAATAAAAACGAAAGTGGGCTAAATAAGAGATAACTCTTTACCCCTCTTCTATCCCCTCCCACGTTTTTCTCTGTCTATTCAGATTTGTTTTATCCAAAGGATCTGAAGAAGTTTTGAAATTTTCAAAAACGCATAACAGGATGGAAATAAATATATAATCCTAATGTGACCGGTTTCTTGTTTTTCTTAAAGAATTTATTGCTCTGTATTGTCTGTTACATTAACTCTTTATCTGTAAAATTTAGATGTTCACTCTTGAATAGTTTTCTTGTCCTGATAGAATTACTCCCAACTCCGGTTTAACTGGACCAAATAATACTTCTATATATATATATATATATATATATATATATATATATATATATATATATATATATATATATATATTAAATAATAACCCTTATGGTAGAAAAAAGAAACCGGAAAAAGATTCGGAGATGAAAACATACAACGAATCACTGTCAAGGGGAAAAATATATATTAGAAAAAAAAGGCCAACCTTGTCATACCAATTGAAAAAAAATCAAAAGAGACGCAATTGGTTGGTCAAAAGAAAAAAAAAACGTTAGGGCCGCTAAGCTACAATGCAAAAAGTGCTCAATACTGAGTAGAGCAGAATAGTAACGATAATTACTTAGTTAGTCAGGAAGTAACCTACTTAGTTTCGCCTAAACGGCTCATCAGGGTACCTACTCCCGAGTAGGGATTAGGTACCCTGTCGAGCCGCTTAGGCGAAACTATATTAGGTTAGTTCCTGACTCACAAAGTAATTATCGTTACTATATATATATACGAGGGTTGGTTGAAAGGTTCATGGGTTTAAACCATAGTTCAATAGAATAAGTAAAAAGGAAGTTGATCTTTAACATAACCCTTTGATCGATCCACGCACTTCTACAATTGGTTTTACCGTGCTTGCATCCCAGGTGTCGAAAACTAATCACTACCATATAAAACATAATTCTATGAACATTTCAGCCCGTGGTATTTTAAGTTCGTCCTTGTACATTTATAGAGATATACTAACACACACTCAACCACATACACAAAAATATTTGTGTGTGTGTACGTGTTAGCGTATTCATATATATATATATATATATATATATATATATATGTGTGTGTGTGTGTGTGTGTGTTTGTGTGTGAGTGTGTGTGTTTTTCAAACGCGTTAGAATCACCTGATTTTATCTTAACCCTTTTCACCACAATATAATACATTTAGCAAGACATTTTTTTAACGTTTACCAATCATGATTGCGCAAACCCATATGAATTTTAAGGTAATAATCTTCGTATTATTATTTGATAATTTTCTGAGCTGTATCCTTCATGTTGTAATGGTAACGAATATTTTATCTTGCAAACTTTTCACATTCGTATTTATCTATTTTTATAATCATTATATATATATATATATATATATATATATATATATATATATATATATATATATTGAAAATAATACGAACATAGCCAAGAGTGAGTCTACTTAGGTTTTGCCAAAACGGCTCTTCAGGATCGTATGGACTTTTTATTCCACATTAACAGACTTATAGATTAGATATAAAGATTAATATATATATATATATATATATAGAGAGAGAGAGAGAGAGAGAGAGATAGAGAGACAGAGAGACAGAGATAGTATGTACGCTTATCGCATTGTAATACACAGTTATTTTTCTAATGCAAAGATTGCTTTAAATTCTTTCATTCCATTTTGCAACTGAATGTTACGTTGTCACGTCAGTATTTGAGTTCAACGACATATTTTCAATATTCGAATTCCCAATATGATGAAGATTACTATGAAATACTAATTACGATCCTCCATTTATATCTCTAAAATAAAACAAGTAATAATTGCTGGGCGCAATCACACAGGGATCCGAACGCTTTCAATGAGTGTCTAATTTAATTTTAAAAAAGGTTCTTCTACAAGATTACTCATCATCACAAGAAGATATTTAAGTACCAAATTTCTATTGTCCAGACAAAGATATTTTGTGAGCCTGCAAATCTGTCACTGATAATTACATTGAAAGCCCACAGGATTCAGTGAATCCTTCAATAACAAATTAACATTTTTTTAAATAAAAAATCCCTCTTTAAGATTTCATTTAAAATGAAGTTTTTATTATTGCCAGGTTATATGTTTGTTTCGTTTTGTTTGAATGTCAACCCTTCGGTGGTGCATTTCATAGTTAATGTATTGAAAATTGTGCACATGGTATTTACTATAAACAATTTTCTGTGTAGTTGTTAGGGTCCTATCAATACGTCTAATAGATATTTGCAAATAATTCATATCAGATTAGAATACGAGATATCATGTAACCGCAAGAAAAATAGGTCTACGTGGTATCAAGTATTTCTATCTTATTAGAATAAATCCCAAACATATCTATTTGCAAAATTGATGTGATGGGTCATTAAGAGATACTACCAGTCTCGATCAAAGTGGACTTGGGATTTATGATAATGAAAGTGTATTCTGCACTTCAAAGTCCTCCACAAGTGAAACCTTAAAATCAGGTGTAATATAAATCTATACCCAGGAAAGCCAATTTTAAAGAGATATTAAGCACGCTGCAGAGGATACAGTCACCATATTTCTATCCCTGTCGATAGAACGGGTAGATTTTAGAGAAAACGAAACGCACCTTTATGTTAGAAAATAAATTTTACTAACATACATGGTTGATGAAAGATAAATATGAAGATACAAAGATCATTAATAAGTTTCCAGACTTCTTTCGTAAGGGTACTTTTATTGATAGTACACACATGAAACTCTAGTCCCCTCGAAGTAATCTCCTCTGGCTTCAATGCACTTGTTGTACCGTTCCAACAATTTCTGGAAGGCCCCATGGAAGTCCTCTTGTGTGAGCGTGCCAATGATCTTCGTCACAGCCTCTTTCATCTCCACAATTGTCTCATAACGACAGCCTCTAAGCAAAAGTCACAGGGAGCAAGATATGACTATAGAGATGCTGAAGGGCTGTCTTGATGTCCATATTTGTCAAATAGTCAGTGACAAGAATGGAGTTGTGGATTGGTGCATTGTCTTGCTGAAAATGCTTCTGACCCGATTTGAAGAGTGCCTGGCCTCTTCCGACCGAATCTCCTCCTGAAATTCCTTTAACCTCATCATAGTAACCCTAACCCTAAACTTTTGGCCGATCAACTCTGGTGTATTGACTTCCTTACTCCTCCCACACCTCTCATCATCCCTTACAGACACCCTGCCTTCCTTGAATCTCTTATGCCACTAAAAAACTGATGATCGATTCATGCCAGATGGTGGAAAAGCAGTTTGAAGCATTCCATACGATTCTGTGGCATTTTTTCCAAGTTTAAAACAGAATTTTATAGCATATCGTTTTTCTAAAGTGTCAGATTGCATTTTTGAAATTCACCAGCCGTGGCAATCAGGCTTTAGTAGGTTGTATTCCAATTCCTGCTGTAGCTGTTCATTTGAACCATAAATCATAAAAATTAGTCAGTCATCTCATAAGATATATAACAATATCATACTGAATTTTGAAGAGTTTATGACAAATTTTGAAAATTCTGGAAACTTATTGAATGCACCTCATATATATTAAAATCACTTACTAGGTCAATAAGTACAAAGGATACCAATTGATCTGAGAAAACGTATTCCTATCGAATGCAAAGGAAGGGTGCAATTTTTTTTTTTTTAGTTTCAAGTATTCCTGCCAGATAATGATAATTTGCAATATCTATTTGATCCATACATTGGATGCGTGGTAGTTACCACCCTGGGTCAGCGTAAAACTTGTTGTAATGGCAATGAAGTGTTACATATTGACCTTTGACATTCAGTTATTGTGGAGTTCGAAACAGGATATGTACCTGTGTAAACCAAGGACAGCGGAAATAAATCACGTGACTTGAGAACCGGAAGAAAAATGTGCGGGGGTCCAAAAAATATATCATGTAGATGTTTATCGACCCCAGAGAATAAGGCGGTTAGGCAATCGGTGAGTAGTCAGCGAGTAAACACGCTAGCCTGGAGGGAAAGGAGGCCTTTTGACTGAGAACTGGTTTTGAATCAGACATCCTGTGAAAGCAGCAAGACCATCAATTATATATCTCCCAACTTTGTTTCAATGATAGCAATCCTCAATCTCCCCTCCTTCTCTCCCTCTCCGAATATACACAACTATCACAACGTGTCGAAAAAAGGAGTTTATACCTTTCATAAACTAGTGTTGTACCCTTTCTATCCTGGTAAGCAACGGAAGGCGTATTTTACATTCCCCCGAACTCAAATCAGTAGCATTACCATTAGATGCATTCTAGTGGAAAAATGTTACTGTCTTGCAGGGAGTACAGTCAGTATATTCTTAGTGACTCTGTTAGAGCGGATATTTATCTTAATGAAGACCGTAACATTCTTAAGGCAATTCTAGAGTCAGAAATTAAAACTTATATAAGAAAATTCCAGACCACATACACAAGAAGAGCCACAGTTCAATTATCAAGACGATGATATGATAATTATTCCTCAGATAATAAAACATGAATACGATTGAAATTAAACGTACAGAGATCTTATAATTATGTAAACAGATATCTGTTTCGAATGTAATTAAGAAGAATTGAAAATGTTGGCAATGTAGGAGTAAGACACGAAGTAATTCCGCCGTTTTGTGGAATTAAAAATGTATATAAAGATTTGAATCGAGATTAATCTGTTACCCATTAATTTACATTAATTTCAATTTTTGATATTGTTAATATTAGTTTGGTGGGTTGGCTGGTTGATTGAAAGGTTTTATGGTATATCAACCTGTGTTGGTAAGTTAATGCCCAATGTTGTTTATACGTTAATTAAATATATGAATTGTAAACAAATACTTTGTAGATAACATTTTAAACAAGCCAGAGCTTATTAATTTGTACATAGTAACATGATTCTAGTATCCCTATAAAACACAAACAGTTTGGGAAGTTCCCATGGTGTAATGGTGATCGTCGTAGGAATACACGACACGAGTTCAAATCCTAGACGAGACTGATTGCAGTTCACATAGCATTAATATCCTTGGGAAAGGTATGAATCCAATTATTCTCCCTCCAGCTATGGATAAATAGTAGTACAGACTAGGTTCTTCAGCCTTGGCAAGGCAACTAGTCTAGGAGAAGGAAAACTCTGAATTCAAACCTGTTCAACTCCGCTTAGAAATTGACCTAGTTTCATATCCTGCCCGAGCAGAGGGGTTGGGTAAATATGATAAAACACAAACAGTTCAATTAAACATTAACTATTAGTTTTCACTGTTAAATAGCTGTACATACGCATTGTAAGTGAATTATTGGTAAATTTGGTTTTATGCCGTATCAATCATTATTGGTTATTTAATGCCAACTCTTATATATATATATATATATATGCAATATATATGTTCATATTCACAATTAACGCCATGTGCGAAATGAACATATATATTGCATATATATATATATATATATATATATATATATATATATGCAATATAGTTTGGTTTGTTTTAATCACATATAAACCATCATAGGATATGCCAAATACTTTATGTACATATATATCAAATGTATGATTGCTAAACACATTTTGTAGATAATATTTTTCAAACAGTCTGAGAGTATTTTTTACACTGTTAAATAGTTTCTCTGATTTTATATAATACGGATAATGCTATTATCTTTTAATAATTTTTTTGCACTCTATTTAATGTTTTCAAGTATTGCTATGTATAACTAACAATTCAATTAAACATCAGTCATTTGTTGATACAAATTTTAATGATCAAACGGTTCTTTTTCTAAAAATTCCTTTTAGCATAAGTACATAGTTTAAATATCAAATACTTCTATTTGACACACAAATAGGGCCCAATCAGATGCTAATACTCTGGGACAGAGTGGAACTGGGACAATGGAAATGAAGGGGTTCTGTTCATTCCATAAAGCTCCAGCGTTTCCTGGTGCTTCAGCATCAGATTGTTTAGAATCATATACAAGAAACTCTTTGGGGAAGACTTATCCATTTGCAGAGATCCAGTCGGTTAATTCTGCAGCCCAAGGCGACAGTACCTTTAATATTAGATATAATAAGAAAGGCAATAAGTATTAAGATCTTAACTTTAGTTTTAAAAAAAACAAACACGAAGGGAAGCCATTGTTCTCCGTTTGTACCATATTCACAATTAACGCTATGTGCGAAATGAACATATAATGTTCATAACGAGAGAACATATTAATCTCGGAATTCGAAAACACGTAACGACTTCTTGTTCAGGTACGAAAACTTTTTATTAACTTTGAGTTAAAGTTTTCGACGTAAGGAGGAGAGACACAACATTCTATGCTGTCTTATTCATTTGGCCCCCAACTCGAGCGGCCCCCATAGGGCGCACGTTCGCCTCGCGCCTGCGAGCTCCAAAAGTCGATCCTCTTCGTTTGGCGTCAAGTACCCGACCCTTATTTTCTTCAAATTCTCATACAAACCTCCGCGCGCTTCCGGTGCGTGATGTCACCCGCACCCTGTCACCCAGTATCGTCTCGGACTATTATGACTTCTGAGTGACACATCCATCCGCCCGCGTGCTCCCGCGTTAACACCTATTTCACTGTTGCACCTAACTAACCCATGTGCTGAGCCGAAGGTTCTTAGCCTAACTAAACTCAAAGGCATGAACCGAAATCCCTCGGCTATTTTATAACACGTTCAGTTCATTCTTTTGAAAGAGATCATAAAGCTTTCTAAGTGTGCTATCAAATCATAAAGAAGTTTTGGATTATCTCTCTGTAGGATACACTGTCACAATATTCTTTGTACAGCTTCTGCGCGCAATTTCTTTTTTTAATGAAGTCTATAATATTTTTAGCTCAAATGTTTCCCAAACCAATAATCACAAAATGGTAAAAAAAACTTATTCGGCATAATCAAATCATCTGGTTTAAGGAGTGTTAATCAATATTACCAACCTGGTACACAAAACAAAATACTTCTTGGTCTTTTCCTCTCCATTTTTACATAACTCTCTCCACCAAACACATTTGAAAAGATCAAAGATACCTTCTCAACCAACCAGTGGCTTACTTCAGACTGCCCATGCTCCATCGAGGCATTCAACGCCAAAATCTATTTGTCAAGTCATGTCTCATAGTCACTCTTTTAGGATGAATTTGCAGTGACTGCACTCACAGCTACAGCAGAGGAGTTGAAAGCTTTAAGCCACATGTCACAATGTCTAAAATTTATTCCCGCCATCGGTGAAGCGAAACCTTTGTGCTATAACACAGGAAATTCTGATATTTATATCACTCAGAAAGATACTCAGCAATTATATCAAACTGTGAAAAGAAAGTGAATTATTGTTCTCCTCTATAGGAAAATTGGTTTGCTGAAAATATTACATCCCAATTTTTTTTTCTAACTGGTAAACATAGCTGAACTAATAAAACTTTAAAGTGATATATATATATATATATATATATATATATATATATATATATATATATCTTGCCAGATTTTAAATAAGGATGAACAAAGAAATAATTGCAAGTAAATATTTGCTGAAAAGAAAAGGTTATATAATTTATTAAACAAAGAAATGCAAAGGGTTGTATTGATTTGGGGGCGTGCTTAGCGTAATATATTTCTTAGTAAGTAATCAAATCAGTGACCCAAGTTCAAATCATAGACAAGGCTATTTACGCTTCACAAGAGGCTAATTCCCATGAGAAAGGAATGGATCTATGTATTCTCTATCGAGCTATGGATAAATAGTTGAACAGACTGGCTTCTTCAGCTTTGGTTTGGCAACCAGTATAAGAGAAAGCTGAAATCAAACCAGCTCTATTCTGCTTAAAACCTGACCCCGAATCACTTCCTGTCTCTGGTGAAGTCGTGGGGCAAATATATACAATTTGATTGCATACATACTTTTTTTTTTTACTAAATTACTAAATAATGTTGCAGTCTGAATTCAGATTTGGAAATAAATCAACGCCTTTTGGTTATTTATTCATTAGTTTATTTGTTGTATGAAAAAAGGAGAATCCGTGTTATTTATAATATTCAAAGAATTAGACCGTAATGCCGGTCATCACATCAGTAAATAAATGACTCTGTAAGTAATGAAAAGCAATATGTACAACACACTCAACGTCAAAGAGAAATAGAAAACTAAAGAAAAAAGAGAGAAAGGAAAGAAGAACGTTTAATGGCAACTAAAGGTATATCAAATTATAATACTAAATATCAGGTATTTAATGTCGTCTTCAACGGTATGGAAGGAAAACACAGAGAGAAAGAGAGAGAGAGAGAGAGAGAGAGAGAGAGAGAGAAAGAGATGTGCTACAGAAAGAAATGAACAACGCTTATGGTGAATAAAAGTACCGAGTTAGTTTTTGTTTGATGTATATAATTAAATTCGGGATAATATATATATATATATATATATATATATATATATATATTATCCCGAATTTAATTAAATTATTAAATTAATATCTAATTAAATTCGGGATAATATATATATATATATATATATATATATATATATATATATATATATATATATATATATTATCCCGAATTTAATTAGATACATCAATACATATATATATATATATATATATATATATATATATATATATATACACAAAGCGATTATATGTATATATATATATATATATATATATATATATATATATATATATGTATATATATGTAATCATTTCGTGTACGATATGTAACATCGTACTTTTACTATATTGTAAAATTATTTTCTTTCATGTATTCTTCAACGAGTTAAGTGTGTTTGTTCAAGCAAAACAGGAAGAACATTTTATCGAGTTAAATTTATCTATGAAAATTGTTATGAGAAAAATGAATGATTATTGCTTGCAATAAATAAAGTTGTGTCGTAATATCCTTTATCGTAATAAGTATTGTTGCTTTTATCACAACTCACTCAAATCAACAATATTTACTACACGTAGGAACAGTATCCGTCGAAAACAAGAATAACGTATAAACACTCGATGAGACTCGAATTTATATCCACTTTTACTTCTGGGAAGTTTGGTTCTACAGATCATGGTCTTTACAAACACAATTCTAAGAGCATAAGTAAATTCAATAAGGTCCTAACAAAATCGACTACTTTCGTTAATACACCGATTGATTGCCCCCATAAATGTTGTCACTATTTTTGACACTTGTCGTGCTGAGAGTATATAATGATATATGAATATAGAATTTGGTGGGCTGAAATGTTCATAGGCTGAAAAGTTCCCTTCGTGACGTCAGATCAGCCATTGCTGACTTTTTTGTGATCTATAGAATCAAAGCACGGCAACACCGATGGTAGAAATGTGTTGACAGCAAGACAGACTATGAAAAATAAACTTCCTTTAATCACATTCTAAGTTCAGTTTGATTTATTTTTCTTTGTTTAATGGCATATCAACCTTTGTGGCTTACTTAAATTCAAAGCCCTCTTATTAGAAGAATATTAGTAGAACCATTTAGCATAGAAAGTATTTATTAATTAAATTCTCCCTAGAGTATTAATCAGAAAATGACGTTATAACCTGAATGGAATTCGAACTCACTCACTACGATATTACTACCCACCTCGCTAGCCGCTACGCAAATAGTATCTTGGGCAGTCTATGATCTTTTCAACCCTTCTTGTATTACATCATTGATGCTTCAACTAACACAAAAATGTGCACACTTGAGTCATGAATGACTTCACATAAAAAGAAGAAATGTTACTTTTATCATATATTGAAGGCAATGAATTAGGTTAACATTCGACGTCATTAAAAAATATATATTTCAGGTAATGAAGGACTGCTTATTTTATTGATTAATGAATAAGACTTTAAAATTCATTCAATACATGAATTCAATAAATAAAATGTAAATACTAAATGTTTGCTATTTTTTTAAGACAAGGCAGCGTGATGTGAGAGAGTGAGTGACTTGGCAATGAAAATCAAATGAAATTTAGAAGATGAAAATCATTACAAGGCAAAATGATATATAATTATGGACCTAAGTATGTGTATTATTGCTCAATTGCAGCATTTCGAGGATGTGTATTTTCACATGTTTGCTTTCTGACTGAAATAGGTTAAATAATTCTTTAT
Organism: Sepioteuthis lessoniana; assembly: GCA_963585895.1. Classification (NCBI taxonomy): domain Eukaryota; kingdom Metazoa; phylum Mollusca; class Cephalopoda; order Myopsida; family Loliginidae; genus Sepioteuthis; species Sepioteuthis lessoniana. The sequence continues at coordinate 14,350,520 of OY757930.1, forward strand.
CTTTGTCTTTTATTTCTCACGCAGAGACTTCAGTTTGCTTACGGTAACTGTTGATACCAAGTAGTGACATACGGTTGCCTAACTTCAGTGATCTCGATTGGATTCGGATTTTAAGTGAATATTGATTGTAACTGTAAGTAATTACAGCATGATTATAAACAGTACAGACTTTTACAACGTTATCAGTGCGGATAAACTTTAATTCTAAGTAATCCAGCAGTTTTGGCAGAAGGTTCAAACCAAATGAGTTGGCATTAAACAATTTCTTTTCGACGATATTTTATGAATGAAATAAGTAAAAGTAAAGTTGGCGAGCTTTGTCGACGGTGACCCAAAGGCACACTTTTCTGTAGCTACTCCATTCTCTGGATTGCTCCACATTAACCTTGATCCTTGACATATAATGCTGAGTATTAAGCAAGGGGGCATCAAGTACCATTTTTTGAGTCTTTGATATGACTCGACCTAGGATTGAACGCCAGTCTCGTGGACTATTAGCAAACACTCTACTCATAAGGCCAATATAAATGTCAGCATTAAAATCGAATGTTTCTACTTGTCATATAGAACACACCTTTCTTACGTCTTTGGCGGAAGTATATATATATATATATATATATATATATATATATTCATATATATATATATATATATATATATATATATATATATATATATATATATATATATAGTGTGACAGGAAAGTGAGAAAATAATTTTGAATTGTATTTTGAAGTATACAGCTGTAGACATGCAGGTGAAAACTGATGTGACGTAAATGGTTACCATAACAACTTGGAAACATTATGACGATTTGTGAGAGAAAATTAACGAAGTTAATAAAAGCAATGGCGAGATTGTAAAGTCGCAGACTAGATCTAAATACTTTTACTTTGTTGGTGTTCAGGAATAGCGAAAACCTGAAACCATTACATGTATTCATACTCATCAATATTTAATTTTTGAAATCTACGAGATATTAATTGAATAGTTGTACCTAATTTATTAATGAGAGTGAGTCAAATAGTTTGCAATGTTGGTAACGTGAAACAAAAGTTAGCGGTTCTGGATGATTTTGGTTTGGTTTGGTTTGGTTTCTTTGCTTAATGCCATATCAACCTTTGCAGGTTATTTAATAACAAAGCTATTCTCCTAGAAGAACAGTAGTGTACTACTTAACCCATACCTGAGAGGATAAGGAGGTTCATATCTTTCCCAAGGGTATTTGCCCGAAAGAGAACATTGGTGTGGTTTTGTTTGGTTTCTTTTTTTAATGACATATAAACCTTTGTAGGTTATTTAATGCAAAGCAAATCTCCTAGAAGGACAGTAGTTGTACTATTTAACCTATAGCTGGGGGATAAGGGGGTCCATACCTTTCTCAAGAGTATTTACCCGAAAGTGATCGCAATAGCGCGACTGGAGTACGAAATCGCTTAATATGATTCAGCAGTCCATCGCTTTAACCAGTAGACCCAGAGGACACCCCCCACCTGAATGATTTTACTGTGGCCGGGATTGTGACTTCACTGTACTATAAAATGCTAGCTTGCCTGATGCTTTGAATTATTACTAACTGGATCGTCCTCTGTAACTGGGGAATTGCCTTTGAATCGAAGGTTTTAGGTATACCCTCCTTGTCTGATCCTCGAAGTTCTTGCAACGCGAGCAACGTTTCAAGAACAGTCTTCTGATTTTACTTTCTTGTGCGGCGTTATGACCTTGTTGGAACTCTTAAAGCATCGGTTCTCGACTTAGACCACGTTTCACTTTCAACTTTGTGACTTTCAAATTACGGAAGCAATGCATAACTTGTCATCGCACAAGGGTCTACTTTACTACTTACCACATCAGTACGTAGCACGGTTTGAACTGGATTGGTTACGTGATATAAGTAAAATAAAAGTAAACTTGGCGACCGTAGTCGAGGGTGAGATTACCAGAAGGCTCCTTTTTCAATTGCTACTACACCGATGTGTAGGGAGTGAGCACTATTCGTTTCCCTGGATTGCTCCACTTTATCCTTGATCCGTACCTTATAAGGCTGAATGTTGAGTAAGGAGGCATCAAGTACCATTTTGAGTCTTTGGAATGACTCGACCAGGTCTGCCGGGCAATTGGCGAACACTCTAACCATCATGCCAATATTGCTAAACTTTTTACTTAGTCTCGTATTATATTATTCAAAAGATTGCGAACCCACTAAATGTGAGATAATCATGATTTATTACGCTTGATTTTGTCGGACACAACTATAACATAGCCCTACATGAATATGCGAACGTACATAGAATGTTCATAACATATATACATAGAACATAGGAATCCCGAAACACGAAAAACACTTACGACTTCTTAGTTCAGGTACGAAACTTTTATTACCTTTGAGTTAAAGGTTCTTCGACATAAGGAGAGAGATACACGTTCTTTCTATTCTGGCTTTTTCATCACCCCCCCCTCATCACGTGCAGACCCGCCACAAGGCCACTGGTCTGGCTTCGGCGCGTTAGCGAAAGTCAACCGTCTTCTTCCGAGCCAGGAACTCAACTCAACTGACTTTTTAAAAATCCCCAAAATCCTCCGCGCGCGCTTCCGGTGCATGATGTCATTCACATCCACTGGTCAACCTCTCTATCTGAGATTTTATTTTGACATATGTGAACGACACATCCTCCCCGCGTGGGCGTCAACACCTGTTCTCAAGTTTGTACCTAACTAACCCATGTGCTGAGCCGAAAGGTTCTCAGCCTAACTAAACCCAAAGGCAAGATATATAAAACGAAATACCTCGGCCATTGTATAACGCAACAATAAACTTATAAAAATCTACTGGGGAACAAGTTATTAGAAAATTAATCATTACTGACCCTTGCTTTCTAATAATACCCCTTAATTTTGTAAGCATTGATCCAAATATACTTCAGATGGTGGTGTAATTGTAACCATCCAAGGAAATAGCTCAGTGACTCTTTTTTAAAATTCTGTACAAGGATGCTCTCATTTTCTGAGGCGCTTATAATTTTAAGACACATATAAATTCAACTATTCTCCCTCCAGCTTGGCGTAAATAGTATGGAGTTCTGGTCTCTTTAAATTTAATATGGCAACTGTCTAGTAGAAAGAAACCGCTGAATTCAAATCTGTTCAACTCTGCTTAAAATTGACCTTGCGTCACTGCCTGCTTTTGCTGGAAGGTTGGGTAAGTATAAACTTCTTGAATTAGATAATTTTTTTTTCTCATTTTATGCCTCAGAACACAAACACAGAAACGTGCCTGTGCATCTGCGTGTGTCTTTGTTTCAAGTGTTTAGAAAGGAAACTGCTCTTTTTTAACAAGTTGTATTTATCCTTTTTTAATAGTTGTAGAACTAAATATAGCAGGTGCAAAAAATCAGTTTTCTGTTATATTTTCTGGGAAAACTAGTTAATCTTTGCCATACATTACTGAGCATTTGAACACTTATATTACAATTTTTATTATGACTGATCCAAGGTATACTAAATATTTATTAACATTTCCAATCTTTCAAATAAATATTGATGTTTTTTTGTTTGTTTTATGGTTTTTTTTATTTTGTTTTATAAGAAAAGCTAGTTAATTGCTAATGAGTATACACCGGGCCATTTTACAAATGGTATTAATTACAAACAAAGATTGATTGTAATATAATGGCCAAAGTATTTTGCTTTATATATCTTGCCTTTAGGTTTAGTTAGGCTGAGAACCTTTCGGCTCAGCACATGGGTTAGTTAAGTGCAAAGTTGAGCGCAGGTGTTAACGCGCGCGCGGGGAGGATCTATCGTTCACAGATGTCAGAATAAAATTCCCAGGAGCAGAGGATGTGAATGACACACATGCACCGCAATCGCGCGCGGAGGATTTTTAAAAAATTCAGAGTTGAGAACTTGACACCGAACGAGAAGGGTCGACTTAACGAGAAGGGTCGACTTTCGGGGCTCGCACAAGCCAGATGAATTTGCGCGCTACGGGCGCCGCACGAGATGGGGGTCAGATGAAAAAGCCAGAATGGAAAGAATATGTATCTCTCTCTTCATGTCGAAGAACCTTTAAACTCAAAAGTAATAAAAAATTTCGTACCTAAACTAAGAAGTCGTAAGTGTTTTTCGTGTTTCGGGATTCCTATGTTCTATGTATATATGTTATGAACATTCTATGTACGTTTCACATATCCATATTCATGTATGAGTATGTTACAGAATTTTCATCTGTAAAAAATAATCTGCTTTATTTCATGAAAAATTTGTAACCAACTATATGCCTGTTTATGTCTGTTCATATCTATCTATCTATCTATCTATCGTCACACCGTCAACTGGAGTAGTAGAATACTCAGACTGCACCTTTCTAATGAGATAAGACCACCACGCAAAATTACAGTTGGCCAGAGATGGTGACCCGTAATACTTAAGGACCAAGTATTTTTGCTGAGCGTCTTTAACTCGAATACCAAACCTGTAACACTCCACTTTAGACTATACTTGGCTAAACAAGTAGTCAGAGAGGCCGGATCTTATCAATCAGTGGAACATTTGAAGCCCTAGAACCCATATACTTTAATCATGACCGTATTATTCTAATTGCTCCGGTGGCAACAAGCACTAAACATTTTTTATCTTACAAGTGATAACGACAGTGGTTGAGGTTCAATCGCATCGACAGGAACAAGACTTTGACCTTTGTTAAAGTTTAAGAAACTAAGTATTGGTTACTAAATATCTAAAATTGGTTACTAAATATCTGGAATTGGTTACTAAATATCGGAATCCCCATCTTGATACGAATATACTGGCCGATGTACCCACATTTCAGCCCTGGTGAATGGGTATCCGCTGGGTAGATTCCCAACAAAAATTGTACACCATGTTGGGTGGAAGAAAACAGGACCAGTAAAAAAGAAAAACACAAAACCCCTCTGATTTCGTTTCAGAAAATGAAATAACAGAATTGCTGAGATGTCAATAGAAATCTCCTGTATCTTCAAGAACATGAAATATATAAGACAGAGTGAGGAAATACGTGGAGTTTATGTCAAGAAGAATTATGACATTTCTGGACACAAGAGAAATATTAGAATCTAACATACGCCAATGGTGTACATCAATGTGCTGTAATACTTAAGGACCAAGTATTTTTTGCTGAGCGTCTTTAACTCGAATACCAAACCTGTAACACTCCACTTTAGACCATACTTGGCTAAACAAGGAGTGTTTTTTTTTTCTAGCCATTGTGTTCCCATTCCTTATTAATGAACGAGTTTACTGCAGACCAAATTCTCAAACAATGAAAAAATTTGAAATTAAAATTTTCTTGTAGAGGTAGATAACAAAAACATAACGAAAGTCTGATTAAGTTTTAAACTTTCCACAACTTAAAATGCAAAAGTTACGACCATGGAAAGTTTAACACTTCAATAGGCAGTATCAGAAATTGGAAATTATCCCAAGGTTTACCTTAAGAAATAAAAAAAATCTTTAAGATAGCAAGGCATCCCGGACTACAAAGGAATAATTATTTGATGGAGTAGTTAAGAAATAGAAACACGGACATTATTTTGACATTTCATAAAAAAATAAAGCCTAATGAAGTCATAGTTCGATTTTTTGGTTGGATTTAATGGCATATCAACCTCAATTAGATTCTGTCTCAAAAGGATTGAAGAGCAGATCTCTGGGTCATTGAGCTGCCTTGAGTACAAAATATATGGACACAAAAAGGACAGTTGCTGAAGACATCCGACCAGTGGAAGGTGTGGCCAAATGACGTCAAATTGTCCCAAAGAAACCAAATGATGACACTGTCAATAGAAATCTCCTGTATCTTCAAGAACATGAAATATATAGGACAGAGTGAGGAAATACGTGGAGTTTATGTCAAGAAGAATTATGACATTTCTGGACACAAGAGAAATATTAGAATCTAACATACGCCAATGGTGTACATCAATGTGCTGTAATACTTAAGGACCAAGTATTTTTTGCTGAGCGTCTTTAACTCGAATACCAAACCTGTAACACTCCACTTTAGACCATACTTGGCTAAACAAGGAGTGTTTTTTTTTTCTAGCCATTGTGTTCCCATTCCTTATTAATGAACGAGTTTACTGCAGACCAAATTCTCAAACAATGAAAAAATTTGAAATTAAAATTTTCTTGTAGAGGTAGATAACAAAAACATAACGAAAGTCTGATTAAGTTTTAAACTTTCCACAACTTAAAATGCAAAAGTTACGACCATGGAAAGTTTAACACTTCAATAGGCAGTATCAGAAATTGGAAATTATCCCAAGGTTTACTTTAAGAAATAAAAAAAATCTTTAAGATAGCAAGGCATCCCGGACTACAAAGGAATAATTATTTGATGGAGTAGTTAAGAAATAGAAACACGGACATTATTTTGACATTTCATAAAAAAATAAAGCCTAATGAAGTCATAGTTCGATTTTTTGGTTGGATTTAATGGCATATCAACCTCAATTAGATTCTGTCTCAAAAGGATTGAAGAGCAGATCTCTGGATCATTGAGCTGCCTTGAGTACAAAATATATGGACACAAAAAGGACAGTTGCTGAAGACATCCGACCAGTGGAAGGTGTGGCCAAATGACGTCAAATTGTCCCAAAGAAACCAAATGATGACACTGTCAATAGAAATCTCCTGTATCTTCAAGAACATGAAATATATAGGACAGAGTGAGGAAATACGTGGAGTTTATGTCAAGAAGAATTATGACATTTCTGGACACAAGAGAAATATTAGAATCTAACATACGCCAATGTGGTACATAAAGGCGTGTCCAATCAGCAGCAGCAACACCACCAGCAACAATTGAATTAATGAATACAAAACTCGTATTAAAAACTACTGCAGCTAGAACTAACGATTGTCCAAAATCTAAGACAATTTAAAGAAAAGCTGAAAGCGAATAGAAAAAGAAAGAAATAAAAACAACAGGGCCCACAGCAAAATACCGTAAAACAGCGAAAAATTATTTACAGACGACACCAAATCTCCAAATGAAACAAGTTCGAAAGAAATATCGCTGAGATCACCAATCCACCCACCAATTCCAAAATAGATATCTCTGTAAAAGCCCATATCGAAATTGAAAATCTACCACCAAAGCAAACTATGAAAAGCCAAAACACATTTTAACTACACGAGCAAAAGTGGAACATTCCCAACAATCAAAAATAAATCGTACCGAACCAACCACTAAAAATACGACTAAAAATATCAAATGTACATCATCTCAATCCAGAAGCCCTTTAACAGCCCTTTAAAGATAATATATATATATATATATATATATATATATATATATATATATATATATATATATATAAACTTACCAACAAGCAACACAATTACCCTTCCAATGATCCAACATAGCCCTATATAGATTCTGTCTATTAGAAAGTATGGACACTCATATTGATTGCATAATTGTAAAACAAAATCTAGTAACAAATATATATATATATATATATATATATATATCAAGGAAACATGATATTTACCAACATACACCCGTGAAGCAGGATTTGTCGCTTAAACTTTGACTCGCGCTTGTGCAACTCGTTTAAAAACAAAATTACAGTATTTACCAACAATCCATTTCCTTACTAATATATATATATATATATATATATATATATATATATATATATATATATATATATATATATATATATTATTATTATTATTATTATTATTATTTTTTTTTTTATTATTATTGTTCCAAAGAGAGAATAAAAGTATTTTAAAATGAGTAGGTTCACGAAGACATTTGCATTTTTTTAGCATTTATTTATTTATTTTGTTCTTACATATGTGTATGTTTCCAGGTTCTTGTTTCAGTCAGAGAAAATATATGGCACAAGGCCTTGTTAATGTGGTACTCAACGATACTCAGTCGTGTTTGCAGTTTGAATAATTTTCAGTTGATGATTGGTTCATAGAGAGGTCACCCTCTCTTTTTCTTAGAGTGTGTTTACCTAAGTCAGCTTTACCCCTCTTTGATATTTGATTGGTTTTTGTAGTTGTGTGTGTGTTCGTGCGTGTGTGCGTGCGTGTGTGTGTGTGTGTGTGTGTGTTGGAGTGGTTTTTGATTTCACTTAGTTTTTTTTTCTGTGTGTGAGTGTGGGTGTGTCTCTTAGCCTACTTTGTTTTTCACCTGTGTTTCTCTTAGCCCACTTTACTCACTTACATCTAATATTTGATACGTTGTTTGTCTGTGTGGGGGCTGGAGTGGTTTCAAATTTTACTAATCGTTATTTTCTTTATGTGTGTGTGTGTGTGTGTGTGTGTGTATGTGTGTGTGACTGTGTGATTTTGTATGTGTGTGCAAATATATATATATATATATATATATATATATATATATATATACACATATATATATATATATATATATATATATATATATATATATATATATATATATATACACGAATGTTTGTTTCCATTTGTGTGCGGGTATGATTCATGTTTTATTCAACTCTGGATTTTATTTATAAATAAAATTATTTTCCTTTATTTTAAGTAGCGTGTAGTTGTTGGTTTGATCCATTGTCCTTATTTTTAATTTTTCTCGATACTTTGGTATAGGGTTTTTGATACATCTAATTTCTGTTTTGTTTTATTTTAATATTACTCTTGTGTAGTGATATCCTCTTAGTAAGGGCCTGTGTTGACCCAATTTATATTTCTTTGCATTCACTACATTCAGTTATGTAGACTACGCTTTTTGAGTTGCAGTTAATGTTTTTTCTTTATTTTGAATTTGGTTACCGGCTTTTTAAAAGTATAGAATTTTTCCTTCGTATAATCATATCATATATTTAGCATTGTTTATTAATGCATTTGGTAACTTCTTGTGTTGTTTTCTTAATGTAGAATACGAGAGAATTCCTATAAGATTTTTGGGAGGTCTCTGTCTTTTAATGATTTTGTTGTGTCTAGTATTTCTTTGATTTTGCTATTGTTTTTAACTCATTCTTGATTTTTTAAATTATTTCTGTGATAACTCTGTTATTTTGTTGAAGGTTGCGATGCATGCTTGGTATTTCTAGTTGTTGTGCTTTTTCGTGTCCCATACTTCTCTTTGTGGTATTTTTCCTGCTAATTCCAATTCTTTATTTATTAGTGTTGTAGGGTACCCTGTCTGGTTTTGGGTTGTGTGTTGTTCTTTATTTAGGTTTTTATCCGTGATTAATGTGTGTATTTTATGTGCTTTATGGGGTGTAAAGCACCAACTATACGGCCACCAACCTCCCATCAAATTAGACATGCTGGAAAACCAGGGACGAGCTCATAAGTGATGTACACCTATGGACCCCCACATATGGCCGAACAAAAGCAGGACGACCAGCTCAAACATACATAAAGCAGCTCTGTGAGAATACGGGATGTAGCCCTGATGACCTGCTAGAGGCGATGAACGATTGGGAGAAGTGGCGAGATAGGGTTGGCTATTTACGCTTTTTATAAGGATGTCTAAAATGGTAGTTCTTTTGAGCAGTGTTCAGAGTAAATTTTATTTTGGGGTGTACGTTTTGTAGTTGTGTTGTAAATCATTAATGTCTCCCCACGGACATTTCCAGGATATGAAGCAATCATAAAAAATATATTTTCAGTGTTTTGGTAAATTCTTCTTTTATATTTTTGCTTCTTTTATATCGTTTCATGTAGGATTTCTTCTAAATATGCTACATTTGGGTAGCCTATGCTGGTGACATTTTATTTCTCTCTCTTCCCCTCTCTCGCTCTCTCTCTCTATATATATATATATAACAGCACAATTTAATATTCAATAACCCATACGTGATGATTTTCGTTCTAATTGAAATACACAGAGTACCCCTCTAAGATAAGAAATTAAAAAAGAATATTTGGGACAAATTTTGAGTTGCGTTGACATTTGATTTTATCTTTTTGATTATATTAAAGCAGTAAATGTTCATAAACATTTGGTATTTAGATCTTTTTAATGAAACTGATCAACACAGGCAACAAGAAAAAACAACAGCAATAAAAAGCAATGACAACAACAACAAAAACATTAAAAAACGACAATCTGTAGTAGTTATGTCTTCAATTATATATTAAACTGAATATTCTAAGGAATATGGATTGGTTAGTTGACTTGTAAAACTGGCCATCTTTAATATTTGGAATTTAAAAAGAAAAGCTAGATTCAAAATATACGTCAGACGTAACGAAAATAGAAGATTTTGGCAGAAATGCTGTGGCAAAGGTCTGAAGAAAGAATAGTACTGATTATTCTTCGAAGAATACTATCCCAAAAGAAATGGACACGGCGATACGAGTTCAATTCCTGGACAAGACTGATTGCATTTCACATAGCACTAATAGCCTTGGTAAAGGTATGAATCCAATTATTCTCCCTCCAGCTATGGGTAAATAGTAGGGCAGACTAGGTTCTTCACCCTTGGTGAGGAAACTAGTCTAGGAGAAGGAAAACTCGGAATTCAAACCTGTTAAACTCCGCTTAAAAAATTGACCTTGTGTCATATCCTGCCTGAGCGGATCGGTTGGGTAAATAGGATCCCAAAAGAAATAAAAAGCAGTTGGGTCAATCATAATCTGGTTTTACTGAAGTGTGCTAGGTGGAGAAAACATCGAAATAATAGGAAAGTGTATGAATGAAGTATATTATGGAAATAGTGTGGAAATAGATTTATGTCAGTGGGCACATTCACTGGGCTTGAAACCAGGTTGTGTCTTTCAAAGGGATAACGATCCTAGGCATACTGCAATGCTTACAAAATAATCGATAAGTTCATATAAGATAAAATAGCCAAAGTCTGTAGATTCCAACCCGTAAGAAAAAATTTGGAAAAAGCTAAAACTGAGAATTCAATGAAGACACCCTCAAAACATTCACGAAATAAAGGAGTTTTGTTAGATAGAAATAGAAAGATATTAGTCGAGAAACATTCAAGAAATTTGTAGGGGATTAATCTAAACGCCTACATCTGTAATTAGAAACAGCGGTTACGCTACGAAATATTCATTAATGATATAATTAATGTATTGAAAACTTTTGCGTTAATAAATATCGTTTTTCATGTATATTCTCATGGATTTTTATGCCTGTTAATACGAATGTTTGGATGGTGCCCGTGGTGTAATGGTTACCGTCGTAGGAAATGGACACGGTGACACGAGTTCAAATCCTGGACTAGACTGATTGCATTTCACATTGCACTAATACCCTTTGGAAAGGTATGAATACAATTATTCTCCCTTCAGTGGGGTAGACTAGGTTCTTCAGCCTTGGTGAGGCAACTAGTCTAGGAGAAGGAAAACTCTGAATTTAAACCTGTTAAACTCCGCTTAAAAATTGACCTTATGTCATATCCTGCCCGAGCGGACGGGTTAGTAAATATGGTTAATATGAATGTTTAACTCAAGTTTTAATCATATGCATTATTGGCAATAAAATAGTCATTAATATGTGTAAGAAATACCAAAAAACACCTTTTTATAATGGGTTGTAAACTTTTCCAAGGCAATGTATATATATATATATATATATATATATATATATATATATATATATAAAGCCATCGATCATCAAAAAACAAATAAAACTCTTTATCTTTTATAATTAATTTAAAACGTAAAACCTCGACGTTAAAAATAACACAGACTCCCACAAAACATTCCTAAATCAAACTAATGTAGTGTATAAATTTACATATCAAATTCGAAAGTGTGTCTCGGAAAATAACCAACAATGGTCATACAGCTACCACATTCTTTCGTCGCCTTCCGTACCTCCTCTCTAACATATTGCGCTATAAAACAGTATCTAAGGACAAAGCATTACAAAGACACAGACGAACCCAAATCCCCAGATATAAGAAAGGTCCTAATTAGCCATACAAAATCATATGTAAGGAAGTCAAGTTGGTGACCGTAGTCGAGGGCTACTAGTACAATAGCTACTACACCGAAGTGTAGGGGACGGTTCTACTCCTTTCCCTGGATTGCTCCACTTTACCCTGGATACATACCTCATATTGCTGAGTGTTAAGCAAAGTGGTATCAAGAACAATTTTTAAAGTCTTTGGTACGCCGTGACATTGGATTGAACCCAGATCTCCCGGACCATTGGCGAACACTCTATCCACTGAGTCAATGAGAAATAATTATAAAAACCGTTTACAAATCCTTGAAACAATAACTATAATTTTTTTTTTAAACTATCATAAATAAAACAGGATTCAAGACAGATATTAACAAATTAAATATCTTCAAAAACTAATAATTTACCTTAACAGAATGAGTCACTCCACGATATTAAAAAAAAAACACTCCAAATGAATATAAATAAAATTCACCACAACAAACAACCTAATACAAACGCCGAAGATGACCCCCAAAATGGTCGAAAGCGCTTGGCCTTGAATGGGGTACTTTCTTCACCATATTGACCAAGACATTAGAAAAATAAATGATTATATCGTCTTCACTTGAAGCTTTTAAAAAGGAAGCAGTCCATGGTCTTAAACCGAAGATATTTAGATAACCACTAGTAGTCCAAGAATGCAATATATATATATATATATATATATGCAGAAATACTAGATTGGATGAACCCGAAAAAAATGTAAAATAAGTGGATAAATCCAAACACAGACAACAGATTCAACTGATATTTCGTCTTTTTTTACCCGAAGACGTCATTAGAATTCTAGTGATTTCATAGCGGTAAGCATAAAAAGAAATATATAAAAAGAGAATGGGGCAGAAAGAAGGAGAGATAGAAAAGGAAAAGAAAGAGAAACGAAAAAAGAAAAAGAAAGAAGGAAAGAGAATTTGAGTGTTAAATGATAATAGAGACAGAGGAACAATGTTGGCTACACATTTATACATAATGAACATCTTAGCAATAGGTAAGCAGAAAATGAAAGGTACAGGTGGTAACAAGCATATCACTTTCGCTAAAATACAAATACTAGAATTACATATCCAAATGAAAAAAAAACACCTAGAAATATGAAGGTGTGGTAAGGAAATAAATGTTTGTTTAACAAAAAAATACTCTTATGCGTTGTCAATTTCGATATTATTCTCCCGTAAAATAATATTAACCACATGGGGTGAAATTTGAAAGAACTAGGGCATTGTTTAATCGTGTGGTTGAATTGTGGTGGAAGATATATATTTATGAAACCAAGCAATATATATATATATATATATATATATATATATATATATATATATATATATATGTATGTATTGCATGGTTCTATCTATATATCTATCTATCTATCTGTATATATATATATATATATATACGTGGGTAAAGGTACGCATTCATTCATTTTCTGCAAGAATCTATGCTTCGTTCGGAAATTTTTTTCAGAAGATAAATCTCGATTTAAACCATAGCTTTATTTGGGTTTGATCTGAGGTCAATTTGTCTGGGGAAATGTGCATAGAAAACGCATACACCAATTCGACTGAAGATAGCGAAAAATCATAGAATTTATTCAAGCCAGTAAACAGCATTTAGTTAGATTTAGAAAAATGCTATCCCATCCTTGGCTAGTCACCAACGATATATCTGGGAGTGACAAGGCAATATATATGTTGCCAGACTGTCTAACATTTTTTTTTTACCATTGTTCGGTATCTACATTCTGCTCGATAAAATTCATATTTAGAAGAGAACTTTGAATGAGAAATTTCTATGGCCGTGTTTTGAAATATAAAATAAGTTTAACATTTTTTTTTCTTTCAGCAACTTCAGTGATGTCCCTTATGACACACTGTGAACGGTTTCCAAACACAATATCAAGCTTGGTCTTATTCCCCACACACCCATTTTCAACATTTGGCTCTAGTTATATATATATATATATATATATATATATATATGTTTATGTGTGTGTGTGTGTGTGTGTTTTTCTCTGTGTATGTGTGTGTGTGTGTGTGAGTTTATTGGGGGAGAGTGTGTGTGTGTGTGTCTACGTTTTGTGTTTCTATGTTAGTGTGATCGTGAGTATGGCTGTATGTATGTCTGTGTCCATGTCTGCTTCTGTGATATATATATATATATATATATATATATATATATATATATATATATATATATATATATATGCCTCTTTTTGTTAAGGTTCCAAGGAACCTACATAAACAAGTAATGTATATAGAGGAAATTGACACACTCAACTTGAGAATCATAAAATAAAACTGAGTAAGAAAAAATATTAATATTAAAATCGAGAATCAAAATGATGTTTACTTTATTCAGAATTTTTTTACAATATTAGATGCCAAGTCGACATTAACAAAACATAGCCTAGTTCATTTGAAGAGAATAAGGAAATATCAAGCATTACGGACACAAATTCCTGTCAAAGTCTCTTAACACACAGAAATATCGTTCGATTCAATATATAACTAGAATTCCAAACGCTTAAAAATAAACAAATGCTATTTTTATAATCTGCCTCGAGTAAATACTTTGAATGTCCATAGATCTATTAAAAGACGATGGTTTTACACTAAAAAGGCAAGAAGCAGATGGTATCCCGCGGAAATTATGACAGACACTGATTATGCAGATGATTTACTACTTTTTGCTTATATCCCTGCCCTTTGCAGAATCCCTACCGTATAGCCGAGAGCGATCAGCAGGAAACATTGGACTCTTCATGAGCACAAGTAAAACAACTTTCATATATTTTTAACAAGAATGAGCCATCTTCACTTCAAGTGACCGGCTTCTAAAACCAGTCGACAAGTTCACATTCCTCATCAGCAATATCTTATCGACTGAACGTTATATAAACATAGGTCAAGAGAAGTTGTGGGATGTTATTGTGTCGTATAGCCACATACATATACATTATACATTTACAAATATATGCGGAACATAATCAAACATAATGACGACTTCAGTGAACGAATGAACACACTTCTTCAGAAAAGATATCTCTCACACTTTATTCTTGAAAGGGTTGATGTTGGTTGTGTGTGAGAGGTGAGTTGGAGACGGGGACGGACTGCTACATATTTACCCCAAGTTCTTGTGACCATAGCAGCACTTAGTTTGCATTCTGGCAGTGCTGCTCAACCGTGGGTCTCTGAGGGCCCAAGCCACCAGTCTGCAAGCTGATTCTCTCGCTGGCATTTTGTACCCCAACTGACTCCAATTCCAAATGGAACTGACCCAAGCCGTCATTAGCACCTGGTTATATAATTGTCTCACAACCATCTGCTTCTGCTGTTCCTCTGATTATTTCCACAGGTGCATGTCTTGATTGACGCCTCGATCATATGGAAACGTGATTTTTTCGACGAAATAACAGGCATTCTTCAAGTTGCGTTTGTGTCAATAATACTGTATAAATGCACCGAATAATTCATAGGTAACATAGGGAAAAGTCCAGATGAGAACCACACGAGAATGCTTGGTTTTGTTTTGAACTAAACCTTGAAGCAATACCCTACAATAGTAAAGCTATAAGGACACCAATCTCCAATCTTACAAAATATTCAAGTACGATGAATAAAACATGAGGAGCTCTGCTAGAGCAGCAAAAACTAAATCATAATCTACGTTCTTCCATGGACTCCAACACATTGACACACCAGTGTTACCTGACCAGCAAAGACTTTAACACTTCTGCGCGGTCACTGGATGCAGTTGGAAAGACCTACCAATGGAGATGAATTATTGGCAAGTATGGCGAGAAAGATGGTCAGGGAACTTTGTGCTATCAGATGAAGATGAAGATGATAAATGCAATCAGGATTCTTAATGCGTATCAGTGTCAACAGTTACTACAGGCAGTCTTAAAATCGGTGCAACCTATTAATAAGATAATAATTCATTTCAGATACTCGTCCTGTAAAAAAAAAAGCATCCTTTGAGCTCAAGACATCAAGTTAATGCTGTTTTTTCAATCGTTATTATGTCAGCTTCCAGGATATGCAACTTTTTTGAGTTTCTTGTCTCAGAAATAAATCATTATCATATTAATGGGTTAATTCTATTTAGAGACAGATTTGAATGATTTTGTCTCCAAATAAGTTGTGGTGAAAATATTTTCCTCCCTTGTCCAAGGCATTGTGATCAAGAAATAATAGTTGTTATAGTATATTATCTTCAAATCTTAAAAAAAAGTCTAGATTATTCGTTGTAGGGTTATTAGTCATCACATGGGTCCCATATATTTTGAGACACCCTATGTTTATATAAAAAAAAACATGTACTATTTCGATAAAACGGTTACTCTTTATAAAAATTGGTTTTATTCATATTAAATGCGAATTATCAGCTATAAATTGTGAGAATAGGAATCATAAACTGATAACTTTACAATTTACTATAGACTAGAAATGCTCTGGTTTCAGTTTTCAGTTTCACGACGGTTAGTTATATCGTTAAAAATTGTGATTACCATTGTTCTTGAGGCAAGATAACCCCTGTAGCCGCGGATCTAATTAGCTGACTGTACCATCTGTAGAGCGATAAGAATCTTCTACCAAAAAATAGATGTGAGTTTTACGTATGACATTAAAGTGAGTTTGATGGTGAGGCTCCGTTTCCGAAGATCTAAGGGATGTGGAGTACCCGTTAATTGCAATTACTCCCTCGTCCAATTTGACACGGAATGATCATACTTGTTCAATTACATTCTGTGAGCCAAATAAATTTATTTTAAAAAAAATATCATTATTCAATAGGATCATCTGTAAAGAAAAAAAAACGTTTTAAAAAGAAACTAACATAAAATATAAACATGATAAGGAATGCGATTCCCAAACGTCTTGACATGAAAAAATATTTAATGGATTGAGTTGCCGTTTAGATCAATCAATAAATCAATCAATCTATAAAATAAAAAGATTGACTTCTATAGTGTAATGGTGTTCTGTTTTACAATAAAACTGCCGACAATTGGTAATATCTTTAAAAAACTTTGATTATCGTCTTTACTGGTGATAGGTCAAGTACTATATCATCGCAATTTCCAGTCAGAATTGTGACTTTTGAATATTTCTTCTAAACACTGATAAGTTAGTATATAACTGTTTTGTACCTTCATTTCAATCATTAATTCTAAAAACCAATGTTTAATCCAAAAACTAAAACAATGGAAATTACAAAGTAAATCCTCTAAGATATTTTTTTGTTTTAATAAACTATATCTGACTCTCTAAATAACATTGATTTCCCGTGATGTAAAAAGTTGGTTAAATATTTTTTGATACATTTCATGATCAAAAAGTTGCTAATACATGTAACTCAGTTTATTGACAAATATAATTGCTACATTATGAATTTCTCTTATGAGTCTTGTTTACAAAAGCTGATATTCAGTAAAATGAGTCCTAAGCTCCGTTTTAAAAAAATCCATCGGCCGTTACATCAATTTTACGTCTTTAAAAAAAGTTGTCAAATTGAAACGTATGATTAATGTTAAATACATTTAAAGGGAAATAACGTTTAGAAAGAAATAAACTTTAATCCAGGATTTGATCAATTTTTATTTGTTTTTGTAACAATATGTGGGGATCATTTAATGGTAAATCCATCCTCATAAAAGACAGGCAGTGATGGTACTTAAAATGTAAGGATAATGGGGCTTATGCCTATCGAAAGGGTTTTAATCCGAAAGTGAACGTTATAGCTCGTCTTGAGTTCAAACTCACTTTTTTTTAAAGACACAGTCCATCAATTATATATATATATATATATATATATATATATATATATATATACTGCTGTATGGATGAACTACTTGGACGCTAACTAAAAGGCTGGAGAAGAAGCTAGACGGCAATTACACAAGAATGCTGCGAGCAATATTGAACAAGTCCTGGCGGCAACCCACCACAAAGCACCAACTATGAGGCCCCCTGCCTCTCATCACGAAAACTATCCAAGTTAGACGAACAAGACATGCTGGACACTGCTGGAGAAGCAAGGACGAGTTCATCAGTGATGTACTCCTATGGACCCCCACATATGTCCGGGTAAAAGCAGGACGACCAGCTCGAAAATACATACAGTGAGGATACGGGATGTAGACCTGAAGACCTTCCAGAGGCGATGGACGATAGGTAGAAGTGGCGAGAGAGGGTCAGGGATATCCGTGCTAGCGGCTCGACATGATTATATATATATATATATATAACTTACTGAATAAAAAAACCGCCAGTAATTCGAAGAAAAAATATACAACAAATCACTGTCTAGAGGAAAAAAAATATTGGGGGAAATAAAAAAGACCAACCTTGTCACACCAATTGAAAAAAATCAACAGATACCAAATCGATTGTTCAAAAACCAAAAAAAAAACCACTAAATTGCAGCTTAGCTACAAATACAAAAAGCGCTCAATACTAAGTAGATCAAAAAATTACGAAATTTATTTCGTCAGTCAGGAACAAACCTACTACAGTTTCGCCTAAGCGGCTCATCAGGGTACCTAATTCAGAAATAGCTACCCTGATGTGCCACTTAGGTGAAACTGTAGTAGGTTAGTTCCTGACTCACGAAATAGTTTTTGTAACTATATATATATAGTCATCCACAGACAGATTGTTTAGTTGTATCACAATTCTTCAGTGTGGCTAGACACATAGGACGCTTGAAGCTGGGATCAAAACACACCCAACTTAGCATCATACCGCTCATCCAACAAGAGAACCACATCAGCTCGGGAATTATAAGGCATTAAGTAGTAGCTTTCATTTGTTTACATTTATAGCTAACCAGATACCAGACTGCTCAATTCGTTCGAAAAGCTTTACCTTATGCTTAAAAATTGACCTTGTGTCATATCCTGCCCGAGCGGAGGGGTTGGTAAATAGTACCTTATGCAAGTGGCTGCCGTACATTCCTTCACCAGAGTGATCAACCCACATGGGAAAGCGTATATATCATCATCGACAGACAGACTGTTTCGTTGTATCCCATCTCTTCAGTGTGGCTAGAGACGTAGGACTTTAAGCTGGGATCGAAACCCGCCCAACTTTACGTTTCCTTCTATATAAGTCTAGTGACGAAAAAAAACAGATTATACAATATGTAAATAAGAAAATATTACACAAACGAAGAAAAAATTTAATAAAAAAAAGAAAAGACTAAAAACATTCAAACTGCTTCATATAATCAACCACCACCGCAATTAAGGTATATATATATATATATATATATATAATTTGTTTAAGAATAAAGTAACTGCCTTTCTGACAAATTGCATTCATTTTCTTTTAACTGACATGCAGACACAAAAACATCATTTCTTGATATATGCACAGAGAAAAGTAATTAAATGCACAGATGTATCATCAAGTACCACAATAGTGACCAGAGATTGACACCCTGATTGATTGATTAATTGATTGATTTCTGCAGTATTTAATTTTATTACCACTGTGTTGGATGAAATTGCCTATATTGTATATATATATATATATATATATATATATATATATATATATATATATATATAATTATATTTAGTTGCTTTATTTTATTTTTGTATTTAACATGGATATATTATTATATGAACTATTTCAGTGTAATTCAAATGGTTTTAAACATATCTATTTGAAATTTCGATGGGACTCTAACAGCTTATACAACTCCTAGCCATGTTTGCACCGAGAGCAATATTAATGAAATGGAAGTCTATACTCACCGGAGTTAAATGTAAAGCCCATGACAACTCTCTGTCACTGTGCAGATTGTCGGCTGAAACTCTTTTTAATTATTCTTATTCTCTAAAAGTCATCGGGAGTAATCTGAAAATTTCATATGAGGTTTCTTGAAAGTTTTATTAATGTTCGTTTGGGAATATCAAATGGCTAAAAGTAGACAGGAATATTTTTAAAAAAGAGCTGAGAAATTGATGTGGAATATCTCAGCTTCTAAATTCTTTCATCTTAATTGCTTTTACGTTAATAAAATTTAGTTGAAATCTTTGGAAGCCTAAATTTCACCTTCGGTTGGTTGGCTGCTTTTGGTTGCTTGGGTTTTATGGCATATCAAACTTTTTAGGTTATCTCACGCCAAATCCATTTTTATGTAAATAATCAGTTCTATTTCAAATCATTCTGTTTAGTATAAACACGCAGTTTAAAAGTACAGTTTAATTTTGAAAAACATTTCTATTTCAAGTTATTCAGTTTAGCAAAGCAGTTCGAATTCAGCTAATTCTATTTAGTATAACTACAGATTTTCTTTATACACATTTAAACGTCAAAACAGTTCTATATTAAACAAATCAGTTTAGTATAAGCACAGTTTCAATGTAAATAAAACAGTTCCATTTCAAATAATTCAGTTTAGCATAAACACACAATTTGAATGCAATACTCTTTCAGTTTAGCATAAGCACGCAGTTTAAATGTAGGTAATGTTTAATTGTCAAAAACATTTCTATTTCAAGCTATTCAGTTTAGTCAAACAATTCAGTTTAGCATAAGTATGGCGTTAGTTCAGTTTACCCCATAGACAGCGCCTTATCAGGTGCTACCACGCCAGGCCAGTATGTACCTGGGAGCAATGGCAATGAAGGGGTGCTCCGTATTTACCAAAGTCCCAGCATTAATGGAACCTCACCATCAGATTGTTTAATTCATATCCAGGACACTCATTGGGAGGAGGTCTTAACCCTTTGCAGAGGTGCAGTCAGTGTATAATTCTACAGCCCCAGACGACTAGGCAAAATTTCAACTTCGTAGTTATATATATATATATATATATATATATATATATATAATACAATCAATAGGATTATTTGTGATCATGGCTCGAACCAATGTACCCACGCATTCGATATTGAACTTTTTATTTTAGAATAGAGGTATTATCAAACCAATTTCATGTAAATTCGATATGATGCTGTACCGGATAAAAATTTTAACCCATAGTGGTATCGATTCTCTCACCAGAACAGAATTATTTCGATATACCATCAAATGAGCAGGAAAACCATTGGCCAAAACCATGATCATAACTCATCGAAGCTAAGTAATAAATGATAAGACATTAGATAGATTGAGCTACCATTACCATTTGCCTATGTTAAAGTGCACCTTACAGACGATTGTTTAAAATGTGTAAGTTGTTGCTGCCACTCCATCTACATCCAAATCTCAGAAATTCCTGCTTCCATTTTTCTTTATAATCATCGTATATTATGATTATCTGAATTCATTATGAAACCTGAGAAATATGATACGTACTGAAAACAGGAAATGGACCAACAAATAGAACAAGGTGTTTGTTTAGTGTTTTTTTTGTTTGTTTTGGCTGTGTGTGTGTGTGTGAGTGTGTGTGTGTGTGTGTGTGTGTGTGTGTGTGTGTGTGTGTGTGTGCGTTTTAAAACATTTTTCCCGAACTAGGCAGAGATTGTTTCCGACTCGTGATTCAGTTGCTTTCATTCGGAGTTTTAAAAAATTCATTGGTCATTTTTTTTCTGTTGAATTAAACATTTTCATAGTTGCCTGTGGACTTGTTGAACTCATTCAAATAAACTCAGAAAACTTTGTTAATTTTGTAGTCTCACCTGGTGACATTCGTTAAATTAGAGAATGTAGTAGATTATTTCACAACAGCACGGAGAATTAATAACCCTGCCAAAGTAAAACTTTCCCAAATATGAAAAATGACCTTGTGTTGCATCATCAGGGGTTGAGTAAATGCATGTATTTAACGGAATTTTGAGGACAAATGATTAACAACAAGCGTTTTGAGTTTGGATCCTCTGGCAGATTAAGTTAAACACATGATATAACGCATATCAAAATAACACTCAGGGCAGTTTTATGTGTAGATTAAGTGGGTAGAGTGCTCACCAATGGTCCGGGAGACCTGGGTTCAATCTCAGGTCGAGTCATACCGAAGACTTTAAAAATGGTAGTTGATACCGACTTGCTTAACACTCAGTAATATAAGATACATATCAAGGGTAAAGTGGAGCAATCCAGGGAAAGGAGTAGCGCCCTCCCCTACTTATCGGTGAAGTAGTTATTGAAAAGGGGGCCTTCTGGTAGCCCTCGACTACGGTCACCAACTTTACTTAGTCTAGGTGTACATCAAGTAGCTGTTATCGTCGAATGAAATGGGATTGGTGACCCGATTTCATATTCTAGATTAGGCTATTTGCATTTTCTTCACAATTATAGTCTTGAGAAAGGCATGAACCCGTCAGCCCCCGCCATGTTATGGGTACATACTTGAGGATTTTTGATTATTTAGCCTTGGTTGGGCAATAAGTTCTGCTGGAAAAGTTGAAACTGAAACTATCTTCATTCCACTCTGTTATCGTCGAAAGAAATGGGATTGGTGACCCGATTTCATATTCTAGATTAGGCTATTTGCATTTTCTTCACAATTATAGTCTTGAGAAAGGCATGAACCCGTCAGTCCCCGCCATGTTATGGGTACATACTTGAGGATTTTTGATTATTTAGCCTTGGTTGGGCAATAAGTTCTGCTGGAAAAGTTGAAACTGAAACTATCTTCATTCCACTCTGTTATCGTCGAAAGAAATGGGATTGGTGACCCGATTTCATATTCTAGATTAGGCTATTTGCATTTTCTTCACAATTATAGTCTTGAGAAAGGCATGAACCCGTCAGCCCCCGCCATGTTATGGGTACATACTTGAGGATTTTTGATTATTTAGCCTTGGTTGGGCAATAAGTTCTGCTGGAAAAGTTGAAACTGAAACTATCTTCATTCCACTCTGTTATCGTCGAAAGAAATGGGATTGGTGACCCGATTTCATATTCTAGATTAGGCTATTTGCATTTTCTTCACAATTATAGTCTTGAGAAAGGCATGAACCCGTCAGTCCCCGCCATGTTATGGGTACATACTTGAGGATTTTTGATTATTTAGCCTTGGTTGGGCAATAAGTTCTGCTGGAAAAGTTGAAACTGAAACTATCTTCATTCCACTCTGTTATCGTCGAAAGAAATGGGATTGGTGACCCGATTTCATATTCTAGATTAGGCTATTTGCATTTTCTTCACAATTATAGTCTTGAGAAAGGCATGAACCCGTCAGCCCCCGCCATGTTATGGGTACATACTTGAGGATTTTTGATTATTTAGCCTTGGTTGGGCAATAAGTTCTGCTGGAAAAGTTGAAACTGAAACTATCTTCATTCCACTCTGTTATCGTCGAAAGAAATGGGATTGGTGACCCGATTTCATATTCTAGATTAGGCTATTTGCATTTTCTTCACAATTATAGTCTTGAGAAAGGCATGAACCCGTCAGTCCCCGCCATGTTATGGGTACATACTTGAGGATTTTTGATTATTTAGCCTTGGTTGGGCAATAAGTTCTGCTGGAAAAGTTGAAACTGAAACTATCTTCATTCCACTCTGTTATCGTCGAAAGAAATGGGATTGGTGACCCGATTTCATATTCTAGATTAGGCTATTTGCATTTTCTTCACAATTATAGTCTTGAGAAAGGCATGAACCCGTCAGCCCCCGCCATGTTATGGGTACATACTTGAGGATTTTTGATTATTTAGCCTTGGTTGGGCAATAAGTTCTGCTGGAAAAGTTGAAACTGAAACTATCTTCATTCCACTCTGTTATCGTCGAAAGAAATGGGATTGGTGACCCGATTTCATATTCTAGATTAGGCTATTTGCATTTTCTTCACAATTATAGTCTTGAGAAAGGCATGAACCCGTCAGTCCCCGCCATGTTATGGGTACATACTTGAGGATTTTTGATTATTTAGCCTTGGTTGGGCAATAAGTTCTGCTGGAAAAGTTGAAACTGAAACTATCTTCATTCCACTCTGTTATCGTCGAAAGAAATGGGATTGGTGACCCGATTTCATATTCTAGATTAGGCTATTTGCATTTTCTTCACAATTATAGTCTTGAGAAAGGCATGAACCCGTCAGCCCCCGCCATGTTATGGGTACATACTTGAGGATTTTTGATTATTTAGCCTTGGTTGGGCAATAAGTTCTGCTGGAAAAGTTGAAACTGAAACTATCTTCATTCCACTCAAAATTTGATCTTGTATCACATCCAACCGTCATAAAATTAGTCGGTAAATAGTGGGATGTTGACTCGGCATCATACACATGTGCACTTGTAAAAACTTATATTGAACTCTGGAGAAAAAAGAATAAATAAATTTGCTTTTCTAGAGTCGATCGATAATTAGCGGCGATGTATAAAGTCTCACGGGATGTGTTCTGTCCAAGGCTTACGAAGTTAACTTAGATTAAAATTATCCACACCCGATGAGATATGTTTATGAAAAAAATTCATAAAATTTATCAAGAAAAAAAGAAAGTTGATTAAATTAGAAAATGCGATAATCTTTTTTTTTTTTTTTTTTTTTTTACAAATGGCTCTTTTCAACTCATATTCTACGTATTCTTAAACAAAACTTCCCACAAGAATACGAACTTATTATGCGTACGATTGGCCATATTGTTCGTAATCTATTCAACTGTGTGCAAATAATTTGCATATAGAATAGTAACTTAAATTTATGATTTTTTTATAAACTGTTATAATCATTATGATTATTCCAAGCAAGTTTTTAACACCAGTGCTAACTATTAGTATTTGACTAGAATTTAATTGAAAACAAGTCTCCTCTGGTTTCTAGGAATCTTCACAGCAACCCTGATCGCTTCTCAGCCTTTTGGCTGGGCCGTCTGGCATTCGTGCCGGATGAGTGATCGAAACCAAGAGCTGACTCGGGGCCGAATAGCCCCCCAGCTTCGGCTGAGCAACGTTCGGGTGGGCGAGCTGCTTTTCAGATCCGTTTTGCACGCCTTGTATAGCCCTAGACCTCACGGTCTAGTTCAAGCTATATTCTGGCATATGTGCCCGGACCTAGATTTAGGTCCGTGATACGGCTTGACTCATTAGATCCACATTGCACAGTGGGTCAATAACTAGCAGGGTTCAAGTCTCGGCTCGTTCCCGACCTTCCCCTCCCCTTTATCCCCACTTTAATCGGCCTTCGGGCTTTTGACCTTGTGTCAAGTCGTGTCTGGTAGGAGACAGCGACAAATAACAATCTTCACAGCAACCCTGTCGTTTGGATGGTCTTGAAATTTAACTCCTCCATCTTTATTACAAGTCTTTCAGGTATCGTCACGAGAGCACCGATTACAATTTGTATCACCTTCATCTTTATGTTACACAACTTTTTTAGCTCTTTGACAAGACTCGAATACTTGTCTCTTTTATTATCATTATTATTAGACTTTTGAGAATTTTCCATAGCAGCTTTAGCCGATGGTTTCTTAAAGGAGTTTGAATGTGTAGTTCTCCTAAATTCTCCAGGACTCTTCTCAGTATTTTGGCCAATTTTAATAATGCTGTATTTTAGGTGGTGTCCGCACGTCCTCTTACTTCCAATTCTTCTTGTTCCTATATTAATAATTTTGTTGACTGTACCAAGACCACCAATTACAATTGGTATAATTGTCATTTTATGTTCTACAGATTTTTCAGTTCCCTAGCAAGTTCCTGGTATTTATCCTTTTTCGCTTTCTTTCAATTTTACTCCGTTGTCAGCTGAAACAGCAAAGTCAAAAATTCAGTAAGTTCTCCTCTTTTTTGTTTTGTTTTGTTTGTTTTGTTTTTTGTTTTTTTTTTTGCTGACTATTATTAGGTCTGGTCGTCTGGCCAAGATTAGGTGATCAGTTTATATCTCAGTAGCCCAGAAGGGTTAGTGCGTTTCATTTTCCAGGACGGATTCTGCATTTTGCATATATCATTTGTTCGTA
This sequence comes from Sepioteuthis lessoniana, assembly GCA_963585895.1. Classification (NCBI taxonomy): domain Eukaryota; kingdom Metazoa; phylum Mollusca; class Cephalopoda; order Myopsida; family Loliginidae; genus Sepioteuthis; species Sepioteuthis lessoniana. The sequence continues at coordinate 14,376,329 of OY757930.1, forward strand.
GAGTCAAGTTTCAATTTCTTGCACAGTTCCCAGTGGATCATCATTCCCACCCAGTCGTGTCTAGTCTTATATTCTTTCTATGCTACTTTACTTCATTCGCTTATTATCTGATCTGATAGTTTAGCCTCTATCGCCACATAAACTGCATTTGCTGATTAGTTGCTTCTTATCTATTCTTCATCATCATCTTCATCATGTCGTGCAACCAGCACGGATCTCGCTGACTCTCTCTCTCGTCACCCGTCCCTATCGTCCATTGGTCCTGGGAGGTATTTCAGGTTACATCTATTATCGGCACAGAGATATTGTATATAGGTCCTAGTTTTGCTTGTCCAAGTGAAGGGGTCCACGGGAGTATATCGCTTTACGTCGATCTTACTTCTCCAGCAGTGTCCCGTATGTCTGGTTCATCCAACTTGAATAGTTTTGTGATGGGTGGTAGGTGACTGTACAGCTACCGTTTTCTGGCATGTTGCCTCCAGGACTTTTTCAATACAGCTTGCAGCATTCTTGTGTATTTGTCGTCAAGCTTTTTTTTCCCATACTTTTAGTTAGCGTCCTTGTGGTGCATCTATGTTGCAGTGTCGACACGTCCGCTCGTTGTAAATGACTGAGTTTTATTTTATCGGTCAGGTCTGACTTCCATATGACCGAGGCCAATCGATAGCGGTCCATACCTTTGCTACTAGTGTGTTGATGTCATTCTCGGTAGTTGAGACGCTTCTTCCGGGGTAGGTACACAAGTTTCAAAGGCCAACCGTTTAGTGTGGAGATGTCACCTTTTTGATTAAAGCATATTTCTTGTCTTATGTCTTGTCTGCATTGAAATGAAGTCGTGTGCTACCTGATTTTCATTCCAGACTATGTAGCAGGGATTCGGCTTATGAGGGCGTATTTGCTAGAAGCGCAATGTCATCGGCGTACTCCGCGTTCGAAATAGTTTGTCCAGGGTATCTTCTGCTTCTTTCCTTTGCCAGTTTGAAACTGTTTCCTTTCATAAAATCCATAGACGTTCTAAGCACGTAGTCTAGGCAGATAATAAACAGGTATATGGCTATTGTGTCTTCTAGTAGCGCATCTGTTACAATATCAAAGAAGTCTGTGTCTCCATCCGGTGAGCGGACTTTTACTTTCGTGTTTCTATTAGAAAAGATTCAGTTTCTCTCTAAATGTTTCACATTCTAGCCACATCCACATTTTTTCTTCCCATTTTTTTGTTTTGTGGTAATTTTTTTTTTTTCTGTTGATCCTCATATTGTCAGTATTATTTCTGATAGCTATAATCAATCTCTCTTTTCTTGACTCATATATTCTGTCACCTTTATTTTTGTGATGTAAAGCCTTATGCATAGTCATTAGTTTTCTTGTTCACTGGTTCATTTAAGTTCTCGTCTGATCCATTTCAACAATGATCCCAAGTTTCTTACAAGGAGGGCATTTAGGTATTTGTCACTTTTATTAAGTTCTGCTTATTAATTTGGATTCGAGTAGCTTTCTCCTTCTCTTCAGATATTTTTTTATTTGTTTCACTCCAGTGTGTGTTGGTAGTCTTTGAGTGAAGTATGTATCTCAGGACCCCGGGACTCTTCTCACTGTTCTGGCCGATTTCAACATTACTGTAGTAGATTCTTTCTCAGATTTCCAATTCCTCCAGTCTTTTCCAAGTCTTTTTTGGACAGTTCAAGCGCCTTTATTACATTTTTGTATTACCGTCACCCTCATGTTCCTTAGCATTTTATGTTCGCTGACAAGGTCCGACAATTATCTTTCAACTTCCCTTCAATTTCAATCTGTGGCACACTCTACAAAACGTAAAGCTCTATTATCATTATTATTATTATACTCCTTTAGAGTTTTTCACATCAGTCTAAGTTGATGGTCTTTCAATGGAGTATGAGTGATAGCAAGTCTCCTCAAGTCTCCAGAACTCGTCTCAGGATTCTGGCTGTTCTTAGCAGTGCTGTCGTTTGGATACTCTACCCATCCGCCAATTTCCAAATCCTCCAGGCCTTTTAATAATCCTTTAGTTATTGTGCCTAAGGGACCAATCACAATTGGCACAATCGTTACTTTCATGTTCCACATTTTTTTTTAATTCTCTAGCAAGGTCGAGGTACATATACTTCTTTTCACTTTCCTTCAGATTTATTCTGTGGTCCCCTGGGACAGCAAAGTCGACAATTTTACAGATTCTCTTTTTTTGTTGATTATTATGAGGTATTATTTACTCCTCTAGAGTTTTTCACATCAGTATTAGCGGTTGGTTTTCACTGGAGTTTGAGTGACAGCAAGTCTCCTCAAGTCTTCAGTATTCTGGCCGTCCTCAGGAATACTGTCGGTTGGATAGTCTCTACCCGTCCGCCAACTTCCAAGTCCTCCAGGCCCTTTAATAATCATTTAGTTACTGTTCCTAACGCACCAATCACAATTGGCATAATCGTTACTTTCATGTTCCACAGTTGTTTTAATTCTCTAGCAAGGTCGTAGTACTTATCCTTCTTTTCACTTTCCTTCAGATTTATTCTGTGGTCCGCCGTCACAGCAAAGTCTACAATTTTGCAGATTCTCTTTTTTTTGTTGATTATTATAAGGTCTGGTCTTCTGGCCGGGATTAGGTGATCCGTTGTATGTTAAATTTCCATAGGAGTTTATGCGAGTCATTTTCTAGGACAAGCACCGGGTTGTGAATATACCATTTGTTTTTATGATCGAATTGAAATTTTCTGCACATTTCCCAGTGGATCACCTTGCCGACCCATTCGTGTCTGGCCTTGTACTCCTTCTATGCTAATTTGCAGCATTCGCTTATTATGTGATCGATCGTTTCGTCTCTATCACCGCATAGCCTACTGTTTTGTTGCGTCTTATCTGTTCTCGCTTTGATATGATTCGTTCTTATGGCGCTGTCCTGTGCTGCTATTTGGAGGGATTCCGTTTCTCTCTTAAGGTTTCCTTTTCTTAGCCAGGTCCAGGTTTTCTGGTGTGAGGTGTTGTTTATTAGACGCTTAAAGCGGCCATTGAGTTTTTTCCTTCCCATTTTTGATTCTTAGTTGTTTTCATTCTTTCGTTTATCGTGTTGTCCGTATCGACTCTGATGGTTGTTATTAGTCCACGTTCGGGTTTTTCTCCGTAGTCTTCGAGCCGTTGTATGGATGCGTAAACGGTGTCTTCGATGCTGGCAAGTCCTCTTCGTCCCTCTTTTCTAGATACATATAGTCTGTCAACGTCGTCTCTGGGGTGTAATGCCTTACTCATGGTCATTAATTTTCTTGTCCTTTGGTCCATTTGTTTAAGTTCCTCTCGGGTCCACTTAAGAAAGGCTCCTGAATATCTGACTAGTGGCACAGCCCAAGTATTTATTCCTTTAATGAGGTTTCTGCTGGAGAGTTTTGTCTCGAGTAGTTTTCACGTTCTCCTGAGATATTCTTTTCGGATCATATCTTTCATTTGCACTTGTTTGATAGTGTCAGCCTCCAAGGTATTTGTAGGTTTCATTTTCTTCGAGCGCCATTCCGTCAGTCATATGTCGTTTGCCACTTTTCATGACAAGGATGGCACATTTTTCTAGGCTAAATTCCATTCCTATATCCCTACTGTATATTCTAACTGCGTGTATGAGAGTTTCCAGTTCTTTTTCTCTTTTTGCAAATAATTTAATGTCACCCATGTACATTAATTGGTTGATCTTCTCTTGCGATCAGCTGAGTTTGTATCCGGCAGTGTATTTTCTGAGTATGTGGTTCAGTGGCATCATGGCTATTATAAATTGTAAGGCAGATAGTGCATCTCCTTGGAAGATACCTCTTTGGATTTTTTTTTAGCTATGCTTCTTCCTTCTGCTGTCAGCTCCACTCTCCAGTTCTTCCTGGTCTTTTCGATGAAGTTTATGACTTCATGTGATATTTTGTACATTTTGAGACAGTGTAATATCCAGCTTTGTGGGAGCATATCATATGCCTTCTTGTAGTCAATCCAGGCCATAGCTAGATTTTTCCGTCTTGTCTTGCTCTCATTTAGGATGTGTTGATCTATGTAGAGTAATTCTTCTGTGCCTCTGGATCCTTTGCCGCATCCTTACTGTTCGTCAGGAAACAATCCGTGGCTTGTTAGCGAACAGTAGATCTTTTCCCTTATTTGTGCTGTTAGTATTTTCCACATTATAGGTAGGCAGGTCTCTAATTGTTTGGGGCAATTCCTTTACTAGAGTCCTTTTGGATTATTGTAGTCTTTCCTTTGGTCATCCATTCAGGTACGTGCGCGTCTTGTAAGCATCTGTTCATCTTTAGTGCTAGTCTTCCCTGAATGGGGGTAAATTTCTTGAACCAGAAGTCTTGTATTCCATCATGGCCTGGCACTTTCCAGTTTGATATTTTTTTAGTGTTGTTTTGAGTAAGTCGACGTGTATTTCCATTTCTTTCTTTAAGTCCGTATAGCTCTCTTGTAATGTTGTTTATCCATTCAGCATTTTCGTTACGTTTCTTTGGTTCCCATATTTTAGCCCAAAATCGCTCGGTTTCTTTTGCATCCGGTCGTTGGAATGTTTTCGTGTCACTCCCTCCTAATTGTTGATAGAATTTCCTTTCGTTGTTTTGGAATGTCCTGTTTTGTCTGTATTTTTTTACCCTTTGTCGATATCTATTTAATCTTCCTTCTTTGGCCAGTATTTTCTGGTTTATTTCCAGAAGTTGTATTGTAATTTTCCGCCATGTTGCCTGTTCCTTCTTCCCCCGCTTATTTCTGCGCCTCTCTTCATCATTCGGGCTTGTTTTCGTTGTTTTTGTTATTTGCGATTCCAGTCTAATTTCCCATCCCGGTTTTTGCTGTTTCTTCGTGCTTTTTGATGGGATCCCAATATTCTCACAAAATAGTTTCGCTCCTGCATATATTAATTCATTTAACTCAGTTATATTATTCGTCGGTATGTAAGGTAGTATGTGATTTATTTTATTCTTTTCTATCTTAAGTGTTTTCCATTCTATGTTTCTTAATGAAGGTAGAATAGTCTTTTCACATTTCATGATTCTCTTTACATTTTCTAGATTTACCTTTTGTTCTTTCGATAGTGTTTCTTCCTGGTTGTTTCATAGTGTATCGTTTGGGAGTGTGGTGTTTTCATTTACCGAGGTTTGCGTTTCTTTTTCGTTGGATTGTTTTTGTTTGACACCACTTGGTGTGTCTGGTGCTGTGTTATAGTTTTGTTTCAGTGTTTTTTGATGGATTTCTAGTACCTCTAGGTCAGAAAACCAACCGTTCTTCGTTATTGTCCTAACCTGATCCGCTAGTTGTCTGAAATGTCGAACATTTTTAATCATTCTCAGATCTCAATCATTCTTTTCCTGTAGTCCCTTTGTGAGGGGTTGCTCCTGAAATAGCATTCTAGCACAAGTTTATTCTCGTCCCTAGTCCATGTTCTGCGTTTAGGTCCCTGTTCGTTGTGTTTTTTACGTCGTCGTTTATGCATCTGAAAAAAGAGCAGCCAACATTCGTAGGATGGCGATCGGATCTCCCATGTTGGCTATCAGGAGAGCACCTGCCGATCATGACACCCAGGCCTGTTGCCTGGGTCCCACGTTGTGTAATATTGTGATTTGACATTTTTATCGTGGGTGGTATAATGTGGCTATCCCTGGCCCAGGGGTTGTTTATGATCTGCGCACCTGACACATATGTGACCACGAACAATCTGAGACTGTTCATAAGCAGCGGGCCACAAAAAAAAAAAAAAATATATATATATATATAAAGAAAAAAAAAGGAAAAATCTGGAAGAAAATATGGACCTAAGTAATAACATGGTTAAAGTCCGTTGATCTACTTTTTGTCTACCAACTAGATTGGACGGCCTGAATGACTATTTCCAGGTTAATTAATATCTAATACTTATACATTTAAATGCTGTGGTGATAATTTTAAATTGATATTTCTGAAGTTATCACAGAAAAATACAGGAAAACAAAACCAATCGATTGGAAAAGTCGACAATATGGAGGGGAACAAAATAAATTTAAACAATTATTAAGTTGGCTCGTGATAATTTCAGCTGGTAAAAAACATTTAGTTGATTAGAAAAAAATTCAAGATTCTTCAATTAAAATATAACAAAAATTCACCAACAGATTATACAAGTTATCTCTAGAAGGAACCCCACTTAAACTAGTAGACAAATTCACTTACCTAGGAAGCAGCGTCGAATCAACCGAAAAGGACATCGAAACGAGGTTAACGAAAGCATGGACAGCTATCAATAGGCTATCGATTATATTGAAATCAGACCTAACCGATAAAATGAAACGCAGTTTCTTCCAGGCAGCGGTCACATCGATACTGCTATATGGATGCACTACATGGACGCTAACAAAACGACTGGAGAAGAAGCTAGATGGCAATTACACAAGAATGCTGCGTGCAATCCTGAACAAGTCCTGGCAGCAACACCCCACTAGACACCAACTATCCAAGTTAGACGAACCAGACATGCAAGACACTGCTGGAGAAGCAGAGATGAACTCATAAGAGATGTACTCTTATGGATCCCCACACATGGCAGCGCAAAAGCAGGACGACCAGCTCGAACATACATTCAGCAGCTATGTGAGGATACAGGATGTTGTCCTGAAGACCTACCTAGGGCGATGAACGATAGGGAGGAGTGGCGAGAGAGGGTCAGGGATATCCGCGCTACCAGTGCGATATGATGATGATGATGATTATACAAGTCATAGAAAATCCAGTGTTATTTTTTAAAAAAGAAAAAAATTACACTAACATCTACCCTACGAGTATTTTCTCACAATTGTTTAGTTTCGTATATATCCAGATATTTATGAAGCTTTTATATCTTTCCTAAGATTTATAGGGTACCTGATTCTAGATTATTCCATTCCAAAAATTTCTTTTGCGTTTGGTTTGGGCATTTCTTTTTGTTATTTTTTTGGCGGGGTGGGTGGGGGTGGAATTAATATGAGATAATCGGGAGTGTTTGAACGGCTCGGAAATTTATGTAATTTATGCTAAATTTCTAAGTTTGGCGCGGTGAATTCAAACAGTTCTAGTGATAATTTCAGCTGGTAAAAACATTTAGTCGATTAAAAAAAAATTATCATTATTATAATTATTATTTACTCTTTTAGAGTGTATCACATCAGCGTTATCTGATTGTCTTTCACTGGAGTGAGAGAGACAGCAAGTCTCCTCAAGTCTCCCGGACTCTTCTTAGTATTCTGGCTGTTCTCAATAATGCTGTCGTTTGGATAGTCTCTACTCGGCCGCCGACTTCCAAGTCCTCTAGTCCCTTTAATAATCACTTAGTTACTGTACCAAAAGCACCAATCACAATTGGTATAATTCTCACCTGCATGTTCCATAGTTTTTTTATCAATTCTCTCGCAAGGTCGAGGTATTTATCCTTATTTTCCCATTTTTCAGTTTTATTCTGTGGTTAGCCGGGACAGCAAAGTCAACAATTGGCGTTGTTTTGTGCTGCTATTAGGAGAGATTCAGTTTCTCTCTTAAAGTTTCCTTTTCTTAGCCACGTCCATGTTTTGTCGCATGAGATGTTGTTTATTAGTCGTTTAAAACGCCCATAGAGTTGTTTTCCTTCCCATTTTTGTTTCCTAGTTATTTTCATTCTGTTGTCCATCGTGTCGTCAATATCGTTTCTTGAGAATCTTGAGGAATATCTTGAGGAATATCCCGAATATCTGATGAGAGGCACAGCCTAAGTATTTATTCCTTTGATGAGGTTTCTGCGAGTGAATTTTGTCTCGGGTAGTTTTCTAGTTCTCCTGAGGTATTCTTTTTGACTTTTGTCTTTCATTTCCACTAGTTTGATGGTATCAGCCTCCAAGATTCCTAAGTATTTGTAGGTTTCATTTTCTGGGAGCGTTCAAATTTTATGCTGATTTGGTAGTTCCATTCTGTCAGTAATACTCCGTTTTCCACTTTTCATGACTAACATGGCAAAAATTCATTGCTAAATCCCATTCCTATGTCTTGACTGTATCTTCTAATTGCATGTATGAAAATTTCCAGTTCTTTTTCTCTTTTTGTAAATAGTTTGATGCCGTCCATATACATTAGGTGATTGATATTTTCCTGCAATCTGCTAAGTTTGTATCTGGCTGTGCATTTTTTGAGTATATGGTTAAGTGGCATCATGGCCATTAGGGGGATAGTGCATCTCCTAGGAAAATACCTCTTTGAATCTTTATTTTAACTTAGCTTCTTCCTACTGCTGTCAGCTCCACTCTCCTGGTCTTCATGGTTTTTTCGATGAAGTTAATGACTTCATGTGATATTTTTTACATTTTGAGACAGTTTATTATCCAGCTATGTGGGACCATGTCATATGCCCTTTTGTAGTCCATCCACGCCATAGCAAGTTTGTTCCGTCTGGTCTTGTTCTTATTCAGGATGTGCTGATCTATGTAAAGTAATTCTGCTCTGCTTCTGGATCCTTTGCGGCATTCTGTTCGTCAGCTTATTAGTGAGTAGTAAATCTATTATTATTATCATCATCATTATTATTATTATTAATAATGATGATGATAATAATAATAATAATCGCATGAATTGTTACTTGAGGCCATGTAATAGTGTATAAATTGTTAGCATGATGAATAATTCACTTAAAGGTATAATAGTATACAAACTACATTGATCTCATTGTCAGCCTTTCTTTAGATACATTTTTGAGGGTATTTACCGTTATTCTTGAAATAATACAAAATATTTTCTCATAGATGGTAGTACAATTCTTGTTAGCTTATGATTCCTGATGATATCATTGAAAGAGTTTGCCAATTATGTATCTGATGTCATTGTTGGGTCTTTGTAGCACATTTAGAATACGAGATGTGTCAAACGATAAAGAGATCAAAACTGTATTTCGCATGGCAGAAACGAAACAAAGAATTAAAAAAATAGGAAAGGGTTACGAGCCAAAAAATATTTCTGTAACTTTAACAAGGTATATGATGAAGAAATATTCAATCGAGTGTTTGTAACTCATTTCAACTATTCTTGGAAAAATATATATTTGTGTTAGAATTATGTCAGTCGTAGGCATGATATTTCCAAGCTTTAACCAAACAAGTTTTTTTTTCGATACTTCCGGATTATAGGTACAAAATCAGTGGCAGTAGGGGACTTTCAGGGTTTTTTTTATATATTATAGTTATGGGTCAGAATTTTAATAAAGCTGGACAGAATAGTCGTCGTTGCATGATCGATAACATGTTATCGCAAATAAAGGCAAGTGACGAATGATGACAGTTGTAATTTCAAACTTTACCACTGGTTATTTTAATTCTGCGATGTTCATTCATAATTGTATAATGACGATCTAAACGTCAAAAAGAAAAAAAAAACTGAATTATGTTAAAATAAATTCTAGTTGAAATTGAATAATACTTCATTTACGAAACGGGAAGCAAGTTACTATGGTTTAATGTTCCTTGTTTAACAGAAATGTGTTGTATTGTATAGATGATAAGTATTTTTTTGTTGATCTTCTCACATACAGGTTAACTAGATTCTATTCATGAATATATGAGACAATACTTACCACAGAATTGGTAAAATACATTTTATAGAGGTCAAAAAGTGTAGCTGTAAATTTTATAGCCTTCTTTAAGCACGTGTCATTAATATATTATTCTACCTTAAATGTCAGAGTTACTTTCTCCTAATCTATACATTTGTTTTTACTCTCTTTTCTCATCCAGCAATAATTAATCATTCTTTGCATTCAGTTGCTTCAATTCAGCACCATATCATCGCAACTCTTTACTAATTAGTGACGAGTTGGCTTTGCCTAGGGTTAAATTTTTAGCGCGAACACACATATGTGTGTGTGTGTGTGTGTCAGTCTGTCGGATTGTGAGTGTGTGTGTGTGTCTGTGTCTGTATGATCAGGATTAAAATTGAACGCTTCAATATTAACAGTGATCTCTGCTCCAAAACTCGGAGCAATATCATACCATACTTCAAGTATATTATAGAATACTAATAGAACGATTTAAAACTTTTAAATCAGAGTTAAACACAGTTAATCATCATGTGAGCTTATATATATATATATATATATATATATATATATATATATATATATCGCAAAACTGATAGATACACACACGCGCACAAACACACACACACACACACACGCACAAACAGACACACACACACACACACACACACACACACACACACACACACACACACACAATGTCTTAACAAGAGAGTGGAGATATATGTTATGTTGTAAGAGTAAATAAGCAAAACTAATTTATATATATATATATATATATATAAATTAGTTTTGCTTATATATATATAATATTTGCTACAATTAAGCCGAATCACGACAGGAAAGTATAGAAAACTCCCTCGGGGTTTCACGTTGCCTATCCTGAGGGGAGACAGTATCGAGACGTCTGAATTATGTTGATTCTTGAACATTCTCCATACTTAATCGTTTTGATACGTTTAGATCGGCAGATGTTAACTGATAGTTTCAGTGCTTCTTTTTTATTACTGTACTTTTGACCGGACATTGGCATAATGGTTAGAGTTTTCGCCAATGGCCCGGGAGACCTGGGTTCCATCCCAGGAGGAGGATTACCAAAGACTCAAAAGATGGTACTTGATGCTACCTTGCTAAACACTTAGTATTATTTCGCGTTCAAATCTGACATTGTGTTAAGTGGAGAGTCATCCATATTTACCAGCCCCTCCGCTCGGACAGGATATGACACAAGGTCAATTTTTAAGCGGAGTTTAACAGGTTTGAATTCAGAGTTTTCCTTCTCCCAGACTAGTTGCCTCACCAAGGCTTAAGAACTCAGACTCTCCAACTATTTACCCATAGCTATGTGAAATGCAATTAGCCAGGTCCAGAAATTGAACTCGTGTCGGCGTGCCCATTTCCAACGACGATAACCCTTACACCACGGGCACCGCCACAAAAGTTAAGTGGAGAGTCATCAAGGCGTATTAACTTACGTACTTAACTGTGACATCATAATAAACACGTCCAAACTTCAGTCTCACTTACTTTCGTACTAATGCCCTTAGGAAATATATATAGCACCTCATCTTCTCTGCTATGGAATAAATACTACTACTACTACTATTTTTTCAAGAAAAACTTTAGCATTTAAATAACCTAGTAAAGTTAGTATGTAATTGTCTATGATACCACAACTACTATGATTCTCCATTTCACGGCTGGAATAACTAATAATTGAGGTTATTGCGCGGTATAAAGCTGTGTAGTATCCGCAAAAGGCTTGTTGTACTTTGGTCTCGAGGTATACAGGCCGAATACTCGTATAAAGCAAAATATAGCAAAATATAGAAAAACGTTTGACTCAACCAAGTATTTGCCAACCTGACCTATTCTTTATCCATTATCACTATTTTAGCATTATTTTTGTTGATGAAGAACAACGATGGATAAACGATCACTAAAAAGCACAAACCGATTGAGCTTTCCCTTATGTTAAATATTAAGTTACCACATACACGAAATGAATTTGTCTTGCTGGTAAAAAAATGAATAGAATAAACTAATTTTTTTTTATTGCTAATTTACTACAATTGATCTTGGTTTGTTTGATGGGGACTCGAAGGAGGTTTTCTGGGATAAAGGCGAGATGAACAGATAACAATGAATTCACACCAAGAAAAAGCAAAGATCAGACACGTGATGTGAGGAAAACAATCACTAACACTATTGTTGTTCCAAAGTCCTTAACCCCAGGACAAGTCTAAAAAAAAGTAGATTAACGTTAAGTCGTATTCTCTAGTCGATGAAAGAAAAATCCATTTGTTTTATGAATCGTATCCCACCACCACGTGAATTGGTTTTAGAGAGCTCCGGAATTTTTGCAATTATTTGTGGTTTGACGATGTCTGTTTGAGTGACCCTTTTCAAAAAAGTCCCTAACTCAGATAGGATCCCGTGAATGATTCCTTCCTTTCTGTCACACTACGAGGCACCAAATTATCAGGTGATGGAAGGCAGATACTACAGAGCTGGATACTATCTAAACCGGTGGTGGAAAACAGATGCTGGATACCAGGTTTACATGTGATTGGAGACGAACACAACACTTCTAAATTACAGTTGCGATGGGGAAATGTAATTAATGACTTTATTTTGCACTGGTTAATGTTGTTATTACTTATCACAACAAACGATAAGCTTTTGTTTTTCATCTTTACACATCTTATCATGTGAAAATGACGTCATTCGAATTATAGAACTGTCTTTTGTCTCCAAAGGCAATAGACGCTCGACAAATTCTGCACCTTGTCATTGAAAATAAGACAAAAATTGTCTGCAAAAACGTAGAAAATGATTTAAAGTGTACGTAAAGCAAATTGCTTTAAAATCTTAAAGTACAATCAATCAATCAATCAATCTATATATATATATATATATATATATATATATATATATATATATATATATATCTTTATTAGATTTTTCTGACAATAATCCACTATTTTAGAATAAACTTTGATATTGCAATTATTCAAGTTTACACTATATACATTATATAACGTAGTTTATCCTATTGAATTGATTGCAGGAGAAAATGATGTAATAAAGTCGAATGTCGCTTATTTTTGCAAATAAATTTTTAAATAAGTTTATGAAAAAAACTGAGTTTTTTGTGATTGATTACATGTCAACGTCGAATACCACGTAGATTAAAAGTTAAAAATGGCACGTCTATTAAATCTCACACACACACACACACACACGCATATATATATATATATATATATATATATATATATATATATATATATATATATATATTGTCATCCATAGACAGACTTTTTCGTTCTCTCAGAACTCTTCAGTGTGGCTATATATATATATATAAGCAATGAATTTCATTACACAGAATTGTAATACTGTCTTGTCTTTCTACCTTACTCTTTCTCTCTCTCTCTCTCTCTCTTTCTCTCTCTCTCTCTCTCTCTTTATATATATATATATATAAATCCTTTTGATATTACAGTCATGGATATATGAATATTACGTACTTGACAACCTTAATCACGCCAAATTATACAGAAAATATTTTCTTTCATGGTGGAATTTAAGCGAAAATTCCTATCTTTTATTTGGTAAATAATTAAAATCCGGAAAACTTATTATATGGTATTTTTCTTCAAATCACAGTTTGGAATTTGTCGAACCCCTAATAAAACACATAATAGATCTCTGCTTATTTGTCTAAGTGTTTTAGACGAAGCTTGTTAATTTTCATCATTATGGGTTTTCGGACTATTGTCTTCATCTTTCTTGTTATTTCCACGTTTTGGCCGATATGTCTTCCGACCTTCTTCAGGTGTTTGTCGAACTCGGGAACTTTCTAGTAGGGCAGATGGCGGAACGGTTTGACTTTGATTCCCTAAGCCTCTAATGAAACAATCATCTGGCGGTTGCAGGTTCAATCCTGACTGCAGGCGAGTAACAATACAGAAATACTTAACACTTGTACCCCTTTTTGGCTAGCAGAATCAAAACAGGTGACCCCCATGGATTCAATAAAAGACGTAGTTCAAAATTCCGTGAAGGTTCCCGAGTTCGACAAATACCTGAAGAAGGCCGGAGGACATATCGGTCGAAACGATGTTGAAATATCAATAAAGATGAATACAATAGTCCAAAAATCCTTAATGAAAAAAGTTCTATGCTAATTAAGAAACGAGTATAAATGTAAACCAATGAATTTAAACAAAAATAGCCGTGTTGAATTCAAACTCACTTATGTTAAACGTGACTTCTGTTTTATTGCAGTCTCCTTTTATACTCGAATATTTAGGGATATTGTTCTTCATTTCCGTGTATTGAGTACAGTAAAATGTAATGAATTTCAGCGTTAAATTTAATCATGAAAGTGATAATCAGAGGCATTCTTTTTCCAATCCAAAACTTAGAAACTAGACTGCTCGATCAAAATATTTTTGGGGCCTTAAAGATCAGGGACTGTCTCCACAAATTAAGTGGAAGATAATCAGGCACTCATCTACCGCGAATAGCTTCAACGGTAGATTAAACATGTTTACATGAGAAAATTAGTATTATTAATTTCAAAAATTAAAAACTACTGTTGAACGATAGAAATGAGCTCGTGTTTAAGCGATCAATTCGATAGTGGATATCACCAAGGTGAGGAAAGGTAACGATTGATGATGATCAGATGAACGTAGGATAATAATAAAAATTTGAGGCCTTTGGCCCTAGAGCAGTCAATTCCCCGTGACCATTTTTAGGGTCAATTAAAAGCACTTGACAGCTATGTAAAATTTCTTTATCTTTACCTTATTTAACTATCTTGGTCCTAATTCAAGTAAGAGAAATATGTAGGATGACGACAGCTGAGATAATTAACAGACATAGTAGGAATAAATGTAAAATATATATGAATTAGCCATTAGTTAAACGATCTTAGTCTGTTTGGAAAATCACACCTGCTACTGAACCTCCCAATAAGCGCGCAAAATTAGGATGGGTGGACCTATAGATAAACTCCACTCCTGTTTCTTAATTCTTCTAGCACCTAACATTTTGACCCCCTCTACCCTCAACTGTGAATGAAATAATTTGTATTTTATTTCCATTTTTAGTCTTATTTTTATTTTTTACTTTTTTTTATTTTTATCTTTTTATTTTCTGAACACGAACTGTAATTCCACATTTGCTGTTCTTTAACTTCGAGAAAAGCATGTAAAAAGTCATCTAACGAGACGGAGAGTATAGCAACATTCTCTGCAGAAATAAATTTATAATGACGGCTTAACCGAGTTTGAGTCTCCATCAAATTGCACTAGACAATCCAGGATAGCCTGGCAAACAATAAACGAAGTAAGTAGAAGGAAGAGCACAGCCAAAGCAAAATTGAAAGCTGCAAGCCAACAAGAAAGAGTAAAACTGTGGGAACAGCATTTCAAAAATCTACGAGGAAGCCCACCGAAAATAACGGATAAACCGATCACCAGAATTATCAGTAAGCAATTAGACATTAAACTAGGGCCTTTCACCAAAGAAGAACACAACTTGATTCTTAAAAAAATTAAAAATAGGAAAGCTGCGGGGCTAGACAAGATCACCCCAGAAGTCTGGAAGACTAGACAATTCGACGATATACTGCTCCGGCAATGCAACGCTGTCTATAGTCAAAATAGGATAGAAAGATGGATGAAGGGATGCATCCTTCCTTTCACTAAAAAAGGCGACCTCGGATTAGCCAAGAACTACCGAGGGATAACACTTACACCCATAGCAGCCAAAATCTACAATTCCCTACTACGAAATCGCATAGAACCCAAAATAGACAACATCCTTAGGAAAAACCAAAATGGCTTCCGGAGAAATAGATCCACAACCTCACAAATATAGAATCCTTGAAGGCGTCCGGGCAAAAAACCTTCAGGCGACATTACTATTTGTCAACTTTACCAAGGCCTTCGATTCCATCCACAGAGGGAAAATGGAACTAATCCTACTAGCATACGGCCTACCTAAAGAAACCGTAGCAGCAATAATGATCCTCTACAAAAACACAAAAGTGAAAGTACGTTCACCAGATGGAGACACGGAATACTTCGACATTGTTGCAGGAGTACTACAAGGAGACACGCTAAACCCATACCTCTTTATCATCTGTCTAGACTACGTGCTTAGATCTTCGATCGATAAAATCAGAGAAAATGGCTTCGAGCTGACTAAGAAAAGAAGCAAAAGGTAAACCGCAAAAACAATCACAGACGCCGACTACGCTGATGACTTAGCGTTACTGGGGAATACGCCTAATCAAGCAGAGACACTACTGCATAGTTTGGAACGAGCTGCAGCAGGCATTGGCCTCCATGTCAATGCGCACAAAACTGAATATATGTGTTACAACCAAACGGGCAACATTACCACTCTAGACGGAGCCTCTCTGAGGCTAGTGGACAAATTCACCTACCTAGGAAGTAGCGTCTCATCAACAGAAAACGACATCGACACACGGCTGACGAAAGCATGGACGGCTATAGATAGGCTCTCAATAATATGGAAATCAGACCTGACCGATGAAATGAAGCGCAGTTTCTTCCAGGCAGCGGTTGTATCGATACTGCTATATGGATGCACTACATGGACGCTAAGCAAACGGCTGGAGAAGAAACTAGACGGCAACTACACAAGAATGTTGAGAGCAATATTGAACAAGTCCTGGCGACAACTGTCCACGAGACGCCAACTGTATGGCCACCTGCCTCCCATCACGAAAACTATACAGGTCAGACGAGCCAGACACGCCGGACACTGCCGGAGAAGCAAAGACGAGCTCGTAAGTGACGTATTACTATGGACCCCCACATATGGCCAAGCAAAAGCCGGACGACCAGCCCGAACTTACATACAGCAGCTATGTGAAGACACAGGATGTAATC
The DNA here is from genome assembly GCA_963585895.1 of Sepioteuthis lessoniana. NCBI lineage: Eukaryota > Metazoa > Mollusca > Cephalopoda > Myopsida > Loliginidae > Sepioteuthis > Sepioteuthis lessoniana. Next base: position 14,392,790 of record OY757930.1, read on the forward strand.
CAGAAGACCTGCCGGAGGCGATGAACGATAGGGAAAAGTGGCGAGAGATGGTCAAGGATATCCGTGCTGGCGGCACATAATGATGATGATGATGATATTATCATTATTATTATATAATAGCTATATCGTAGATATTGAGCATTCTACATATTCCGTTGCACTTTATCGGCATATACCCACAAATTGATTTAGTGACAGCCAAAACTCTTATTATATATATATATATATATATATACATACATACATACATATATATATATATATAATCAGATTAGGAAATCTAAAGGGTAGAAGTATCCAATATGAGTGATCAATATCAACGGGTATCGACTTATAATTGATTTGGGATTAAAAATGCATGAACACTCCACGTGCAGAGCTAAAAAATCTTATTATATAAAGGAATAAATAAAAAAGAAAAAAATGCACTACTTTGGGATTGTGATGAATCTATTTCTGGTCACGATGACCATCATCAGATGTCGTTGAATTTCGTTTTTATTTGGTTGATCTTATGGGATTTGACAAACAAATGGTTGAAAAGAAATTGTTTTAATTAACATATTTTTTTAATGTTTGAATCATATTTTATAATCAAGAAATAAATTTACGGTGGAGATATTGTATCTATATTGTTATGTATTCATACAATGTTTATACAATCCTATAAAAACAATAAATCTTTTCGCATTAATTGATTACAACTGAAAATATTTAAAAAATCGAAAAATTAAAAAGTGGTATGCGAATTATTTAAAATTATAGATAACATATGCTTTCATACTTCAGTCGAAATTCTCATGCTTTATAAACATTAAATAATATTCGAGGGCCGTACGATAAGTTTCCAGACTTTTTTTGTATGAGCACTTTTATTGATAGTACACACGTGAACCTCTAGTTCCCTTCGATGTAATCTCCTCCGGCTACAAGGCACATGTTGTATCGTTCCAACAAATTCTGCAAGTACTCTTGTGTGAGCGTGTCAATGACCTTCGTCACTGCCTCTTTCATCTCCTCAGTTGTATCATAACGACAGCTTCTGAGCTTAGAGAATAACCAAAAGTCACAGATACCAAGGTTTAGACTATAGGGAGGCTGAGAAACTGTCTTGATGCCCATCTTCGTCAAATAGTCTGTTACAAGGATGGAGTTGTAGAGTGGGTGTATTGTCCTGGTGGAAATGCTACTGACCCGATTTGAAGAAGGTTGGCCTCTACCCTGTCAATCGTAATAAGCAAAGAATTAATATGTATTTCATATAACAATATTAAAGTTAATCCTGATATGAAAAGAATTAATATGTGATAGATATTTAATAATGTAATTAATAATTAATGATATGAATATTCACTAACTATTTTTTTTTTTTTACATATAGAAAAACGGTGCAGTATAAAGAGTATAGTAAAAGGTAGTCCCTACTTCCTGTAAGGCTATATTAATCTGTTTTTTTTAAATTATTGATCATGTGTTTATTCTATATTTTATTATTTATTACGTAAGCATATATGTATACTTCATCCATTAAATTTAATTGTATTATTTAATTAGAAATATATTTTTTAAATTATTTATCATTTAATCAAATTTCGAAAAATTATGGACAATTTTTCCAATATATAGAATTAAATATACATAAGTCACCTAGTTAATGGTAGATAAATATATTTACTATTATTAATATATCAAATTGAATTATACTAATATTTATTTCTATTTTCATGCCGGAATAATTTCTGTTCTGGAATTAAGTAAATTTCCATTAAAGTATCTTAATATACATATTTTTACTTCTAAGCATAAATTACACTTACCATGTAAACTGTTTGTCGATGAGGATATATCATTGAGTTATTTTGTATTGCCTAGTGCTCGTACCACAAATTCTAAAGACCATACAATGTCCACAAATAGCTAATAGATATGAGATTTTTGCTGGGCTGCCAACTTTGGTGCGGTCATATAAACGAGCTCACCGGAGAACCCCTCTCATGAGTTCGCTTCTGTTTCACCTAGAATGTCCTGCATGTTTTATTCAAATAAATTGACTGAATCATTAGTGGCTGTACATCAGGGGTTTATATATATATATATATATATATATATATATATATATATATATATATTGGATATCTCATAGCTAAACAATGGTTAAAGAATCCTGCGAAATGTGAAACGTTTAAGGAAAGTTCAGATCTTATATACCAGATCATTGATATGGACTGTGAAGACTGTTGATATAGGCTTTCAAAATGAAAAGGTTTAAGTATAAAAGCGGCGAAGGATGAAAAGATTATGAAACAACCTTGATATTCGTTTGAAGTAGAACGCCATATTGTTTCTTTCCAAACTTTTCCTTTTGAAATTATTTAATCCAGAAAACGAATCTAAAGGGAATGTGTCCAAACATTCCTGTATAATAGAATTTATTTTTTTAACTCTATATACACAATTTGAACTTTGTTGCATATCACTTTATCAACGTATAAAATGTGTGAATACGCGCTGGTGAGTTTTTAACCATCTATTCATGCATAAATCTCTCCACACATATATATATATATATATATATATATATTGAAGACAGGTAGCTGTATAGATGCTACTAAGTGGGTGTTGCATTCAATGTTTGTGCAAACAGCACCAATTCTTCTGGCTTTTTCGCCTATGCATTTTGTTTGTATCCATGTGGTGCATCCATAAGGTAAAATGAACATGTGGTAGCTGGATAAAATCCTGTTCTACAAACCATTGACTTGAGATGAAGTAGACATGTGGGACACCGTTTAAGAAACTAAGATGAACATATACGTGACGTTCTACAAGGGACTTCTGTACGTAGACATGTCAGTTTTAGTCGACCAAGTAAAGCCATATATTTCTTCTCTACTAACAAAGGATGCGACCTTGAAGACCAGCCTAGAATGATGGATAATAGGGATAGATAACGAGAGAGAGAGAGAGAGAGAGAGAGAGAGAGAAAGAAAGAAAGAGAGAGAGAAAGTGACAGGCAAGTCCTTACTGTAGCAGGAGCTGAGGATGATATATATATATATATATATATATATATATATATATATATATATATATATATATATATTGCAAAGGAGAATGTCCCTTAAAAGTTTGATCTCAAGCAATTTGTTATCACAGATTATCAATTACTCGCTCATTTCTGGCTCCTTCAACAGAGGTAACAATATGCCTCTTGATTCCTCCAGCTATGTTACTAAACAGAATCTTGCGATGAAATTCCGGTTTATTGGCTCTGGAATGTGTGGAATACCATTCTGCCATTACTCCCAAGTCGACTCAAACTTCGTGGAGTTGTATCAGTTTCGCTTAACTAGTAATGTTTTCAACCTTATTAGTAATAAATAGTTGCTTTTATTTCACTATACCAGCAAATGATTATAATTAAATAGGAATGGTTTCAAGGGACCATAAAATTATGTATAGATTATTCGTATTATACAAGAAATTCGAAGCTTTACAACTCCGTGCAGCTTATATCAAATAGGATAAAAACTATAAAATATTAACATTACATTTTTATGATTTGAATAAGTTTGTAAAAAAATGTATTCGTATGAAATATAAGCATCTTTCCACAGAGTGTTTATTGCCCAGTCGACTAAGGTCGTAGAATTCACTGACTGCTTCTCTGCAGAAAGGTAAGACCCCACAACGAGTTTCCTGGGTATGACACTAAACAATCTGATGGTGAGGTTCCAGTGATGCTGGAGCTTTTGGGAATGCAGAGTACCCCTACATTACCATCGATCCCAGGTCAACTCTGGCACGGAGTGGTAGCACATGATAATTGTCCTATTGATGGGTTAAATAGAACTAAACCGTGCTTTTTTACTTTACTGGGTTTTTTTTTTTGCATTTAAAACGCGAATATATGCTAAACTAAATTGTTTAAAATTTAACTGTTTTGACATCTAAACTTCGTACTTATGCTAAACCGAATTACCTGAAATAGCGACTGATAGAGCCTAACTAATGGGTTAAATAGAACTAACGGAATACTTATGCTACACTGAATTGTTGGACTAAACTAAATAGCTTGAAATAGAAATGTTTTTCACAATAAAACTCGACTTACTATAAAACTTCGTACTTATCCTAAACTGAATTGTTTGAAATCGAACTATTTTCATAAACTGTACTTACATTTATACTGCGTGCTTATGCTAAACTGAATTGTTTGTAATTGAACTGTTTTTGACATTGAAATTGTACTTAGACTAAGCTGAATTGTATAATATAGAACAATTTTGACATTTAACTGTGTAAACAAAATATGTACTTTTACTAAACTTAATTAGTTTAATTAGAACTGTTCGACGAAGCTGAACAGATTGAAATAGAAATGTTTTTGACAATTAAACTGTGTAATAATGCTAAACTAAATTGTTTTGAATAGAACCAATTATTTACATAAAAATGGATTTGGCGTTAAATGATCTACAAAGGTTGATATGCCATAAAATCAACCAACCAACCAACCACCCAGGAGATTTATTTTTTCTAATAGATTATTGAAACCTTTAGACATGAGAATGATATGAGAAGATGAAAAAGCATTCTTATATATATATATATATATATATATATATATATATATATATATATATATATATATATAAGTCTGAAAAAATCTACCTCGGTTTCACGTAACCGGATCATCCAGATAATTCTGATAAAGAAGGATTGAACCAATCTTTTTTTTTTATGTAATTATTCCAATATATCATTAAGTGTATATATTTTTTGTAATTTGCAAATTGCATCATCTGGGTTTTTTTCACACTATCAGAATTGTAGAATAAATATAAAAATTGAATAAGATATCTATCTATCTATCTATCTATCTATCTATATAGATGGTTGGATGGATGGATAGAAGCATAATTTTTTTTCTTTACCACGAGGATGCCATATGGTATGATTCATTTTCTTCAGAAATTTATTTTTTCTCATAATACCTTCTTTATATGATGGAGTACACAACAATTAATAATGAAGCACAAGTGGTTCGCTCCCAAGCAACTTTAATTACCTGCCATTAACGAATGCTGAAACTTTGCAAATATGCTTTCCTCTTGTCTACGACATGGTTTTATGACACTGAAAGACAATTTTCATAATGCTATACTTTTCCTCTTTTCTTCGACACTATTTTCTGTCTATTTTTTTCTCTCTTCATTTAACATCGTCTTTTCAAATTTATAAATGTACATCTGTTTCAAGCATTATATTCCAATATACATTCACCTGTTCCATCTCTCACACGAGAAAAATACTTATATTAAATAAGTTGGTCATGTTTTATTCTCTCATTGTCCGCTTTCTTTTTTTTCTTTCTGTTAACTGCTTCTTTCTCTCTTTCTTCCTAAATGAAAGTCGTTTTTTTTCTTTCTTCGAGTGTTTCATTTCTTTTACGTGACATCCTTTAACAAAAAATATATCTTTTAACTTCGATCTAAAATTTATACATTTAACTCATTAATCATCTTTTTTGTTTATTTCAAAATTCACCCCGTTCTCTTTCTTTATATTTTTTCAAATATTTGCGATAATTCCTAATACAATTTTAATCACTGCTTTCAAACACAGCCTACTTGGGTCTTTAATTTAAAATTATCATTTTACTCTCAAAAACATTCTGAATATTTTAATTGCTTTTCCTTTTATATAATTTTGTAAGATATTTTCTTTTCCGAACTTAGTAGACTGCTAATCCCGGCATGTGCGATTTTATTTTGATTTAAGTTATGGAACATTTCAATGTCTTTTTTGAAAAGAGCATTTCTTAAACTTATTCTTTTTGTTTTGTCTTGATTCATATTCCCTTCAATTTCTTTGCGTTAATGCTTTTGCAATTGTTTTATTATCTTTAAATTATTTGCGTCTATTTCTCCTATTTATTCTATTGTCAATTTCACTAATTCTTTCGATTAAAATCCGTTCTTTTTTTAAATCTTTCTTCGTTTTTTCTTTCATTCTTTCTGTTTCCATTTCTTCATTCTTTCAATTTTTCATTTTTCTTTCTTTCTATTCTATTCTTCCTTGTTTTTGCTTTCATTTTTCCTTCTTCTTTTCCTTGCATTCGTTTAATTTAACTGTTTTTCTTTCTTGCATTTTTTCATATGTCTTTCTTTGATTTCATTTTTTTTAAATTTTGTCTTCTTTTGTTTTAATGTTTTTTTTCTTATTCAATTTCTTTCTTTTTTTTTTCCTTTCTTTAACATTTTTCTCTTTTTTCTTTCTTACTTTTTTTCATTGCTCTCTCCGTCATTTATTTTGCTCTTTTATATTCACGGTTTCATTTTTACCATTTTCTATTTTCTATCATTTCTTCTTTTGACTTATTCATTTATTTATTTATCTATTTATTTATTTATTTATTTATCTATTTATTTATTTATTACTCTTACGTTTGTTGATGTAATAGGGCATATTTCATTTATTCTTTCTTTCTTAAAGTATTGATTTTTTTCCAGACAGAACCTTTATTTTTTTTCCTTTTTCTACTTATTTCATCTCTTATTTATTAATTTATTCAGTGTTGTCACCCTTTTTTTTTTACTATATTTCCTTTTTTTGATATGAAAAAAAACAGTTGATTTTTCTATTATTTCTTCTATTATTTTCAATTTGCTTTCATTTCTGCTTTTTTTTCCTAATGTACTAAATGCATGAAATTTATGTCAACTTGTCTTTCAACAGTTGTTTGAAAATTAGTCATTTTGAAATAAAAATGACAGTTTCACATATTAGGTGCACCATAAGCAATGTAAAAATATGTGTATTGAAGTGCATGTCAACTAGCTTGACTAGTGGTTTTTTCATTGACTTTAAATGTCACCGAAATCATTTTTACTCTCAGAGACACACAAAAACATACATTGTCACTTGTATATAATTCTAACACGAAAATGACCTCTGTCGAAGTAAGTAAATTTTGACTAATTTTAAAGCAGTAATAACTTATAGATAACATTGAAAATGAAGTTCGATTGTCTTTTTCTGTCTTTCACTCATATATATTTATATATCATCATAATCATCATGTCCTGCTGGTAGCACGGATATCCCTGACCCTCTCCTCCCTATCGTCCATAGCCTTAGGAAGGTCTTCAGGACAACATCCCGTATATATATATATATATATATATATATATATATATATATATATACATATATATATATATATATATATATATGTGTGTGTGTGTGTGTGTGTGTGTGTGTGTGTGTGTGTGTGTGTGTGTGTGTGTGTGTTACATTGGCTCTGGTATTGTATATGTTCATGTGTGAATGAGCGTGATATATTTTTGTTGCAAGCATTTTCATAAAACCATTCCAATTTATTTTACATGTTATGTTATAATACGTTTAAAATTTATATACGTTATTCACATTATCAGTAATAGGGAAAAATGTCTTACAATAAATAAATTTAATATATAATCGTGTCTTACAATAAATACTCTTTGCATCGGGCCTGCCAAGCGTTTGCGTCTGGTGTGTGTTATTGAGTTAAATTACCTAGTCTCAAAGAGCCATTTTATAATAACGGCTTTTCGGTTCTGAGACTATTGTTTGGCGCTTGAGGCACCCCAAAATTGTGGAATGTCGACACGATCAAGCCTTGGTTATGATGGACACATATGTGGTTTATTCAATAAGTTTCCAGACTATTTTGTACAGACATTAAAAATTGCCGTAGACTCTTGGAAGTTCAATATGTTATTGCTATACATATTATGAGATGACTGACCGATTTTTATGATTTCAGGTTCTAATGAACAGCTATAGCAGGAATTGGAATACACCCTACTAAACCCTGATTGTCACAGCTGGTGAATTTCAAAAATGCAATCTGACACTTTGGAAGAACGATATGCAATGTTTTAAATTTGGAAAAATTCCACAGAAACGTATGGAATGCTTCAAACTGCTTTTCGACCATCTTGCGTGAACCGAGCATCAGTTTGTGAGTGGCATAAGAGATTCAAGGAAGGAAGGAAGTCTGTGAGGGATGATGAGAGGTGTGGGAGGAGTAAGGAAGTCAATACACCAGAGTTGATTAGCCAAAGGTTTAGGGTAAGTGTTAGGGGTACTATGTTGAGGTTTTACGGGAGTTCAGCAAGAGATTCCGTCGGAAGAGGCCAGCACTCTTGAAATCGGGTCAGTGGCGTTTCTACCAGGACAATACACCAATCCACCACTCCATCCTTGTCACAGACTATTTGACCAAGATGGGCATCAAGACAGTTCTTCACCCTCCCTAGAGTCCAGACCTTGCTCCCTGTGACTTTTGGTTATTCCCTAAGCTCAGAGGCTGTCGTTATGAGACAATTGAGGAGATGAAAGTGGCTGTGACGAAGGTCATTGACACACTCACATGAGAGGACTTCCATGGGGCCTTCCAGAAGTAGTTGGAACGGTCCAACAAGTGCATTGCAACTGCCGGGGGAGATTACTTCGAAGGGTACTAGAGTTTCATGAGTGTACTATCAATAAGAGTGCCCATACGAAAAAAAGTCTGGAAACTTATTTAATTATCCTCGTAATTGTCTTGATTTTTGAGCGGTAACCTTAATTAAGTGTATAATTTGTTTCAAATCCGGCATAGTGGCAGGTTTGATTAATTTAAGAATGTCGTTTGGAACACACGCACACAGACACACACACACACACACACACACACACACAGAGACACACACAGACACACACACACACACACACTTGCATCAACACTCTTATAAAGTAATCTTGTGTATTTCATGTTCGTCAATATACAGGTGTATGTTTTTGTGCATGTGCTTTGTGTATGTGTGTGTTTGAGAGAATACATGTTAGTGATTGTGTTTCAGCATGTTTTGCGTGGGCGTACGTTTTTTTTTTTTTTTTGTTTGTACACATAAGCATTTTGTGTATGCTTTCGATTGTGTAGTTTTGTGTGCTTTTATGTAAGGGGGAAAGGTTTACATATATCCTTTCAATAATATACACAATTTAAAATCATATAGGCCTACGAACGTAGATAGATAGATAGATAGATATCACATTCTACACATCTTATTTTGCCAATCAAAATTATTCTAATTTCTTTGTTATTCGCTTGAGACATATTGTTATCCAAAATTGTTTTATCAATTAAAAAACAGAACTTTTTAAATCTTCTCGATTATGGCTTTATTTCCTAGTTTTTTGTTTGTTTGTTTTTCTTAGTTTTCTGTTCATTTTACTGCCTCATTTAATCCATCCTCTTTTGATAATTACAAATTTATAAAAGAATATATTCTAAATCAGAATTATTTTTATATTCATATATTTTAAATCCTTGCTTTCTTTAAGCTGTCAGTTAAACGTTGAACATTTTTTTCAAAATCTGATGCCCTTTACATTAGCAATTATGAACAAAGAATCTATGACGGTGATTTCAACATTTCATAGAGGTGGATTCATTTCCCAGACGAATATAAAACGACGTGTGAAATTATAAGACACCAAGAGAAAAAATAATGATAGAAAAACAATAAAGATGATAGCAACATTGAGGATGAAAAACGACGGATAGAAGAAAGCTACAGAGAGAATAATTTGACGTTCTATAAAGTCATGATTCAGACGTAAAGGATGAAAAAATATAATCGACTCAATTATTGAACGAAATAATAAAAAGGCAAGTTTTAATGCAAATGAAACAAAAACGCCGAGGTGGTAGGATAAAGAACAGCTCTTAATTTTTAATTAAGTGTAGAAAGCATGTCTGAACATTTTCAAATTTCGTAATGTAAAATGTCCATTGGAAAATAAAATAATGGCAAACACATCTTCAGTCTGTATACACCAATTTGTCAGCCACAGGGAAATGGGAAGATTATATTGAGATGATGTTCAAAGAAAGAAAGAAAGAATAATAGAGCTGAAAGAAAAAAAGAAAGGAAGAGGAGAAGGCATGAAAAGGCAAAGTAATAAAAGGAAAAGAAAAATATGCTTATATGATGTTTAAGAAATCATCATCATGTCGTGCCGTCAGCACGGATATCCAGGACCCTTTCTCGCCACTTCTCCCTATCGTTCATTGCTTCTGACAGGTTTTCAGGGCTACATCCTCCATCCTCACAGAGCTGCTGTATGTAGCTTTGAGCTGGTCGTCCTGCTTTTACTCGACCATATAAGGGAGTCCATAGGAGTACATCCCTTATGAGCTTCTCCAGCAGAAGTGATATTAATAATGGAAGAGAGATTAAAATAGAAAGAAAGAAAGAAAGAAGAAATGTATAGTAGGATAAAAAAGAAGAAAGGAATAGAAGGAAGTGAAGAAAGAGGAAAGAAATGGAAATAAAAATTGTATTGGTAAGGTATTTAAATCAATGGCTAATAAAAGAGAAGGAAAAAAAGATGAAAGAAACAGAAAAAGGGAGGTGAAGGAAAGAAAGAGATTGAAAATAAATAGTACAGCAGAAAGAAAATAGAAGAAATTAAAGAACGAGAAAAGAAACTCAAAGAAAAGAAAGAAAAATAAAGGGAAGGAAAGTAACGACAGAAATAAAATAAAGAGAAAAGAAAGAATGAAATAGATCGAAAGAAAAACAGTCGAAGGAAAAAAAGGACAGTAAGAAAGGTGGGAAAAGAAAAGGAAATGAAAATGCAATATTTAAAGCAAAGGAACAGGTAAGAAATCGAAGAAAAGTAAAAAAAAAGAAATCACAGAAAAGAACAGGGGAAAATAGAACGATATAAAGAAAAAAGAAAAGAAAATATATAAAAGAAAAGAAAAGAAAAAAGTAAAAATAAAAGAAAGAGTAAAAAATTAAAATAAAAAAAATAGATGAAAAGACAGAGGAAAAAATAAAAGGAAATGAGAAAGAAAGAAGGAAGGAAAGAGTGAAAGGAAGATATTGAAAAAAGACAGATAAGATAAATAAAAGAAAGAGTAAAGAAAGAAGGAAAGAAAAAAATAACTGACGAGTTAAATTAAACAACTAATATAAAACTGAATGTATTATTTCTCATGAAAATATTCGATATATTGTGAGACTTAAAATGAAAATACAAGATATGTGGAGAAGAACTTGAGAGTTCCAGAAATCTATTTAAACACGAAAAATTCAGGATATTAACACTCTTAAAACAGTGTTCTGTAGAAAACCTCTAATTATTATTAAGTCTTTCTACAGCGCTAGAATTTCCTTTGTCAGCCAGGGAGTCAAAACTCAACTTGATGAGAAGACAGTTTGTTTTCTGAAATTAATCAAAACAAAGTGATTTTAATGTCATGAAAAGGAGGTACGCTAAACGAAACGGGTATTGTCGGAGATAATTGAATCAGTGAACATCGTTCAAATCCTGCACTTGGCTATTCACGTTTCATTCCATGCTAATACTCTTGGGGACGGCATATATCAATCACTTAGAGGTAAATAGTACGTTATACTGAGTACCTCAACCAATGCAGGAGCAGGAAAATTCGGAATTCAGACAAGCTTAAAGGTTAACTTAGAGTTAGATCGTACATTTGACGAAACCGTTGGGCAAAGAATACTGTTCTGGAATGGCATTTTAGAACAAATTTCTGGATATCGCTGTCTTTTAGACACTTTAATTCTAACTAGTGCAACAAATCTGAATCAGGAAGATGTGATTCCATGAAACATTGAACATATAAAGTAATGTTGACGACCGTAGTCGAGGGCGACACAATGGTTCCCTTTTCATTAGCTACTACTACAAGTTGTAGGGGAGTACTCCTTCATCTGGATTGCTCCACTTTACCCTTGATTGATACCTAATAATGCTGAGTGTTAAGCAAGGTGGCATAAGGTAACGTTTTTGGAGACTTTAGAATGACTCGACTTGTGACTGAACCCTGGTCTCTTGGGCTATTGGCGAACACCCTATCCGCTAGTCCAATTAAATATATGCATAATATGTAAAAAAGTAAATAGATTCATGTTATATGTGTTGCAGAGCGTTTTCTATTAACATCAATATCACTACATTCTATCAGAATGGGTTTAATGCAACTGGATATTCGACAACCTTGGCAGTCAGATTGTTAGTTTGTGTATGTAAAAAGAAGTATTTAATCTTGTGTGAACAATACGTAGTTCATTGTTGGACTTTCTGAAGCCTGTTTTTCCATTCTCCTATATTTGGTTTTATTTCGAAGAGTGCGTTGTATATGTTATTATTCCAAATTTGTTGTTATTTGTTATGGAAAAAAAAAATGTCGATTGTGATCTTTAGGTCTGGATACGAGGATCTTAAATAGATGTATGGGTTAACATCATATAATCAAATGAATATATCATAAATAATTAATGACCCACATTTTAAGGAAATGACAGTTATGGATAACCTGCCATATTTTTTATGTTATTCCATTTGCAAAAGACAAGCATATAATATTACAAAAGAAAATACACCCGTTAAATACAATATTGAAAAAGTCTCTCTCTCTCTCTCTTTCTCTCTCTCTCTCTCTCTCTCTCTCTCTATCTATCTATCTATCGATGCATATATATATATATATGTGTGTGTGTGTGTGTGTGTGTGTGTGTGTGTGTGTGTGTGTGCGTTGTTTGTAGATGTGTCATTTTTAACTTTGTTGGTCACAAGTGGAATTGTATCATATATTGATCAACAGTAATCATAGACTTCATAGTTTTACTAGTCAGGATTCCATGGTGTGAATGCAGGTCATAAATTCAGAAAGTTTTGAAATAAGACATATCGATTGATTTACCAATCCTTTTTACAGCTTGATTGACATCTATGAAAAACCATGAGGTTAATCGATGTTAGTCGAGAAGTAATGGGCCAGCATCAATCTAGGAAAATTCGCACTTTCAGTAATATTCAATTTTATAGGCTAACTATCTTTTTCAGTTATATGTTTTTTGGCAAAATTTTGTCATGCAATATCCATATTCGAATTCAAGATGGTATGGAGGAAGTGTGTGTGTATGCCTTGTATATTTAAGTTTATGTTTGAGTATACGGTGTCTGAGAAAGTATAAATTTATGTATAAATTCGTATAGGTTGTTGAATAAAAACAAAATAAAAATTAATGATGAAAATGTTCTCAGTACTTTATTAGTAGAACAGCATATATCAATATATTTCCAAACTGCATGTATCCAACTGATATAAATCTAATCAACAAAATATTATGTTTTAGAAATATTATTTAAATGATTTTTACTAAAGTTTAATAATGCTCAATCAGTTTCTTTTAATTTTATTTATTTTTTTATTTTTTTTATTTTTTGCAGGTAAGTGAACATTTTCCCTCATCAGTTTTTGATCAAGGTAAGCCCGTCCTTTAACTTTCAAAATCATCCTATTTTTTAAATATATTTCAAATTACGGATTTACGGATTATATATATATATATATATATATATATATATATATATATATATATATATATATATATATATATATATATATATATACATACATATATATATATATATATATATATATATACTTAATGAACTTGATTATGTCTGACAAAAGGATGGGCATAGAAATCAGCAATTTGGTACGAAAGACCCTTTTTGCACTTATATTATTCTTGTCGTATCAGGAATTTACTGTGAAACCATTATCAACCAAATAGAAATTGACTGGCTATCAAATTGTACAGTGTAAAGTTTGTTTTTCTTTTGTTCTTTTTAGCTGTAGTTGTTAATGCTTTTTTTTTCCTGTGGCGGATGATTACTCCACCTTATAAGCATATTTTTTACTGCCGAAGTCTTGTCACCTTTAAAACTAGAATTGTGTGATGCGTTTTTATTCAATCTTTTTTAATGAACAAAGGTGACTGTATATGATTTTTAAAAGTTTTGTATTATGTTTTTGTGCAATTATTCTGCTTCATTCAAAAAAAAAATTCAAAATATTCACATTGTTTTCGCAACTTACTGTGATATAATGGCCGAGGGATTTCTGTTCATGCCTTTGGGTTTAGTTAGGCTGGGAACCTATCGGCTCAGCAGATGGGTTAGTTTGGTGCAACATTGATGCAGGTTTTAACACGGCCGCGTAGAGAGTGGACGTGTCACTCAGAGATGTTACAATAGCCCGATAAGAGAAATGGGTGACGGAGTGTGGAAGACGTCACTCACCGGAAGCGTTCGGAGGATTTGGGGAATTTGAAGAAAGTTAAGAGAGTTGAAAACTAGACGCCGAACGAGGAGGTTCGACTTTTGGGGCTTACTAAGGCGAGACGAATTTGCGCGCCATGGGTGCAGCACGAGATAGGGGCCAGCATAAAAAGATTGTGTCTCTCTCCTTATGTCGAAACCTTTAACTCAAAAGTAATAAAAAGGTTTCGTACCTGAACAAAGAAGTCGTTATGTGTTTTCGAATTTCGAAATTCCTGTGTTCTACGTTATGTATATATGTTACCAACATTCGATGTCCATTTCGCACATAGCCGTATAAAAAGAAACTCATCGGATGAGAAAAATTGAAAATTATTAATATGAGTCCTTTCCTTTTTTAAATGTCACAGGCCAAAAATTTGATCATATAATATTAAGAAAAAATTGTCAATTGCAATAATGAATTGTAAAAAAAAAAAAAAAAAAAAAAAACTAAATTGCAAACAATATCTCTGAATTTGCATTCTATTGCTTATTTATTCTTAATATCTAGATTATAAATATTTTGTTAGTTGGTTGGTTGGTTGGTTGGTTGGTTGGTTATATTTTGTGGCATATCAAGCCAGTTGGTTATTAATACCGCATCCTGATTATACATATACATTGCAAATACATGATTTGTAACGGAAGAAATTTGTTGATAAATTTTTAAACGAGTGAGTACTCATTTCCTTGCACAGTTAAATGCTTACAAGTATTGCTAATATTAATAGTTTTAATTGCACTCTGTCAAAGATTTCAAGTATTGCAATCTAACACAAATAGTTTTGTTTGCATATTGATAAATGGTTTCAAGTACTCCAATGTAAAGCTAACAATTCGATGTCGCAACAGTTATTTGTTTATACACATTTAAATGGCTCTTAATGATTTTTTTAGAAAAATAAATTACAAACATCTTATTTGTGAAATAATGTCTCTTGCTTTTCTAACAAAATAAAATAAATGTATAATTTGTTTTCTATCCATTTTAAGAATTTTAAGTGTAAAATAATTCCATTAAAGTGAACAAAAATATGTTGAATTAAAATGTAAAACTGTTATATAATTGTGGAAGGATCATTTTTTATATTATAATTTTTCGTTGGTTATCTCTTATCATTCGATTTGGTTAGGCTTAGAAGTATTCGGCTTAGTGCAGGTGCAGGTGCACGCATTGATTGCAGTTCACGCTCTCACGCGGAGGATGTGACAATCACAAATGTCAAAATAAAATCCCAGATAGTAAATGGGACTGAGGTGTGAATGACGGCATGCCCGGAAGGGATGGGCTGGGAATTTTTGTGATTTTTGAAAGAAGCAGTGAGTTCAGATTTGTCTCTGGGCGAGGCTAGTTGAGATTTGAACCTGGGGGGGGCAAGTTGATTTTTGAGCCTGGGCGAGGCCTGTCCAGTTAGGGTCTACGGGATGCGCCGCGCGTTTGTTGGGTCCGATGGAACGGTCAGCATAGTAAAAATTGTGTGTCTCTCTCTCCTCGTGTGGAAAGACTAAACTCAAGAAGTCAATAAACGTTTCGTACCTGAACTAAAGGAAGTCGTCAGTGTTTCGCGGTATTCCGCACGCATATGACTATGCTACAAAACAAATTGATACATTGTGACGTACAATTAAAAAGGATATAATTAATCTCATTAAAATTTAGAAAATTACAGAAAACAATATCTCATTTTTTTAATTAATAAATTATTATTTTGAGTACTATTTTTTATTACTTTTTAAAGGTAATTTAAGTTTGACAAATTTAAATCAACATCGATAAAAAGGTTGTTAAGCATATACTTCTACAAATGAAAAATTTTACGGGTGGACTACTTTTTATATAAATGAAAAAGCACATATGAAAAAACACAACATTGAAACATTATAAAGCCGTCTTACTTTTAAATATGATGAACATTTTATACCGACATATGAAGGGATTATTACGAGTTATTAATTCAACTAATTATATTTTGATATTTTGAATAATAAGAATTGTTTATTTCTACTGTTTATTTGTGATAACATACAGGCAAAGCTGGTTATCTCTGAGAGGATATATATATATATATATATATATATATATATATATATATATATATATATATATATATATATATAAAGTAAATAAAGTTAACGATCATATACGAGGGGTCTCCGGAGGCTTCCTTTTAAATAACTATTACACCAAGGTTAGCGAGGGCGTCACTCCTTTCCCTGGATTGTTACACTTTACTCTTGATTGGTACCTTATAATAATGGGTATCAAGCAAGGTGGCATGAAGTACAATTTTTGAGTCTTTTATATGATTCAACCTGTGAGTGAACCTCGGTCTCCTGGGCCTCTGGTGAATACTCTACGCACTAGACCCATATATATCGAATGAATTCCGTTTTAAACAGTCTTGATGATACAGACTAGACACTATATTAATATTGGGAACAATTCGGTGGCATCTTGAATTAATTCCATTCAGAAGCCAAACAACTTAAAGAATGGAACGGATAGACGGTAAAATAAGTTGAAATGATTTGTCTGCTCTATTTAATCACACACCCACACACACACACCCACACACATATATATATATATATATATATATAGATATATAGATACATTTTTATATGTCAGTGTTCCAGGAATGCACACACGTAAGTTTTAAATTGTGGGTCTTTATGAGTCGCAGAAATATTACAAACTGCTGATTAGAAATGCAAAGTGTAAATTTATCCTAATTGTTATGACGATATTTTAACGTGGACAAAATATGTGTGTTTTTCATTTATTGTATCTACCAATAAATCTAACTGAAGCTAAATACTTTCTAAATAGCTCTTTTACAGAATAAAATTTAAGTATTTACTATATTCAGCGAACGTTTGAAGCAATTTTCGAATATTATAATTATTATTATTATTGTTATTATTATTATTATTATTATTATTGTTAATATTATTTCATTTAAAAATCACATATGTCTAATTCTTTTGACTGTCTGGAAGGACAGAATCTAAAGAAAACGCAATTTATTTTAACTATTACTTATAGGTGTAGAATCTGCTCCATCTTTCCTCTGAAAATGGAGTCAAAGGCCGTGGTAAGTTCGACAAATAATATAGTTGCCTTAAGGGTTTTTGCACGTATACCTTCAAGAATTCGACAGATAGTCAAAATTTGTGACGTCCTAAATCTGTTCCTCCTAGAACCGTCGTAGCCATTATGATGCTATATAGAAACACAAAAGCAAAAGTCCGTTCCTCGGATGGAGACAGAGAGTACGTCAACACTGTGGCAGCTGTACTGCAAGGAGACACATTAGCCCCATACGTCTTCATCATCTGTCTAGACTACGTGCTTAGACCATCTATTGATAAAATGTAAGAAAACTTTTTCAAGCTGCAGGCATAGGCCTCCATGTCAATGCACACAAGATGGAAGATATAAACTTTAAGCAAAGAGGTGACATCTCCACACTAAACGGTAGCTCTCTGAAACAAGTAAACGGGTTCACCTACCTAGGAGGCAGTGTCTCATCAAACGAGACTGAAATCAACACGCGACTAACAAAGGCATGGACTGCTACCGATACGCTATCGGCCATATGGAATTCAGACATTACCGATAAAATAAAACGCAGTTTCTTCTAAGCAACGGTCGTGTCGATACTGCTATGTGGATGCATTACATGGACGCTAACTAAACGAACGGAGAAAAAGCTAGATGACAATTACACAAGAATGCTGTTAGCAATATTGACCAAGCCATGGAGGCAGCACCCCATAAAGCAGCAGCTGTACGGCCACCAAGCATCCATCCACGAAACTATAAAAGTTAGACGAACCAGACATGCGGGACACTATTGGAGAAGGAGGGACGAGCTCATACGTGATGTACTCTTGTGGACCCCTTCACATGAACGATCAAAGGTAGTACGACCAGCTCGAACCTACATACATCAGCTCTGTGTCGATACGAGAGGTAGACCTGAAGACCAGCAGGAAGCAATGGACGATTGGAAGGGGTAGCGAGAGAGGGTGAGGGATATCTGTGCTGATGGCACGACGTGATGATGACGATGAATGATAGGTGTCAGTCTTGAAAATGGTCGATAAATTTATTTTTTAACATATGAGTTAGATGAATTGATGCAAATAGAACTGCAGTCATTTATAGTCAAAATTGCTGATTAGAAATGCATTCTATTCTAAAATGCAAATTTATGCTAATTTTTATGACGATATTTTAACGTGGATGAAATATGTTGGCTTATCATTTATTGCATCTACCAATAAATCTAACTGAAGGTAAATACTTTCTAAATAGCCCTTTTACAGATTATAATTTAAATATTTACTATATTCAGCGAACACTTGAAGCAATTACGAATATTATTATTACTAGAGCTTTTCTCATCAGCGTTAGCCGATGGTTTTTCACTGGAGTCTGAGTGACAGCAATTCTCCTCACGTCTCCAGGACTCTTCTTAGTATTCTAGCCGTTCTTAATAATGCTATCGTTTGGATGGTCTTCACCCGTCCGCCAAATTCCAAATCCTCCAATTGGTATAATTGTCACCTGCATGTTCCACAGTTTTTTCAAGTCCCTAGCAAGGTCGAGGTATTAATCCTTCTTTTCACATTTTTTCAGTTTTTCTGTGGTCAGCCGGGACAGCAAAGTCGACTATTTTGCAAGTTCTCCTTTTTTGGTTGATATTTATTAAGTCTGGTCTTCTGGCCGGTATTAGGTGATCCCTTTGTATGTTAAAGTCCCATAGTCGTTTATGCGTGGCATTTTCTAGGAAAGGTGATTATTATTAGTAGTATTATTATCATTATTTACTCATTAGAGTTTTTACATCAGCGTAAGCTGATGGTATTTCACAGGAGATTGAGTGACAGCAAGTCTCCTCAAGTCTCTAGGACTCTTCTCAGTATTCTGGCATTTCTCAATAATGCTGTTGTTTGGATGGTCTCCACTCGGTCGCCAACTTCCAAATCTTCCAGGCCCTTTAATAATCCTTTAGTTACCGTGCCAAAGGCATCAATCACAATTGGTACAATTGTCACCTTCATGTTCCATAATATTTTCAATTCTCTAGCAAGGTTGAGGTACTTACCTTTCTTTTCATATTCTTTTAGTTTTATTCTGTGGTCTGTCGGGACAGCAAAGTCGACAATTTTGCAGATTTTCTTTTTTTTTTTTTTTGTCGATTATTATAAGATCTGGTCTTTGGGCCGAGATTAGGTGATACGTTTGTATCCTCCTTCGCGTTTTTCTATGTAGTCTTCGAGTCGTTGTATGGATGCGTCAACGCTGTCTACGATGCTGGCAAGTCTTCTTCCTCCCTCTTTTCTTGATACACATAGTCTGTCCACATCGTTTGTGGAATGTAACGCCTTGTGCATGGTCATTAGTTTTCTAGTTCTTTCGACAATTTTTCTAAGTTCATCTCTGGTCCACTTGAGAAAGGGTCCCGAGTATCTAACGAGGGGTACAGCCCAAGTATTTATTCCTTTGATAAGGTTTCTGCTTTTGAGTTTTTTCTCGTGTTCTTTTTCTAGTTCTCCTGAAATATTCTTTTTGAATTTAGTTTTTCATTTCGACTTGTTTGATGGTGTCAGCCTCCAAGATTCCTAAGTATTTGTAGGTCTCGTTTTCTACAAGCGTTCTTATCTTGTCTTGATTTGGTAGTTCTTTTCAGTCAGTCAGTTGTCTTTTGCCACTTTTCATGATGAGCAGGGCGCATTTTTCAATGACAATTTTCATCCCTATGTCTTGACTGTATATTCTAATTGTGTGTTTTAGGGTTTCCAGTTCTTTTTTCATTTTTTGCAAATAGTTTGATGTCATACATGTACATTAGGATATTGACCTTTTCTTGCGATCTATTATTATTATTATTATTATTATTATTTCCTTTAAAAAATCACATATGTCCCATTTTTTTTGTGTGTCAGGAAGCACAGAAGAAAATCTAAAGAAAACACTATTTATTTTAATTACTAATGATAGGTGTAGAAGTTGTTCCATCTTTCCTCTGTGAATGGAGTCAAAGGCCTTGGTAAGTTCGACAAATAGTATTTTTGCCAAAAGTCAGAGAATATACACATGCTAACTGGTGGAAAAAAATAAACTGCTAAAAACAACGACAAAAAATAATATAAGAAATCGAATACATATTCAAAGGTATTTGTTCTATGCTATAGTTTTCAACACTTATTTATTCAAATGAAAATCACTTGATGAAAATATCTTGATCGATTTATTTCTTGATATCACAGTTACGTCTTTATATATGGTATATGAGAGGATCTCTGGAACCAGGGCATCTGCAGTGTCAGGAGATTTGAGGAAGACTGTTGGTATTATGCTTATTCTCGATGAAACTGAACTCAACAAGTCGTGTTTGAATTCTTAAAGACTATTTCTGTTTAACTTTGTGCTAATACATATCAATATCAATCTTATTCATGTTATTATGAAGTTGAATTTAACAAATGCCCATTTTTTTTCTGAAGATTAATTTGAATTTCTCAAAAGAACAAAATAAATAATACTAACATCTCAAAAGAAGAATATATACACTATGAATTTTGCAAAAGAACCAAAAGAATAATATTGATATTTAGAAAGCACGACACCAACAATATGAATTTCTTAAAAGAATAACATGAATAAAATGAAAAAAAAACGAACAAACTCTAAAGAAATATTGACAAATATTTTAAGAACAATATTAATAGTATGCATTTATCCAATGATCAATTTAAACATCTTTAAGTAACACTATAACTTTCTGTAGTAATAATTCTATTTCTTCTGAAGAACAACATAAACAATTTCATCATCATCAGCATCATCATCATGTCGTGCCGCTAGCACGGATATCACTGACCCTCTCTCGCCACTTCTCCCTATCATTCATCGCCTCTGACAGATCTTCAGGGCTACTTCACGCATACTCACATAGCTGCTGTATGTATGTTCGAGCTGGTCGTCCTGCTTTTGCACGGCCATATGCGGGGGTCCATAGGAGTACATCACTTATGAGCTCTTCTCTGCTTCTTCAGCAGTGTCCTGCATGTCTGGTTCGTCTAACTTGGATAGTTTTCGTGATGGGAGGCATGTGGCCGTATAGTTGGTGCCTTGTAGTGTGTTGTTGCCAGGACTTGTTCAGTATTGCTCGCAACATTCTTGTGTAATTGCTGTCTAACTTCTTCTCGAGCCGTTTAGTTAGCGTCCAAGTAGTGCATCCATAAACAATTCAAAATTCTAAAAGGGAGAAAAAAAAAGAATATTTCAAATGAACAATAGCAATTTCTCAAAAGAACTTCCAAAGTCAATATTCAGTGCGATATTGATCAACACATTTATGAAATATAATTGTATACCTTTCTATAAATACCTCCTTATTATGCAAATTTGAGATGTCTATCTCATTAACTATTCCCAATCGCCACTACATAACTGATAAATACCAAGCATCACTTCTTGAATGTCTCCTTTTTCTAAGCGTTACCTTAATAAACATGTGGTTGTAATAAAGTTCTGCGCTTCAGATTCAATTGAGCATCTATGAGTTTTGCAGAAGCTCCAGCAGTGAACCAGACAGAACACTTGTGGTTCCATCTGTCAGTCGAAACAATTATTGTCATGCAGTCTACAGCCTATCCACAGGCAAGACGTTATGTTTGTTAATTATTTACTGAAAATTATCGTTTCAGATTTCACTTATTAATGCCATGCTGTAAGAGAAAAACAGAATTATGAAGAGAAATGAATAAAAAGAATGACAAGACAGTAGCAATTAAATAAATGAATAATGAGAGAAAATAAATACATTACTAGAAAAAAGAAAGAAGGAAAACTCTGATGGAAAAGACAAATAAAGAAAGAAAGAAAGAAAGAAAACAAAGAAAGAAAGAAAGAAAGAAAAAAAGAAAGAAAGAAAACAAAGATCAAAAGAAAGAAACGAAAGAAACGAAAGAATGAAAAGAGAAAGAAAGAAAGAAAGAAAGAAAGAGAGAAAGAAAAGAAAAGAAATGAAAAAAATTGACTTGTAACTGAGAAATCAAAGAAAGAAAGAAATGTAAAAAAAAGAAGGAAAAACAAAGAATTGAAAAATGAAAGTAAAAGAGAAAGAATAAAATAATGAAAAATAAGAGGGAAAAATAGAAAGAGAGAAAGGTAAACATTATGAAAGAATACCGAAGAGGAGGTTGCGAATAGTGAGATAACATAGAAAAACAAACAAAAAAAAAAAACAAAAAAAACGGGAAAAAAGACGGTAAAAAGCAAAAGAGCAAATAGATATATAAAGTTGAAAGAAAAAACAAAAAATAATCCGATAAAATTAAATGAATAAGATAAACGAAAAAATCTAAAGACTGAACAAGAGAAACGATCAACAGAGAGAGACTGAGAGACAGAGGGAAGGAGACAGAGAGAGTGACAGAGACAGAGAAAGGGAGAGTTAGTCAGAAAGAGAAGAAGAGAGAGAGAGAGAGAGGTGGGGAATAGCGAACGAACCAAACCAAATAAACGGGAAACGCAAACGTCGCTATTGTTATAAAACAACACAAAAATATTATGAAAAAAAAATCAATACTTCTTTGACTATGGATACGCAAAAGTGCCACTGGAAGCAAAGAAAATCTGTTTTCATTAGCGTTGATTTATTTCAAACGTTGTCTCCGAAAAAATACATTGTCCTTTGCAGCTTTGTTTCTTTTAAGCTGTTTCTTAAAGACGAACAAAACTTACTGCTTAGCACCTCAACAATACAGCAAACTTATCACGTGTTTATTTCTTAGTTGTTTGTTGGCCTCGTTTACATTCAAAAGAAGAGTTCTCTTGAATAAACGCTAAACAAATGATATTCACATCGTTAAATATCGGAGCAGACCATTGACTATTACTGCTTACAAGCATATTGATTTTTCAGGCCTCTAATTGATAAATACAAATCATATATTTATAATAATAATGGAAGTTGTAGCCGTGTTAGTACGAGAATACTTGCACCATTTGTGTTCGAAAGAAACGCCAGAAAGAAAAGGGAGATTGGAACCCCATAAAGATGCTGCCGGCTGTTTTGAACATATCTTAGAAGCAGCACCCCATAAAACAGCAGTTGTGCAGTTAAATAAGACGATCACTACAAAAGAAATAAGGACAATTTCGTAAACGACGTTCTTCCATGAACATCGGTGTGGGCTGACCAGCAAAATCTTTCATTCATTAGGTCTATGCTGACACTAGGTGCCCTCGAGGGGAAGTACTTAGAGTGATGACTGATAAAGACAGATGGTGAAAGATTATCAAGGGAATCCGTGTTGTTGATACACTTTTATGATGAGGATTAAAAAGCCAGCATTTCGAATTGTATGTCTCCTTTACACTTACAATATGCCTCGTTCTCGTATTTGTCGGTTTTATCTTTGATATAATTGAGTGTATAATGCTTCTTCCTCCGTTTACGTTGTCCAGTCGGCTGGGGCTGTAGAATATATCGACTGCTTCTCTGTAGGGGGGGGTAACCCCACTCCAAATAAAACGAGTGCTTTGATATGATACTAAAAATATGTGAGCATCCAGTAATACTGGATCTTTCGGGAATGTGGTTTACGCCTTCATTAACATCGCTGCCAGGTTCACTCTGGCCGGGAGTTGTATCATCTGAGACGGTCTTACAGATAAAACTAAACTGTGTACTTATGCAAAAATGAATCACTTGAATTAGGACCCTTTTGACATTTAAACTGAGTACTTATGCTAAACTGAATTTTGTGAAATAAAACTGTTTTGACATTTAACTGTAGTGTTTTGACTGATTATAAAGAAAATCTATACTTGCACTAAACTGAATTGTTTAAAATTTAATTCGGCGTAAAATAACCCGAAAAGGGTTGATATGCCGTAAAAGAAACCGACCTATCAACAACCTCCGATTATGGCGTCACGTAACCGTTGGAGAGCATTCATAATCAATGTTGCCCATGAATTCAAAAGTTGTGTTTAAACGTGTGTGAATAGCATTTCGGTGGGTAAAATCAATTGAAAATGTGGACCTCTAGCGTTACTGGTAATATTAAAGGGTAGAGTGTTAACCAGTGACGCAGGAAACCGGGGTTCAATCACAGGTAGAGTCATACCAAATACTCCAAAAATGGTACTTCATTCTTGCTTGCTTTACACCCAGCATTATAAGATATATATCAGAGGTAAGTGGAACAATCAAGTAAGAGGTATAGCGCTCTCCCTACACCTTGGTTTAGTAGCTAACGAAAAGGAAGCTTTCGGGTCACCCTTGACTAAGTTTGCCGACTTATATATATATATATATATATATATATATATAGTTTATTATCGTGAGCTTTTAAAATGCCATAACTGAAACATGTATCTACTGCTTAAATAGTCGATTAAAATAAACTTGCTTGTCAGAATTTCTTCTCACCTAGCTCATTTGTATTTTATTACAACATGTTTGATGAACTAAAACATTTGATAAGCGAATATATTCATTTAAAATTTTGTTTAAATGGGCATAGATTTTGAAACATTGAATTCAGAGATATCTGTAATACACGAACATTATTTATTCAGCAAGTATTTTTTTTTTAGATTTATGGTGGTTAGATTTACCAAATCCAGTAAAGTAAGCTATTTGAAATCTGACATTCAAACTATTAATGCTTCCCTCCCCCCAAAAAAAGAAAACCCGTGCAATACAATCTTCGGGTAGAATATCAACCAAGTTAGTCTTTTGCTAGGAACATTTTTTGTAATATATTAACCCTGCCGAAAACGTATTGAATTAGCACACTTGGAGAAGGTTTATGTTTATTTAGCAGTAAGTAAACTAATAACAGATAAGACACAAAACATTTTTACTAATAGCTTAAAACTCTGCCTTCATGAAATATTCCTTAAACAAACCAGCTTAGATTATTTGAATTGATGGTTTAACTTTTCCTCTCCTTGAAGCGGAAAATATCATAGGATAACCCGGTCATAGAATAATCACAAGTATCCCTATATTTCTTTTATTCGCATTGTAAAAGATATGAATTCCATTTTCTTCTTTTTCATCACTTTTTTTTACAGATTTACATTCTTCAACTTGAGTACATATATTTCAAAAAGGAATAAAAATTAAGACTTTTAACAAAGGCTTTTAAAAAATTAATTTGACTTTAGACAAAATAAATATGCCCATTTAAAGAGGATAAAAAGTTTTCCTTTATACATAGAATTCTTGCTCTTTCCTATTTGAGTCTGTGAGTGACAACAGGTTTACAAAAAATATGTCTGCAGCTATTCTTTTCTCGAAGTATCATTTGTGTGTTGAATCTATGGCTACAATCCTAATTTTTATCATCGATATTATAATCCTTTAGTCTGCAAAATATACATGTGATCCTCGGGCAGTATTTACAGCTCTTATTTAAACTGTATTCGGTGACTTCACTTGTGTCTAGATGTTTCTAAATAGCAATTCAGTGGATTATAATCAGCTAAAAAAAAATAGAATCTTGCAATAGAGGTAAGTAGGGTGTTAGTTAATACGAGATACTCTGTAACGTAATGGCCGAGGGATTTCAGTTCATGCCTTTGAGTTTAGTTAGGCTGAGAACCTTTCGGCTCAGCACATGGGTTAGTTAGGTGCAAATTGAGGCAGGTGTTAACGCGGGCGGATGGAGGTGTCACTCAGAGATGTCACAATAGTCTGAGAAAAAACGGGTGACGGAGTGCGAGTGACGTCACGCACCGGAAGCGCGCATAGGTTTGTGGAGAATTGAAAAAAGTTAGAGAGTTGAATACTAGACGCCAAACGAGGAGGATCGACTTTTGGAGCTCGCAGACGCTAGGCGAACTTGCGCCCTATGGGGGCCGTTCGAGATGGGGGCTAAATGAAAAAGACAGTATAGAAGATTGTCTCTCCTTATGTCGAAACCTTTAACTCAAAGTTAATAAAAAGGTTTCGTACCCGAACAAGAAGTCGTTACGTGTTTTCAAATTCCGAGATTCCTATGTTCTTTATATATTCTATCGTTATGAACATTATATGTCTATTTCGCACATGGCGTTAATTGTGGCTATAATACAAATCGATGTTCAATAAATAAGGCGATTTTTTGCCTAAGGAGAGACCTAAAATGTTGGTCACATAGCGCTAATACCCTTGGGAAAGGTATGATTCCAATTATTCTCCCTCCAGCTATGGGTAAATAGTAGGGCAGACTAAGTTCTTCAGCCTTAGTGAGGCAACTAGTCTAGGAGAAGGAAAACTCTGAATTCAAACCTGTTAAACTCTGCTTAAAAAATTGGCCTAATTTCCTATCGTGCCCGAGTGGAGGGGTTGGTAAATATGTATATACGTGGGTCATAAAATAAATAAGAGAGATTTAAAAAGATAAAATATTTTTCAATTATTTTCCATAAAATTTTTCATTTTTGGAAATTGGTTTATTGCAAAAAAGTATTTTAATTGGGTTGAAAAGTTTGCTTTGAGGCTATTCAAAATAGAGAAATATCAAACAAAGTGCAGTAGGCTTAAATAGGTTTCCCAAAAACCTTTGAAAGATGAGAAGGTCAATTGGAAAATAAAAGAAGAAATCATTAGGAATTTACTCAAGAATATGTGATGCATATTTTAGTCGAAAATTGTTTACACATTGGCTAAACAAAGGTTTTCCACGACGGGTGTGGGTCCAAAAGTCAGTTGTAGGAGTGGGAATACACTATTACCCCGGTAAAGAAAGAGTTCCGAGTGATGGAGACAGTAAAGAAGATAGGGCTGACAATTTTCTCGGACATGAAAGGACCTGTCAATATTGATTTTCTTTAAAAAAGTGGGTTGAGTAAACAGTGTCTCCTATTGTCAACTCTTTAGGCAAAATACATTTTATTCATTGAATGGTCTTTGTGTACTGTCTACTTTTCACCTAACTCTTAAGAATATCTCAGCTGAAATATCTATTAATTCTTTAACATTTCTTTCTTCTCCTTCGAGGTCTTAACCATCTCTCGCAACCAGTGACTCTCATTCCCAGCAATGTGACCAATAATAAAAGGTAAATCACCAGAATTCTCGCTGTTAATCCCAGAAACAGTCGTACAAGAGAATAGGGAACTTTTGAAAATGGTCAGGAAGTTTGCGAGATATGGCAGATTAGCAAGTAAGGACTCATATTTCAGGGATAGATAAACAAGTATCAGCCAGTAGCGCGGGAGACCGGGGTTCAATCTCGGTCGAGTTGTACAAAAGACTCAAAAAATGAGTACTTGTCGATGCTTGCTTAACACTCAGCATTCTAAGATACGTATCAAGGATAAAGTGGAGCAATCCATGGAAAGGAGTAGCGACCTTCCCTACAACTTGATGCACTAGCTATTGAAAAGGGAATCTTCGGGTCACCCACGACAACGGTTGTTACCTTTAATAACTTTACTTAACATTTTTAAACAATTGATATTCCTTCATCCATTCGAGATACCATTTCACGTGTGTCTGTTTGAGACTTGTCCAGAGGAAGGTTTCCACTCAGATAAAGTGAATAGCATTTTTTCTGACCGGTTGTGTGACGTTTTCATCAGCACTCCTCATTACCTGTACACTTCATCTTTGCCTCTGCCAATTCTTTTTGAGACTCTGCAAGGTCAGTTTTTATTATTACTATTATTATTGCTTAATTATTTTTCTTTAGTATATCTACTTCCCTCACCTTTTTTTAATACCTCCTTTGTGCCTGTCAAACTGACTCCCTGAGGCCCTACATAATATCTAACACAAGAAGACTGCGATACAAAGTAGCTTTTTGCAGTGTATGATAGGTTTGTATTCACAGTTTTCCTTCTCCTACAACGAATGCCATACCGAAGAGCCCTGTCTACCCTGCTACTTAAATATATCTGAAAAGAAGATATTTGGATTCATATTTTGTATTACCTCTATGTGAAATTCGTGCAGCATCGTTCAGGATTTGAACTCAGGTAATCATGTCCACTTCCTATGACAATAAATGTCAAACTACCAGAGTCTCGATATCTATCTGTGTCTCTGTCTGCTTGTTAAAGTGGATTGTTATCATGAGCATTCTAATGTCCACCGTTACTTTATCCAATGCCTTCTTAATTGTACATATAAATATATTCATGACATGGTGTAATGGTTTGGTTTAGTTTGGTTTGATGATAGATCAACCATTGTATATTATCTAAAAGTAAATCCTGTTTATATATATATATATATATATATATATATATATATCTTTGATATATATCTGTGATATATATGATTTAGAAACATATGTCAACAATGTTAAATAGTTCCAAGTATTGCAATGCATCACTACCAAATTCAATTGAACGTTAGTTATTTGTTTACACACAGTTAAATAATCAAATAGTTCTATTTCCGACAATTCAATTTAGCTCAAAGAATTTGTTTACAGTCAATTTAAATGTCAAACATTTCTACTTGACCACTCAGATTCTTCTAATCCGGAACAGAGTGGGCCAGGGAGCAATGACAATGAAGGCGTATTCTGCATTTGTCAAAGCGCCAGCATAACTGGAGCCTCACCAACAGAGTGTTTAATGTCTCATCCAGGACACACGTTGGGGCAGGCTCTTACCCCACTGCAGATATGCAATCGGTGCTTTCTCCAGCCCCACCCGATTGGGCTGCTGGTGTAATGATTATCTTCATAGGAAATAAACACTGCAACACGAGTCCAAATCATCGACAAGACTGTTGGCATTACACATAATGCTAACACCCTTGGATATGTCATGAATCCAATTATTCTACCTGCAACTAAATAATAGGATTGACTGGGTTCTTTAACCTTAGTTTGGTGACCAAAGTTGAAGAAGGTCAACTGTATTCGAACCTGTTAAACTCCGCTTAAAAATGACTTTTTTTTAGAATCCTATCCGTGCAGACAGGTTGGTATATATATATATATATATATATATATATATATATATATATATATATATATATATATATATATATATATATTAAACAAAACGTATCATTCGAATTATCAAAATTTTCTCTATTTCAAGAGTTAAACAGACCTTTGTCTATTATTTTCTTTCACCCATTTTGCCTTTTTGATGTTTTTTGACCGACTCTGTTTGCAAATACTTCAAGTCCACGATTATACAGGCCAATAAACGATATTTTCTTGATTTACTCTGTTAGTAGGGATCCAAAATATCCTGAATCCCCTTTTTGCGAACGAGAATGGTAACATATGTGAATTCTGAATCTTCATAATCATCATCAAGGCTTGGCGACACCACTGAATCTTTAACAGTCTACCTTGCCATCTAGCTCTATCGGCCACCCTTTTTCTAGATTTCATACAGTGTCGACACAGACCTGATTAATTTGTTTTTACTGGTCGACAAACACTCAGGTGTAAGAATATTTTCGAGAGCGTCGCTTAAGAGTTCTTCCTTACTTCCCTAACACTGTCCAGTCATTCTATTTATTTTATTTGGCTAGTTTGCGAGATAGGTGATAAGTTGCCGCTCGACAACACATATTTTTCTTAATGGTCTTTATGGTCATATTTTACAAATCCAGTCTCTGATGTTTGTGTTCGTTCCTGTCATAAATGTTTACTCCAAGATCGGCCGAAATCTAAAGTGTAAATATTGGCTAATATTCTGGGTGTGACAGTTCATGTACGGCATTATTTTGCTAATATAGTTGCAGTAATTCCACCGATGACATTTATACCAGTGATATTGATCGTCTAATAGGTAAGGAGAAAAAAACAAATAATATATAACTCGTCTCAAATGTAGGAACTGACATAGTTTATTTCCTTTGTTCAATTTCTGCTGCTTTAGAAAGAGGTGTAAACACAAAACGGACGCAATCGGTTCGGTAGACTTTTGATTCTTACCTGTTAATCGTAGGAATCAGCTAATATAGGAAATCTATGGAGGTCCATTCAGTCTCTGACTACACTACCCTTTTACTCACCTGTTTCCCCGGTAGACAAGATTACAAATAAAGCAAGCTTCTTTCACTGGTATTCTTACAATACTGTAAACTGAAGCTCTTCAGCTTGTGTAGCATGCTTGAGCGGCTATCGTGACAACTTGGATTCCGGATTAAGTCGGCAACATTTCATTAATTGCAGTTTTCATGACAGGGTGCCAAGATAAAACATTTTGCATAACTCTAGAGTTGTGAATTTTATCATTTCATCCCTTTTCCAACAGCTTTTTAAAACAAATTATCAATTCGCATCCTGCGAACACCTGTTTACAATGCTACAGGGAATATACTTTCTATGTTGGTGGCTTTGCCTCTCTGGATCTGACGTTTAATTTTTAAATTATGCATCGAGTTTCAATAAAAAAAAATTAATGCATGTTTATATTCCTAATAAAACGACTTATGAAAAGGTTTCTTGTTTCAACTTATATATATATATATATATATGATCTTGTGTGTTAATATATAACTATATACATATTTGCTTACAAATATACACATCCTTTTCAACTTATTTTTGTGTTTATCTTTTGCGTCGACGCATCGATTCGATTGTATTTGATGGTATCTGGCGGGAATGAATAAACCTCCAATAATTAATTCCTTAGTAATTTCTGCTGATTTTGGCCCATCATCAGGGGTGTGTATTTTGCTAAAGCAATGGGAACTTTGCATATACATTACTACTTTCTAAATGTTCAGTATTTATTATTTATGCTGGTGTGTTGTTTAATCAAATATGTATTAACGGACAAATGTTGCCCAAATACACGTATACATATATATAAAAAGTATATGACATGTACGAAGTGCATACAAGTCTCCAGACTTTTTTTCGCATGGGCACTTTTATTGATAGTACACACATGAAACTCTAGTCCACTTCGAAGTAAACTCCTCCGGCTACAAGGCACTTATGTACCATTCCAACAACTTCGGGAAGGCCCCATTGAAATCCTCATCTTTGAGCGTGTCAATAATCTTTGTCACAGCCTCTTTCGTCTCCTGAATTGTCTCATAACGACAGCTTCTGTGCTTAGGGAATAACCAAAAGTATGTGGAATTTTTCACAGTTTAAAACAGAATTTTATTGCATATCGTTCTTCTTAAGTGTCAGATTGCATTTCTGAAAATCACCAGCTGAGACAATCAGGTTTTAGTAGGGTGTATTCCAATTGCTGCTGCAGCTGATCATTAGAACCTGAAATCATAAAAATCTGGTCAGTCATCTAATAAGATGAATAGCAATAACATACTGAATCTTCAAGAGTCTACGACAATTTTAAATACCCATCCAAAAAATGTCTGGAAACTTATGGTATGCCCCTCGTATATTTATTTCTGCATACACTCCCATTATAATATATATATATATATATATATATATATATATATATATATATATATATATATATATTATAAGTACATAAACAAACAATTTTCATCTGATTTGGTCAATTGATAGGAAAACAAGAAGAGTTTGCAAGAATCCAATTTTCTTGCAATCAACAAAACCAATATATGAATTATGTTTATGGTAATTTTCAAGACATATCATAAAAGGCGTACTTTATGATCAAAATATTTTACAATCTTTCAAAAAATTTGCAAAGCATATGTTTGAACATAAACGCAACCTGTGCATTTTGTCATTATGGGTTTTGAGTTGTAAAGATGCAGATTAAACTTAAAAAAAAAAAAGCAACCTGAGTAGGGCTTTAAACCGCTTTGATCGATAATCATCTCAGTTATTAAAAGCTAAGCCATTTACATTTTCAATTAATATTTTCATCTTATTTAAAAGAAAAGAAAGATTAGACAGTCAGAACAAGAAAACATGTGTAAATACACATCTGGCAATGTTTGTTTGAATCAAATATATTTCATCTTGTGTAGTATTTTCAACTTTCAATTGCCTGCTTTTATATCTTGAGTATTAACATATATATATATATATATATATCAGAAGAAGATGAAGGAAAGGAACTTGGATTGACAGACTGAATAAGCCAAATTACCCTTTTTACAAATTGATACATTTACGGAGAGAATTCTCTTCCGGAAAACGCACCCTCACTCGCACATTTATCTAACCCCTACCTCACGAACAGGACGCAATAAAAGGAGCTTAACCTTTGATTTCACACTTTTCCTTCACTTCGAAGAGTTGCTATACCATGATTAAAGTACCCCGTCTGTCCTATTTTTTAAACTATTGAGTGGAGTGATGATATTTGGATTTATACATTTCCCAATGGTATTAACACCCTTATCAAAGGAGGTGCCGGTTGTGTAATGGTTATCGTCGTAGTAAATGGACACGGCAACACGAGTTCAAATCCTGAACGAGACTAATTGCATTTCACATAGCACTAATACCCTTGGGAAAGGTATGAATCCAATTATTCTCTCTCCAGCTATGGGTAAATAGTAGTGCAATCTGGGTTCTTCAACCTTGGTGAGGCAACTAGTCTAGGACAAGGAAAACTCTGAATTAAAACCTGTTAAACTCCGCTTAAAAATTGACCTTGTGTCATATCCTGCCCGAGCGAAGGGGTTGGTAAATAGGATTAACACCCTTATCCATGATTTGAAATTGTTTCAGCGTTTCAATTTTTTACGACGGTAACCATTGCACAACGAACACTTCTACACACATATTTGTTCTTATGAGTCTTTTGGTAAAAAGAATAAACAAAGAGGTATGAGGAAGTTATTTTTCTTTACGGAATTGAACGTATCTCTTGATTGAATGTATACAGAAATCTCCCAAACCATTCAGTATTTCAAGTGCTCTCCGCTGTACCTCTATGCATTTGCATGAATAGTACATCATGTTTTTCATGCAATTTAGACGAAGGCAATTTTCTTTGTCACATGCTAAATAAAGAATGGTGTATTTCTTTAAAAAAAAGTCGATTTGTGTCACCAAGGTTATTATAACGTTCGTGATTCAAGGGAAAATGTTAGTCAGTATGTAACCTGCTATTATCTCAAAACAGGGAGAGAAGAATTTGTTTTATCATTGATTAATATACCCAGAATATTCTATCTGTGTAACAAAAAACCAACGAGCAACAAAATGTTTGATCGTTCTTGAAAATGGCTTAATGTAATATTACTGACGGGCGCTGTCGTCAATCAGTGAAGGTTTCATGAGACTAGCGCGTGCGGGCAGAATAACCGGCAAAGTTAGACGTGATTTTAAAATAATCCCAGATGAACTATCACGTATTTCACTGGTGATATCGAACATTCGGGGATCTTCGATTTGTTCTCCAAAATTTCTATATAAGAAAACAAGTAACGAGATTTTGCAGAGTTGAAGGCAGCTTTCAAAACAGGCGAGTCAAAGGTTCCTATGCCCCGACCCGTCCTACCCAGTCTGCTATAACAGGCATGTGTCAATAGCCAGCTCTCACCCACACCCCGTCACCACCAAGAGGAAGGGAGAAGAAGGACGTAACTAAAATGAACTTTTCGAGTTGCAGCGATCGTAGCTATCTGAATAATAAAAGACTGCTATATATTCTTCCCTTTTTCGAGCTTGAGTATTTTTAACTCGTTGGTCCTATGTTACATTAAGAACAACCGAAAGTGTTGTAAACCCTCATTTCGAAATGAGGTTCCAATACTTGTAAGCTGGAAAAAAATGGACAAGCATCAATTTCCATTTAAAAAAAAACATCCATTGGGGTAAAAGACCACTGCCCAAATGTATTTACATACATTATATACAGTGTAATGGCTATCGACCTTATCGTAATTGTTTTTACATTAAGGTTCTTGAGAATGACTTAATTCCACGAATTTAACACATTTAGTTAAATAGATGACAAAAGGGGTTCTTTAGCAATGGTAAAGCAATCTATTTCGGAAAGATAATGTTCTAAATTTAAACGACTTTTGCCCTCTTTGAAAATTTTCTATCAAATTATGCCTGTCGCACGGATAATCCTGACCCTCTCTCGCTACTTCTCCCTATCGTCCATCGCCTCTGGCACGTCTTAAGAGCTACATCTTGTGTCCTCACATAGCTGCTGTATGTATGTTCGAACTGGTCGTCCTGCTTTTGCCCAGCCATATTTGGGGGTCCATAAGAGTACATCACTTATGAGCTCGTCCCTGCTTCTCCAGCAGTGTCCTGCATGTCTGGTTCGTCTAACTGGGATAGTTTTCGTGATGGGAGTTAGGTGGCCGTATAGTTGGTGCCTTGTGGGGTGTTGCCGCCGGGACTTGTTCAATATTGCTCGAAGCATTCTAGTGTAATTGCTGTCTAGCTTCTTCTCCAGGCATTTAGTTAGCGTCCAAGTAGTGCATCCATACAGCAGTATCGATACGACCGCTGCCTGAAAGAAACTGCGTTTCATTTTATCGGTCAGGTCTGATTTCCATATGATCGATAGCCTATCGAAAGTTGTCCATGCCTTCGTTAGCCCCGTGTCGATGTCCTTTTCGGTTGATGAGACGCTGCTTCCTAGGTTGGTGAATTCGTCTACTAGTTTCAGAAACGCTCTGTCTAGTGTGGAGATGTTGCCTGTTTGATTATAGCCCATATATTCCGTTTTGTGTGCATTGGCATGGAGGCTAATGCCTGCGGCGGCTTGTCCCAAACTATACAGTAGTGTTTCGGCTTGGTTGGGTGTATTTGCCAGTATGGCTATGTCATCGGCGTAGTTGGCATCGGTAATTGTTTTTGCGGGGTACCTTCTGCTTCTTATCTTTGTCATGTCAAAGCTGTTTTCTCTGATTTTATCGATCGATGTTCTAATCACGTAGTATAGACAGATGATAAAGAGGTATTGAGCTAACGTGTCCCCTTGTAGTACTCCTGCTACAATGTCGAAGTATTCTGTGTCTCCTTTTGATAAACGTACTTTCACTTTGGTGTTTCTATAGAGAACCGTTATTGCTTCTACGGTTTCTTTAAGTAGGCCGAATGCTAGTAGGATTCGTTCCATCTTTCCTCTGTGAATGGAATCGAAGGCCTTGGTAAAGTCGGCAAATAGTAATGTCGCTTGCATGTTTTTTGCCCGTACGCCTTCACGGATTCTACGGATGGTCAATATTTGTGACGTCGTAGATCTATTTCTTCGGAAGCCATTTTGGTTTTTCCTAAGGATGTTTTCGATGT
>OY757930.1:14433132-14443132 GCA_963585895.1 Sepioteuthis lessoniana
TAATGGTTTATATGCCATAAAACTGAACATTTCTAATAAGCACTTTTTAAATACGAAGTATAATACCAACCTTTTATTTCTATCAGCCTATCCTCTTTGCATATGTTTTGACATTCCGTGTTTGCCGCTACAGAGTTTATGTTCGCCCCCAGTCTAAATTTGTTTGGACTGGTAAAACAGCTTATTTTTGTGGGGCGTGAGAAAGCAGAAGATTTTGTGGAAAGATTTTATTTAAATCGTTTCATGTCAACCTCTCTAAATTGATCAACTTCGTTATGCATTTCTTTTTTATATTCTTAAAATAAAACTGAATAAACATAGCTTTTACAGTCAAACCACCATCACCACAAACGCGTAATGCCATTTTTAATAGCTGTTGGATATTTCAACAGATCACAGCAGATGGAGCGACCCAGTACAATTCATTTGAATCACATAAAAAACGCGAATCCTCTTTTTGATCTATTCGCTTGACTACAGCTGCAAGCCTTGCAGCCACAGGGTCCCTTTGATGAGATATTCTTTGTTACGCTGGCAATCAATATTACGGCATAGAAAATAACCAAACAGAATATGAGACTGGAGCTAGTAATAAAAAAGAATCTAAAAAAAAAAACACAACACTATTTTCGTGATGTCGTGTTTCTAGCATTCTGCCGCTCAGGCCAAGTTATATGATATATGTATAATTATAAACAATTCGGCGCCGAGAAAGATGTGCATATTCTTTCTACTCTAGCCAGATGACATGGGCTTATTCAAAAACAATAGAAGCCTTTTCTGAATTATTTGAGTGAGCTAGATACTTGATTAAATTCGAACGTGAATCATTCTTATTATGCATTTTGTTATTTCAATTAATCGGGACTGCTGGTAGTAGTGTTATAATATTGATGTAAGACTTTAAATTACTTTCCCAATTTGTGGGAAATGAAAAAAATACTTCTGTATGTCCAATTTAAAATCCCCAAATCTTCATTTTTGAATTCATGTAAGTGCGACCCGAAGGCTCCCTTTTCAATAGCTACTACACGGAGGTGTAGGGAAAAGCGCTACTCAATTCCCTGGATTGCTCCACTTTACCCTTGATCCGTGCCTTATAATGCTGAGTTTTAAGCAAGGAATTATCAAGTACCATTTTTTAAAAGTCTTTGGTATTACTCGACCTGGGATTGAACCCCGGTCTCCTGGACAATTAGCGAACACTCAACTAGATCAATGAGCCGGAGTTATCATCATATTTCTGATCTATATATAAAATATTAACATGTGTTTTTATTTGCCGAGCGTTTCGTTTGATATTATGGTTCTTTATAGTTCCCTTGTATAAACAGTTAAACAAAAAACAACACGCAAACTTTGGTGAATTTTTCAATTGCAATAGTTTGCTGACTAAATTTGTTTTAATTGGAGTTTCTTTTTATCAAGACTGGTTGTACCAGAGCAATGTGTTAGTGTCTTTAATATTATTGCAGTTACCGTGTAATGTTTAAGGAAAATGCAGTATTTTTTCTATTCTACTTTTTCGTTTGTAAATCTGAAAGTTAGTTGTCTAAATTTCTGAGAGGAACCTTGTTGATTTTTATCATTAAGGTTTTTCGGACTATTGTCTTCATCTTTATTGTTATTTCTCCAACGTTTCGCCCGATAACTCCTCTGGCCTTCTTCAGGTGTTTGGCGAACTCGGGAACCGTCACGAAACTTCGATTTACGTCCTTTATTGAATCCACGGAGGTCGCTTGTTCTGATTCCGTTAGCCATAACCATACAAGTGTTAAGTATTCCTGTATTCTTACTCGCCTGTAGTCAGGATTGAACATACAAGTATATCCTTTACTGAAACCAGCAGTACACATGGCATTACGGTTATAGGCCTTGGTTCCCTGAGCTTCTAAGGAGACAATCATCTGCAGGTTCAATCCTCACTACAGGCGAGTAACAATACAGGAATACTTAACGTTAGTACACAGTTATGGCTAACGTAATCAGAACAGGCGACCCCCGTGGATTCAATAAAGGACGTAGTTCGAAATTCCGTGAAGGTTCCTGAGTTCGACAAACACCTGAAGAAGGCCGGAGGACATATCGGCCAAAACGTTGTGGAAATAACAATAAAGATGAAGACAATAGTCCGAAAAACCTTAATGATATAAATCTGAAAGTTTTATCGATGACTGCTCAAAATATATAATTAGTAATATTTCAAAAAATTATTTACATTTTAGAAAATTTAAAAGTGTTTATATACGCTAAATCGAAATTTGAAATTATAAGCATCAAACCATGAATATATTTTAGTGAGATCTAGAATGTGTAAGAGGTGACACAATGTCAAATTTTTAGTAAAGTACAGCTCGTATGACTTTAAAGTTGTTTCCTTCTCTTATACTGGTTGCCAAACCAAGCTCAATTAACAGAGCCTCTCCTAATATTTACCCAAAACTGGGAAGAAAACGGTCGGAGTTGTGTCTTTCTCAAGCGCATTTCCACGAAGTAAAACGCAAATTGCCTCGAAATTTGCATCAATCATTTCATTTCCTACGACGATAACCAATACGCTTAGATCTATGTATGTACGTAATTGTAACCTGAATAAAAGTGCAAATAATTTTTGATCTGGACATTTCGCTAACAGTGTTTTATCTTAGGGAATAAAAAAATTTCAGCATAATTTACAACTGAATAACTCTAATCACCAATTCCATTTCCTACGTTGATAACCGTTGCGCTGAGACTTAGCACAATTTTTTTTTCTTTTTTATGCTGTGAACTTTCCATCCTGAATAAGGAAACTGAATTTTCACTATGTTGATTAAAACTGCACCTACCTGAGATTGAATGCACGTATTTTTTCATGCTTTTCTCCTCAAACGGAATAGCTGAGAAAGTTGCTAATTTTTATCAACCTATTTTTAGTTTTATGAAAAATCAATAAGAAGATTTTTTCCACGGTTGCAATTGATTCGTTAATATCGCATGCGCATTTCAAATCTTAAATAATATATACCCACATAAATAGAAAATATAGACGACCTTCAAGATGTAAAGTTGACGATTACAAGGAAAAAAAGGTTTTCCAAGAAAGTCCTCATAAGTTTGTTCATGATATTTATGGATATACAAAGGTAGTGTCTTCATTGCACACCCAACAAATAAGTTCGAAATTAGAGAACCAGCCTAGAAAGAGGTGTTGTAAATAATTATAGAAGAAAGACCATCTTCACCTCCAGAGCTCATCACAGAGCCATAAAGTGTATTAATTAAACAAACCCCTAAGCTAGCGGGACGAATACGATAAAGGGTCAATCTTTAATAGGTGTACAGTTGGTTTAGATTCACAGTTTTTCCTCTCCTTGAAGAGTCGCTTTAATAAGGCTAACGGACCCAGTCTCCTCAACTATTTACACATTGTAGGGCATTTCCCAAAGTGTATCAGTTCGATCAATCTTCTTCGGGAGTACCCAGTATGTCTTGCTCGTCTTTCTTTCATAGTTTTTTTGAGAATACGGTATAGTAGTACTGACGCAAACTACTACACGAAAAAAAAAATCCCTTATCATTTTGTCCGAGAGATAATTTTTGTAATAGTCGATAAGCCGTTGACAGCAGCCTATGCTTTTCCTATGTGTAAGTTTACATCGCTTTAATTGGATCAGATAGTGCTATCTTAATATACGAATTGGTCTACAAATTAAAGAGGTTTGTCATTTAATGAGATGGCTTTATCTTGATTAAAACGAATGAGCTCTGTTCTGTGAGAGTTCACTTGAAACTAATGCCTCTTTCTGGCTGTTCCAGGTTATGGGGTGGAGGATCAGCTTCTGCAGGTTGATTTGAAAGAAGCTCTAGGTCATCTGAATAGACTTCATTAGTAATAGATTCTCCAAGGTATTGTCGGATCCTTGTCTATTTTAGTGTGAAATATTTTTAACGTCTGTAAAACAGATTCTAGGCAGATTATCATTTAAAAATGTTCAAATGTATTACACTGTAACATTCCAGAGACAACGCTAAGAAATACCAAACTACCAAACCATTTCTGTGAGTTTTATCTCTTAGCAATTACCTTTTCCTAGACTAGTTGCCTTACCAAGGCTGAAGAACCTAGCCTGCCCTACTATTTACCCATAGCTGGAGGGAGAATTATTGGATTCATACCTTTCTCAAGGGTGTTAGTGCTATATGAAATGCAATCAGTCTCATCCAGGATTTGAAGTCGTGCCGCCGTGTCCATTTCCTACGACGATAACCATTACACGAAAGGCATCTCCCTAACCATTATATAACGGGCATCTCCTCGAAACCATTTAACAGTGGGCAAACAAATGAGTAATACAAATATAAATTGTTTTATCAATGATAGGAATATTTAAAACCATTTAACTGTGTGCAAACAAATTAGTTCCGGTCTTTTTTAAAGGTTACCAACAATCTTTTCATGCACACATCATATACATTTAATATATATGAATAAATAGGATTCGGCTTGAAATAATCTAAATGGGTTGATATCCCATAAAAAACCAACCAACCTACCATTTTAGCTACTAAAATTGAAATCAACCTGAAAGTTTATAGATTTCAGTCAATAGAAAAGAATAAAGAAAAATTAATAAATACGAGACCAGAAAGCATTCTAAATGTTGCATTCTGTTTAGTGAACGCTTGTAATATTAAATAAAGGACAAACCACGGTATGAGAGGAAATAGAGATATATTCTCAGGAAAAAGTATATAAAATAGAGAGACTATTAGTAGACAAGAACATAGGATTAGTGAATACAGAATAAAGATACAGTCTAACTTTAGTATTGGCTTCCGTTATCATGGTAGCAAGTAAGGTGAGCGAGTGCGATCTCCAGTCTCCAACGCTCTAATATTATTCCTATAAGAAACTGCTCTTCACCTTCTAGTCTGCTCTGGTATTAGTAGCTACTGTCACATATGGCAGATGGACTAGTTTATTGTGTAGAGAAAGGTGGGTGATACCTAACACTAAAAGTGGAAAAATTGTTTGTAACGTTGCATTTTGCAAAATAATCAGAGCTTACTTTCTGTCTCTCCATATATGTATATATATATATATATATATATGTGTGTGTGTGTGTGTGTGTGTGTGTATGTGTGTGTGTGTGTGTGTGTGTGAATCAATAAGTGAACTTAATAGGATTGGCAAATTAGTCTAAACATACGTCAGTGTGCGGAAGTAAAATTAGATATATTTTTTTTTATAGAAATAAACGACTCGATTATGAAACAAGATCAATTCTAATTTAAAAAAAAAAAACAAACAAGAAAATAGGTAAAAAAATAAAGTAATTAAAGAAAAGTTGGTGACCTTAGCAGAGAATGACCTGAAGGCTCCATTTTTAATAACTACTACACCAAGGGCTAGGAGAGGGCACTACTCCTTCCCTGGATTGCTCCACTTAACAATTGATGCTTACCTTATAATGCAGAGTGGTAAGGAAGGCGGCATCAAGTACCATTTTTTGCGTCTTTGGTATGACTCGACCTTGGATGGAACCCTGTATTCCGGACCATAGGCGAACACTCTACTCATTAGGCCAATAGCCCGAAGAAAATAAGTCAATAGTTATAAAACAGTAAATTAACTCAATATGGCCGATATCTTTTGCAATTGTTATATTAGCACGTCTTCAAAACCATTTACATGCCTTCAAAATAAATTCTTCAGACGTTTTATTCCATTCCTCCTCAGTAGCAATCTTAAGCAAACCAATATTTGGCAGGGAAGTTGCATTTAATTTGTTTTCTAAAACGCCTCATATAGAGTAATCAGAAGTTTTAGGGTTGGGCTTGATGGAGGCCACCAACAAAGTTATTTCAGATATTTTTTTCTGGCTAAGTTTCGAAGTCAAGAAAATCATAGGTTCTTCGTTGTTTTGTTTCTGTATCATTCATATTGAGCTGAACTTTAATGTAAAAGTGCTTGAATAATTGAGTTATTCATGAAGATTTAGATTTGTCGATTTCTTTTCAAAAATTGGACAAATCCGATTAAACAACGTTTAAAAATTATACCATACTTTGCTTCCACCCACGACCCCCTATACATACTTTTGGATCAATCATGCACTTGTAGATGTAACTGCAAAATTACATAAGCACTTTCGTGAACAGCACCGTGCCGAAATGTAGGGTTTTAAATTATTTCAAATTTCTCCTTGTCAACTTTGAGAGATTGTTTCGCATTGCGTCTTTTATTGATGAAATATTGAACCTGTTGGGGTCATTCCACACATAAATATTATATTTTGTTGTAGAAGCTGGGAATAATTAAGGAACATGCGATGCTACCCCAGAAAAATTTAACATGCACAAGTTTCAACCAGCTTTCATTAACCAATCATGATACAGTGTTTTAAAGTAGAAAACTCTCTATAATGAAAATGAATAACTCATTTTTCATTTTACGTAGTTACTGAACATCTTTAATATTTTGTGTAGCTTTTGTTAGCTTGAACAATTGCTTCAATGCACCTGTGTAGAGATATGTATAAATTCTTCATATGAGACCATTCTCTCTGGTTGAGTTCCCATATCTTTTACTGGTTATGTGAATTCTTCTGACGAGCGCTTTCTTTAAGTTCTTTTTTACATTAGTCCAATGATATTTAGAATACGAAAATTCTTCTTAAGTCAAAAGTAAAAAAAAAGAAATAATTTTAACTTTTTTAAAAAAATGGGCCCATTTCGTTTGTCACTTCACGACCTCCGGGTAAGACGGAACGGGAAATTATCTTTGCAGTGCTGCCTTGTTATCAACGATAACATTATGATCCAGTCTTTTCTAAATTCTGTGAAGCAAATTCATATCACTATATTTAACAGATACACGGGAATATTTCGACCGCAGTGTGAACAGGATATGAATGTCTTAGCTATGTTGAGCATTGGACACTCATGGCTTGAATCGGAGCCAGACAAGGATAATCGCTGACGGCAGAATTACTGGAAAAATTCCCATCGTTCTTCTAAGAACAACCGCACCATTTCCGACACCAACCTTCCCAACCCGGTTTTAATTTGAGTAATGCAATTTTCCAAATGATTCTTCTATTTGAGACTGCAAAATTTTGACAGTGACAGGACAGTCTGACGGTTTGAATAGCATATCCAAGTAGACGATATTGGTTGATTGATACCATTAATTTAATTGATCGAACTGGCTTATACGGGAAAAACGTTGAATCAATCTGACCAATTTGTGGCAATGTTAAATGAAATGTCTGCAATGCAATGTTTGGTAAGAAATTCAGCGAATAGAGACAAAATAGAGGTAATTATTCGAACATTTGCAAACGTCAAGCAATTGGTCAAAAGACGTTCGATTAAAATTCTATTTAGAGAACTCCGTATGTAATTTTCTAAAAATTACCACTTAAAAAAAAAGTTTATGAAGATTAATTATTTGAACATGTCGAGATAAAAACTGTTACACTTTAGATATCTGTTTCATTCCCAATATATAAAATC
This sequence comes from Sepioteuthis lessoniana, assembly GCA_963585895.1. Classification (NCBI taxonomy): domain Eukaryota; kingdom Metazoa; phylum Mollusca; class Cephalopoda; order Myopsida; family Loliginidae; genus Sepioteuthis; species Sepioteuthis lessoniana. The sequence goes on from OY757930.1 coordinate 14,440,633, forward strand.
ATATTTCTATCGTGATTTGATAACCATAGAACTTTTTTTATCACCAGAGCAGATGTAGTCAGTGTTACTTAGCAACAATGTCCAATGAGTCTTGCTTTGCTGAAAAGTAATCCATATTAAGTCATCCGAATATTTACATGAATTTATTGCCTACCTTACAGATTTACCAGGTTGATCGATTGATTGATTTTACTGGCTTGTCTAAAGTTATTTTATGTGTAGAAGTAATCGAATCACATTTGGTGTACATTCATTTTTACATTTTTTGTGTAGATGTTTTCTGAAAAAATTTTGGAATAATGGCATGTGATATATATATATATATATATATATATATATATATATATATATATATATATATATATATATGTATGTAGTATATATATAATCCGCGGAGGAAATATAAATGGTAGGAGTATCCAATTTGAGGGCTCAATGTTAATGGCTATTGATCTATCATTAATTTGGGATTAAGAATACATCAACTCTCATTGTTCAAAGCTATTTTTTAATATAGAAACAAGAAGAAAAAATAAATTTCCCCGTGTGATTAGGAATTTATTTCTGGTTGTTAAATCCACCATTAGATGTATAACTAAAACTTTAATTTGGGAGTACTTATGTTGCTTTTGGTAAGAATAGGATTTGGAAAAATTATGGTTTTTTTTTTCAATTTTTTGAAATTAAAATAACTATTTCATTAAAATTGTTTTTGAGATATTTTATCACATTTTTTATCCAGAAGGAATTATATCATATCTATTATTATTTTTAATTCATACAATGTTTATACGATCCTATAAAAAAAAAGAAACATACTTAAATCTATAGATTGAATTTGCATTCTACTTTCATTTAAACTATTATTTTTTATCAATATTTTTGTTTCCTAGTTGTTGTCATTCTATTGGCCATCGTGTTGTCAGAATCGTTTCTGGTAGCTGTAATCAGTCCTCTTTGCGGTTTTCTCTGTCGTCCTTGAGTCGTTGTATCTATGCATCAACGCTGTGTTCACTGCTTACATGTCCTATTACTACCTCCTTTCTTGATACATATAGTCTGTCAACGTAATCTCTGGGATGTAATGCCTTATGCACGCTCATTAGTTTTCTTGTTGACTGGTCCATTTGCTTGAGTTCTTCTCTTGTACACTTCAAAAAGGGTCAAGGATATCTCACGTGGGATACTGCCCAGGTATTTATTCCTTTGTTTATTATTATTATTATTTGAAACCTATATGAAAAACCATCATAGAAAACTGATGAGTTAAACTCTCTAGACGTAAATAATAATAATAATAATAATAATAATAATAATAATAATAATAATAATAATAATAATAATAATAATAATTGCCATGGTGCCACTCAACCACATAGAAAATGCAGGGCTGGATACAAACTTAGTAGATCGCAAGAACCACCTAATGTACATAGATGACATAAAACTATTTGCAAAAAATGAAAAAGGACTGGAAAACCTAATACACACAATTAGAATATACAGTCAAGACATAGGGATGGAATTTGGCATTGAAAAATGCGCTCTGCTCGTCATGAAAAGTGGCAAACGACATCTAACTGACGGAATAGAACTACCAAATCAAGACAAGATGAGAACACTCGCAGAAAACGAGACCTACAAATACTTAGGAATCTTGGAGGCTGACACCATCAAACAAGTCGAAATGAAAAACTAAATTATAAAAAAAATATCTCAGAACTGGAAAACTACTCGAGACAATGCTCTCTAGCAGCAAACCTTATTAAAGGAAAAAATTCTTGGGCTATACCCCTCGTTAGATACTCGGGACCCTTTCTCAAGTTGATCAGAGATGAACTTAGACAAATGGACCAAAGAATAAGAAAACTAATGACCATGCACAAGGCGTTACATCCCACAGACGACGTGGACAGAATATATGTACCAAGAAAAGAGAGAAAGAGGACTTGCCAGAATCGAAGACAGCGTTGACACACCCATACAACGACTCGAACACTACATAGAAAAACACAAAGGAGGACTGATTACGGCCATCAGAAACAATACTAATAACACGATAGATAACAGAATGACAAAAACTAGGAAATAAAAATAGGAAGAAAAACAACTCCATGGGCGTTTTAAACGACTAATAAACAACATCTAAGAAAAGGAAACTTTAAGAGAGAAACATAATCTTTCCTAATGGCAACACAGAACAGCACCATAAGAACCAATCATATCAAAACCAGGATAGATAAGACGCAACAAAATAGCAAATGCAGACTATGCGGTGACAGAGATGAAACCATCTATCACATAATAAGCGAATGCAGTATATTGGAACAGAAGAAGTACAAGGCTCGACACGACTAGGTAGGCAAGGTGATCCACAGGGAAATGTGCAATGAATTTAAATTTGACAATGCCAACAAATGGTATATGCACAACCCAGCACCTGTCCTAGAAAATGACACACACAAACTACTATGGGACTTTGCTATACAAACGGCTCGCC
>OY757930.1:14448132-14480632 GCA_963585895.1 Sepioteuthis lessoniana
GCGATAAAAATCAGCGGATTTATTTTCCACAAAACCGAGCCTTTAACGCTCTGTTAAGTAAACTTGTTAATCTGTGATATTCCATCGGAGATGCAAAGCAAAAGAAAATGCAAGAATTCAGTTTTTAAGGACCATCTGACGAAACATACACTTGAGAAATCTCAAAGAGGATAACTTAAGATAAAAGGAAGATCAAACAGTAGAATCGATAGCATGCTGAACTGAAGAATAATAAATGACAAAAGAAAATTAGAAGATAGAGATTCTTTCAGCGTACTGTATATAAATAGATAAACAACAGCAACAACAACAACAACAACAATAATAATAATAATAATAATAATAATAATAATAATTCCCAGAGAGCTAAGAATACTGAAGAATTGGAGAGTGACGGTGATTACAATTCCATAGAGCTTGTAACAATCCCTTTAATCTTCGAAAGTGGGGCTGGAAAAGATAGAAATCGGAGAACGAATCGAGATTAAGCAAACCATTGGATTGTTAAGATCAAGAATACTGAGAATAGTCCTGCAGAATTGACAAGACTTTCTGTCACTGACACTCTAGTGAAAGACCATCAGCTAACTCTGGTGTGAAAACATCAGAAGGAATAATAATAATAATAATAATAATAATAATAATAATAATAATAATAATGTTGGCACAGAAGGAGTACAAGGCTAAAAACTACTGAGTGGGCAAGGTCATCCACTGGGATATGTGCAAGAAATTTAAAAAAAATGACACACACAAACTCCTATGGGACTTTGATTTACTAACGGATCACTTAATTTCGGCCAGAAAACAAGGCCTTATGAAAACCAACAAAATAAAGAAGAAAATCTACCAAATTGTCGACTTTGCTGTCCTGGCTGACCACAGAATATAACTGAAAGAACGTTAAAATAAGTATAAGTACCTCGACCTTGCTAGAGAATTGAAAAAAAAAACTCTTGAACATGAAGGTAACAATTATGCCAATTGTGATTGGTGCTTTTGGCACAGTAACTAAAGGATTATTAAAGGGCCTGGAAGATTTGGAAGTTGGCGGCCGAGTGGAGACCATCCAAACAACAACATTATTGAAAACGGTCAGAATACAGAAAAGAATCCTGGAGACTTGAAGAGACTTGCTGTCACTCAATCTTCAGTGAAAGACCATCAGCTAACGCTGACGTGAAAAACTCTAATGAGTAAACAATAATGACAATAATAATAATGATGATAATAAGACTAATGGGACTTTGACATACAAACGGATCACCTAATTTCGGCCAGAAGACCAGACCTTATAATAATCAAAAAGAAAAAAAAAAAAAAAAAAGAGAATTTGCCAAATTATCGACTTTGCTGTCCCGGCTGAGCAAAGAACAAAACTGAAAGAACGTGAAAAGAAGGATAAGTAATTCGACCTTGCTAGAGAATTGAAAAAACTATGGAACATGAAAGTGACTATTGTACCAATTGTGACTGGAGCTTTTGGCACAGTAACTAAAGGATTATTAAAGGGACAGGAGGAAACTGGAAGTTGGTGGACGAGTGGAGACCATCCAAACGACAGCATCATTGAAGACGGCCCGAATACAGAGAAGAGGCCCGGAGCCTTAAAGAGACCTGCTGTCACTCAAACTCCAGTGAAAAACCATCAGCTGACGCTGATGTGAAAAACTCTAAGGAGTATATAATAATAATAATAATAATAATAATAATAATAATAATAATAATAATAATAATAGAAATTTAAACTTAACCATACGATCAAATGGTATATGCAGAACCCGGTATCTGTCCTGGAGAATTAAACACGTACACTCCTATTTGATTTTGACATACAAACTGATCATCTAATCTAGAAGAGCTGACCTTAAAATTATCAACAACAACAACAACAACAACAACAACAACAACAACAAAAAACTTGCAAAATTCTCGACTTAGCTGTCCTGGCTGACTCCAGAATAGAATTGAAATAAAGGGGAAAGAACGATAAGTGTATTGACCTTACAAGGGAATTGAAAAAAAAAAAAATCTAGGGAATTGAAAATGACGATTATACCAATAGTGATTGGTGATTTTTTGTACATTTACCAAAGGGACTGGAACACTTGGAAATAAGAAGACGAGTGAACACCATCAAAACTACTACGAGGATCATTAAGTAAGTTTCCAGACTTTTTTCGTATGGGCACTTTTATTGATAGTACACACATGAAACTCTAGTCCCCTTCGAAGTAATCTCCTGCAATGCACTTGTGAGCGTCTCAATGACCTTCGTCACAGCCTCTTACATCCCCTCAATTGTCTAATAACGGCAGCCTCTGAGCTTAGGCAATAACCAAAAGTTACAGGGAGCAAAGTCTGGGCTATAGGGAGAGTGAGGAACTATCTTGATGCACATCTTAGTCAAACAGTCTGTGACAAGGATGGAGTTGTGGACTGATGCATTGTCCTGCAAGAAATGCTACTGACCCTATTTGAAGAGTGCTGGCTTCCTCCAGTGTAATCTCTTCCTGAACTACCTTAAAACCTCAGCAGAGTAACCCTAACCCTAACCCTTTGGCCAATCAACTCTGGTGTATTGACTTCCTTACTCCTCCGACACCTCTCATCATCCCTCAGAGACTCCCTACCTCTCTTGAATCTCTTATGCCACTCAAAAACTGATGCTCGATTTATGCAAGATGCTTGAAAAGCGGGTCTGAAGCATTTCATTCGTTTCTGTAGCATTTTTTCCAAGTTAAAAACATAATTTTAATGCATATCGTTCTTTTAAAGAGTCTTCACGTACATATTGCTTTTTTTGAAATTCACCCGCTGTGACAATCAGGTTTTAGTAGGGTGTATTCCAATTACTGCTGTAGCTGTTCATTTAAACCTGAAATCATAAAAATTGGTCGGACATCTCATTAGATGTATTGCAATAACATACTTAATCTTCAAGTGTCTACGACTACTTTAAATTCCTGTACAAAAACAAACCACTCTGGAAACTTATTGAATGCACTACGTTCATTTTTGAGAATATCAAGAATACTGAAAAGAGTCCTGGAGATTTGTAGAGACTTGCTCTTACTCAAACCCTGTTAAAAATCATCAGCTGAAGCTGATGGGAAAAACTCTCAAGGAGTAAAAAATAATGATAATAATAATTATTATATTTCCACTCATTTTATTAAGGTGTGTTAATCACCCCCTCAACTGGTTTTGAATAAGAATGAAAAAAGCAGTATTTTTCAAGTTAAGGAAAAATTTGTTAGATCGTAGTAGTAGAGTGCTGGGGAGGGTCACTAGCTTCAAATTTAACTTGTTCCTTGACCTCTACCGTTTACCAACTCATTGATTGGTCCTTTTCAAAATCCGCAATCCTCGTGTGACCATTTCTCACACTCACTTCATGGCTAAGTCTTCTTTATCGGTCTCACCGACAGTCACAAAAAAATACCAGAAGTTTGAAGTTTGCTACCAAATTACCCAACATTATACTAATTACTGAAACAAAATTCAAGGAAACCAGTTGGCTTTGTTACTTATCTCGAACTGGAGGAAGAATAGATGGATTTATGCTTTTTCCTTAATGGATTAGTGTGATACAAAATGCCAACAGTTTCCTATTGGATTTGAACCTAGCTTGCTTTGTCTATTCACGACCTGTCAGCACGGCATAGAATAAGATGACATATTCAACTCCGGTAGTGTACCTCACCAAAAATTTAGAAGCTCTTGGTATGAAACTAAACTGCATCTAATATTAAGGTTCACTATATGGAGAACCGGTATGTTGTGAGTACTCTTTCATTTCCATTACTCCCAGGTTCACTTTCGTTCGGATCGGTATAACCTGTTATGGTGTCGGCTATGGATAGATAAATCTCTTTTACACTTATTTGTATTCAATAGAACCGTGTGCAAAAACTCCTCTTAAGAAACAAATGCACCAGAAATAGTGATATAACCGTACAAAAACGCGAAAACTATTATGACTAATATCATTTTAGAAAGGTTGACAAACCATTAAAATCAATCAACCAAACAACATCTAGAAGCCATTGATTTTTATAAATGGCCAAGAACTTTTCAGCAACCCCAGCTTTTCCTTAATAACAGCTACATTTATTGGCTGAGATTATATACAAATTTATAACCAGCATCGAACAGACCTGGTAATGTTTACGCAAATTCAAAATATGTGTTTGTATTTATTCTATCATTTCTTTCTTCTCTTCTTTCAATACCAGTTTCTCAACGCCTACTTTTTCAAACACTCGTGTATTCTTTTTTATTTATTTTTATTTCTCTCTCTCTCTCTCTCTCTCTCACTCACTTTCTGTGTGTCTCTCTCTCTGTTGTTGTTGTTGTTGTTGTTATGTTGTTTTGTACTTGAATGTTTCCTGGCAAACAGCTTCCGCGCGGATCAACACTAATTGCGGCTAAGAATGTTTCAGGTTACAGATCATTTGTAATTAGAAGATCTATTATACGGAATAATAATTACTCGCCCTTAACCCGTAACCAAAATGAACGCCAGGCCAGAAATGTTGGATGGATTTCAGAACGCCTTCAAGATGTTGCAATTGCCCTGTGTTCGAAGTAATCATTATTATTTGATTGGCAAGACTACCAATAATTGTTAAAAATAGGACTTAATAAATTCAGTTACCAAGATGAAGAAAACTGGGGGAAAAATAAAAAAAAATAAGCAAAACGGTTTTATTTAATCATACCTGTTTATTTTCTTGTTTCATATTATTCAATTCATTTTCTTTTATTAAAGCTGAATATGGTTTAATCTAACCCTCTTAAGCAATTACTGTCATAATGTCTAAATGTTCAAAATAAACATTTCCAGAGAAATTGATTGCCGGTCTTACGAGCAATGAGAAGATTTCTGAACAGTAAGCTTTTCATGAGGGAAATTGCTGATTCAACATAGAAGCCAAAAAAAAAAAAAAAAATAAGCAGAAAACGCCAGCGTAAGTTGAACGCTTAAACTTTAGTCTTAAGCATCTACTTTTACAGAATGCTATCCTAACTAATTAAACTAAGAAAAGGAAGACTATTATAGAAAAAATTAATACATCATCATCATCATCATGTCGTACCGCTAGCACGGATAACTCTGACCCTCTCTCGCCACTTCTCCCTATCGTCCATCGCTTCTAGCGGGTCTTCAGGGCTACATTCCGTATCCTCACATAGCTGCTGTATGTATGTTCAAGCTGGTCGTCCTGCTTTTGCTCGACCATATGTGGGGGTCCATAGGAGTACATCACTTATGAGCTCGTCCCTGCTTCTTCAGCAGCGTCTTGCATGTCTGGTTCGTCTAACTTGGATAGTTTTCGTGAAGGGAGGTAGGTGGCAGTATAGTTGGTGTCTTGTGGGGTGTTGACGCCAGGACTTGTTAAATATTGCTCGCAACATTCTTGTGTAATTGCCGTCCAGCTTCTTCTCCAGCCGTTTACTTAGCGTCCAAGTTGTGCATCCATACAGCAGTATCGATACGAAATTTATAAAATTTATACACATTGATATATTCTTTAATTCTCATAAAGCTATATGTAATATTCTTCGTCCCATTCTAATGTAATACTTAAAATATAAGTTTTAAGAGTGCTTAAATTCCTTAAAAGCTACATTGTCGATTATCATGAAAATTTGACTTAAATTATACATCAATGCAGGTTTCAATGCTTCCTACTAATTGACGAAAAGAAGTAGCCACCTACCACCACCACTGAAACTGATGTCTTGCTGTGTGACCGACAACAATGTGTTAGCCACTAAAGGTCTTATGTAAGTGCGAGGAGCGGTCACACCTGATAGTTGGGGGTAGGTGTGTGCCGTTAATTAGTAACCGGTAAAGCGAAAAAATAACGGCTTCAATTTCGGTAATATTCACTCCCCATTGGATAAAGTTAGTCAAATAATAAATTTGTCTTTCATTGACGGGATGATACTGATTCACGTCTCCGTGTTTTTGGAGACCGCTTAAAGGGAGGTAGGAAAACAAATAAGCATAGAATAACTTCTAATAGTGGCATAAATACGCCATATGGTCCAACTATGTTGAAGCAAAAATTGACAATACACAACGAAATAGTAAATATTGGCAATTTGGTGATAGAGATGACGCTATCAATCAAAGAGCAAAAGAATGCAAAAACAGATAAATTGACCATACTAATAAATGGTATATGCACAACCGAGAATAAATCCAAGAGAATGAGATGCACACATTTCTCTGGGATTTTGTTATAAAAACGGATCACCTAATTTCGGCCAGAAGACCAGACCAAGTGATATTAAAAAATGAAAGATGGAAAATAAATGAAAGCAAAAAGAGAGATAAGTATGATGCCCGTGCTAGACAAGTAAAAAAAGCCAAAAAAATATGGAACATGAACGTGATGGTGATGCTTATTGTAATTGGTGCATTCGTAACAATCCGTAAATGATTGGTAAAGGGACTAGAAGATTTGGAAATAAGAGGACTTGTAAAAACCATCCAGACGTATGCATTATTAAGATCGGATAGAATACCGAGAAAAGTTCTGGACACTTGAGGATATTTGCGTGAGAAACTATCTGCAAACGCTGGCGTGAAAAAGTGTCACGGAATAACATCATTATAAAAACAACGAAGTCAGTGGCACTTTTGTGATCACGTGTTTGTTGTTTTCCTTCAATTGGCGTCTTTGTATCCAGGGATTCGTTTTTGAAAACCCCGACAACAAATTGATTATTTTAACCTGATCAGTAAGATACAATTCAGTTATGACATACCTCCAAATATGAGGAGTACGAATCAAAATCTTGCCGGAAGCTAATAAGTTATCTATTGTCATTTACAGATCGTAGAATATGCCTCTTAGAATTAAGATTAGAAGTACAAGACAAGTAGGAAAACGTAGTCTTCACACCGTCGGTATAAACTAGAAATCTGAGTAAACCTTTATCCTATTTACCAACCCCTTCACTCGGTCAGGATATGACACAAGGTCAATTTTTAAGCTAAGTTTAACAGGTTTGAATTGAGAGTTTTCCTACTCCTAGACTAGTCATCTCACCAAGGCTGAAGAACCTAGTCTGCCCTACTATTTACCCATAGCTGGAGGGAGAATAATTGGATTCATACCTTTCCTAAGGGTATTAGTGCTATGTGAAATGTAATCAGACTCGTCCAGGATTTGAACTCGTGTCGTCGTGTCCACATCCTGCGACGATAACCATTACACCACGGACACCTCCTGAGTAAACCTTTATATACCGATGTCTTCCATGTGCATGTAATGGAGTAAAACAGTGAATAATACTCACGCAATGGCTACCCACAATCCGCTCGGAGTATGGCTATAGAAGCCTTGATTGGCAGGTATAGGTCAAAAGATCACTCGAAGCAGTGGCTAGCCCTCGGCTTTTAGCTTTTTGCGAAGCCCCGGAGCCTGTTCTGGACTTCGGTCCGGAGCGTGGCTCTGCAAAAGGAACAATGGCAGAATTGGGGCCTTTAATTAGGCACCTAGTTTCGACTAGGCTACCTTCGGGTGGGCGAGCTGCATTTTTGTCTCCTTTGTCCCCCATGTACGGCACTAGACCAAGCGTCTAGTTTAAGCCGTAAACTGGCACACGTGCACGGACCCACATTTGGGTTCGTGAAACTGCTTGCCTCATCAGGCTCACATTGCACTATGTGAGCCGATGAGCAGCATTGACCAGCAGGGTTCGAGTCTCGATTCGTTCCCGACCTCCCCTCCCCTTTATCCCCACTTTAATCGGCCTTCGGGATTTTGACCTTATGTCAAGTCGTATCTGGTGGGAGGCAGCGACAAATATCGGCTAGCCTGGGTACTATGGAAAACACATTTTCATTCGTTTTACTGGTAATAGGCTGTCACATGAGAATAAATTTAATTACCTAGATGAAAAAAGAGTTTGAGGCACGGGCAGAGGAAAAGTCAAGTTGATATTCCTAAATCTTCTGAGAGTGTGACTCCTCTTCTCTTTCGACTAAAAAATCCCTCCAGATTTTTCGTGTTAGGGTCATACTACTATACTGCCTCAAAGATTAAACTTCTGGATATCATCATAATGTGGTTCACCTATTCATTGTCGATACTCCTATATAACCTCCGGTCTGTAGTCGTAGTATTTATTAGGGCCCTCCCATTAGGCCAAACAGATCTGCTTAAAAATAACCGTATTAGATAGAAATTGCTGCAAAATGTATCTTATGGAATAAATACTGAAAAAATGTAAATATGATTAGTTTAGTTTCGTTTAGTTCGATATAGTTTTCTTTCATTTTATGGTATATCAACCATTGTGGGCCAAATCCTGTTTTTACATATACAGAGTATGTCAATATATATGGGACCCACGTGGCTGCTAATAAGTCTAATAACTGCTACTACTTCTAATAATGTTACGTTATTTTTGTTTCAGATTTGAAAATAGTATACTATAACAACAAATAATACTCAATTACAATGCTTTGGAGTAGAGCGCCTATGGTCCGGTACACAGGGTTTCAATCCCAGGTCGAGTCATACTAATGACTCAGAAAATGGTACTTGATGGCACCTTGCTTAGCACTCAGCAAAAAAAGGTGAGGATCAAGGATAAAGTGGAGCAATTCTGGGAATGGAGTAGCACCCTCCCCTACATCTCGATGCAGTAGCTATTGAAAAGGGAGCCTTTGAGTCACCCTCGATTAATGTCGCCAACTTTACTTATTTGGAGAAAAAATCATTCAAATCTGTTCAAGCAAGTAGGAAGTATGAATTTAACAATTATGCCCAGAAAAGATAAATTTATGGTTGGGTACACCAGCTCAAAGCTACTGGGTCAGTAAACAACCTCAACAAGAAGGTAGAAAATACCAGATCTGGCTGGAAGTTGGCTAAAAGATATCCTGACAATGTAGATGCGGTGAGATACTCTGTCGGAAGGAGTCCGAAAAAATCCCTCGGAAGATATTCCCAAGAACTTGGTCTTTCATGTGCACCTTAGAGTAAAGTCAATTAATTTCTGCCCTAGTCATCTGATTTTACCTTTTTGATTCGGTTTGTTTTTTAATTAATGGTATATCAACCTTTGCAGGTTATTTTATGCCAAAGCCATCCTTCTAGAAGAACAATAGTTGTACTATTTAACCCATAGCTGGGAGTATAAGGGTGTTCATACCTTTCCCAAGACTATTTGTCTGAAAGTGAACTAGAATTCGAACTTGCTTACTGCGATTCTGCAAGGCCATCGCTTAAAACATTACACCACGAGGACACCCCCCCACCTGAACTTTTTAAAGTGATATGATTGTTTTTTAAGACTCAGGTGAAAGATGTCTCGATGCAATATGCGTTATTATATTAATAGGTTGTATCTATTTGATACACCCTGCATATTAAATATCTGATTTGTAAACATATTTTGTAGATACATACAGTTAAATGATAAAAAATAGTTATATCTCTAAAAATCAAATTTTGTATTAGTCAGCAAAGTCAAATGAAGAGGTTCATCGCATTCCCGAAAGGTCCAGCATTACTGAAGCCCACCATCAGATTGTTCAATGTCATATCCAGAACACTCATTGAGAGGTGGACTCTTACCCATAAGCAGAAATGCAGTCAGTGTATTCAACAGCGCCAACCCCGACTGGGCAATGTATATATGAATACGATCGTATAACCTCTAGTCGTAGGATTATCCTTGATCAGTTGAAATGTTATTAAAATCAGTTAGTTAATCTACATCTTACTTCTTAGGACAGATCCAAAAAGAGTTGCTTTCGTAAAAAAAACCGTGAATCCTTTCTTCCTGCCATTAGTAACATGTTAAATATAACCTAGTGATTGCCCATTAAAGAACTTAACGAGAGGTACATTTGCAAATATAGTATTTGATGCCATTTTTTATATTAGAAATTAGCAAAACACGACAAGGGTAACATATCCATCATGACAAAAGATTTAACTGGTCTGAACTACTTGAAAAATTGTTGTTAATAGTTTTTTTTAGTTTACCTAAAAGCAATTAATTGTATCGTCAGAACAAATACGAAAATTTTCTGTGATATATAATGTTTAATTCAATATTTTTCACTGTTTATGTTCAGAATTATTTTTCATTTTTCACTATATGTTCAGTTTTTAAAAGTGATATCATTGTTCACCTATGGTCTGGGAGACATTGGTTCAATCCCAGGTCACGTCATACCAAAGACTTTAAAAATAGAACTTGATACCTCTTTGCTTAACACTCAGCAATATAAGGTACGTATCAAGGGTAAAGTGGAGCAATCCAGGGAAAGGAGTAGCGACCTTAATTATTAAGTGGTCAAAATAAAACCAATTCGGCTAGTGTAACCTTTTTATATATTTCAAAGCGGAAAATGCAAATTCTTATTCATTAGCAGAGAAAGCACCTCGAGTGGTACAATGGTTTGCGAGCAAGACAAGCAAACATTCACACGTGATCTCATTGGATGCTCCATTCTGACGGTCTTGTGTCACATCTTAGCAAAAACTCTATATTCATTAAGAGAATTTACACAACTTCTGATGATTGATGCTTACCCGTGTGAGACCCGAAGCAGCAAAATAGGGAAAAAAAGACACAGGTATTCAGTGGGTTGGTATATAATCTTTGATGGTGGCATGAGGCAACATTGGAAGACACGTGCATCGGTAATAAAAACGCAGTGAGACCCAGCCATCGATCGAGGAACAGGTGCATCGGGTCGAAGATATCAGGATATAACCTTGACTGTGAACGGGTTGAATTGGGTGCAGATGTGACGCCCACAAGAAGCAGGTGGATAAAACAATTATATAATCCGGGGCTTCAGACAGGTTCAGTGAGTTTGGAGTCAGTTTGAAATAAGAGGCTGTAGAGGGAACCAGCACCCAGCAGAGGGCTATGGGCCCTCAGGAACCCCGATTGAGCAGCCCATCAGAACGAGAAAAAAGTGCTGCTAAAGACAAAGGAAATGGGGGGTCAATTTGTTCAGTATCCAATTCACCTCTCGCAACCCTTTCGAGAATAAAGTGTGAGAGGTATATTTTTCTAAAGAAGTGTGTTCGTTCGTCATTATTGTTGATCTTGTTTCTGCATGTATATGTGTATAGTTGTATACGTATTACGGCTATGCAACAATACAAGCACAAAAGATAAAAGGGACAGAGCATTGGCGACGTGTGTATAATCACTGTCTTATATAAACTCGTAACGAAACTTCTCGAACACTTCCTTTCTCTATCTCATTTTCTTTCCATCTCTCTCTCTCTCTCTCTCTCTCTCTCTCTCTCTCTCTCTCTATCTATCTATCTATCTATCTATCTCTTTCTCTTTGTAAAGGGTCTGTAAAAATGTATATATTTTGACGTACAGTTCAATAGTACTTGAAGTTACTTTTAACATTAAACACGAAAGAGTTTAAATGTCTCTTCCTCGCTCTCTCTGTCTCTCTGTCTCTCTCTCTGTCTCTGTCTCTCTCTCTCTCTCTCTTTGTAAAGGGTCTGTAAAAATGTATATATTTTGACGTTCAGAACAATAGTAACTTCTGTTACTTTTAATACTAAACACGAAAGAGTTTAAATGTCCCTTCCTCGCTCTCTCTCTCTGTCTCTCTGTCTCTTTCTCCCCCCATATATATATATATATATATATATATATATATATATATATATATATATATATATATATGTATGAGTTTGTTTGTTTGTGTGAGTGTGTGAGTGAATTTAAGAATTTGCAGTAAATAAAACCAAAATACAAGTTCTTCAGATGATTTTATTGATTTAATTTTTGGCCAACGTTAAACGCTTCGGTTTGGCAGTTATCATTTAGGCATTTGAGTTTCTAAATTGAAGAAAAAGATCAGAATTTTGACATTCTATTTCCGTAGATGGCATTTTGTTTCAAATCTGTGTGACGTAAATCCTGATCGAAAATTTTAAAAAAATGTTTTGAACGGCTATTCCTGTTAATAATTACTTTGTTATCAAAGATCAAATACTCTCAGGTTTATGCACTAGCAAAATTCACACTACCAACCACTACTTTTGATTTGTTATTTGAAAATAGTTTTTTTTGTTTATATAAAACCGCGCTAGTCATAATATATATATATATATATATATATATATATGTGTGTGTGTGTGTGTGTGTGTGTGTGTGTGTGTGTGCTCTGATGTATATATGTAATTATCAATCTTTCAATTTATCTAAGTTTTTCCATCTGGGAGTTTTCTCCAAAATATATATGGGCTTCATAAATATTGAATATATGGGCTATTTAACATTGATGCCAAATAGGTTATTTTATTTTATTGTTTTTAATGTAGGTAGGAGTAATGCGGTGAAAATATAAAAATAAAAATACAATACGCATAATTTGTTGAAAAAAATGCCATATTTTATCATTGATTATCTGATTACACACATTGATGTAAAAATTACTCGATAGAACGGTATTGATACTTGCAATAAAACGTTAATACAAGACCATGGCGGTAAGCTTAGTGTAGCAGTTATCATTGTACGAAATGGAATCAACGACAGAAGATCAAATCCTGGATGCGATTCTCTGCGACATATTCGGACTGTATCACTTTGTAAAACAATGAATCAAATCACTTATTCCCCAGCAATGGGTAAATAAATGGACATACTTTGTTCTTTGATTTGGTTTTAGTGTGACATTACCCTTTATCCGTGGTATCCATAACGTTAAAAAGAAGTCAAACACAACACGAGTCTCCTGATTTAGCAGATAGGAACATTTATTTGTCGTCTTGGACCGTTTATAGCAGTCGCCGAAAACAGAGATTGAGAGGAAAAACGTGTCAGTTTGAAGTTAGACAGGGGAGAGACGAATGAGAAAGACAGACTTTGTTTTTTTTTCCTGCTCGCGGGCAGTCTTGTGCTGCTGTGTGTGGGCGTGATTCGTTGTCTGCTTCGGGTATCTCCCTATCGCTCTTTTCCGTGTGTCTTCCCCGTGTCTTATATACACACCCCTAAGATTATTTCGTGATCCTAAAATGTCATATCACTTCTACGTTCCAAATATCAGCTGACTCTACACAATTGTTAATCTTTGAATATTGAATATCAGCTTATGCTAAACAATCGTCTATTTTCAACTTCGCAAGCAAACGCTTATTATTGCGTGCTTGTCATCCCTAAATAAAGCAAATGCCCACTCCAGTCCTGACTTGGATCATAAATGAAAACTTGCCAACCGGTTTTAATATCCAGGATTAACTAAAAAAGAATTAGCAACTAAAATAATTTATTGAAATTCCTAATCATTTTACTTGAAAACCCGTTTCGAAGAATGAAAATACCGATTTCACATTAGTTTTACCTCGCAAAAAATCCTTGTATCATTTCCTTCTCATGACGGATGTGATGGTTGAATGCATACAATCCGTTCCAGTAACGGACATAAAGACAATATTTCACCAAAATTTCACTAACCAAGTAAGACTCGGTCAAGATACATTAATAGAAACTATCCCGAAAGTAATTACTAATCTAATTAAGTAAATATGACTTACGTTAGATTTATCTCTTGTAATCCAGCAAACCCGACTATTGCAATATGGACCTAAGGACGGTGGGTATGATCCCAATTGTCCAGTTTTCTCTTATTGCCGGCTGCCAACCAAAATTCATATGACACAACGATCACTGAGAATATATGACCATCTTTCTAGTTATTCGCCAAAGAGAAAGCTTTTCCAACTATCAAAGCGCAAATAAAATTTGAAAAGAATAGGAAAAAATTATCATTTTATCAGCGTCAATTGTTTTCAGATGATGATAGAAATAAAGATAAAAATCAGAATAAATCCTTTCATTCAATTTTATAAACAATACGACTAAATTTCCACTAAATTCTAAAAAAAGAAATAGTAACCGCAATGATTAACTCTCAAAATTGATTTAAAATAATGAAAGAAATCAAGAAATATGATGTAATGATTTGATGATAATGATTCGTTGAAATAATCTTACGATACTCGAAAAGCAATTCAGGGAAAATGTTATAATAATAATAATATGCACAACTCGGCACTTGTCCTAGAAAATGACTCCCATAAACTCCTATGGGACTTTAATATACAAACGGATCACCTAATCCCGGCCAGAAGACCAGACCTCATAATAATCAACAAAAAAAGAGAATCTGCAAAACAGTCGACTTTGCTGTCCCGGCGGACCACAGAATAAATCTGAAGGAAAGTGAAAAGAAGGATAATTACCTCGACCTTGCTAGAGAACTGAAAAAGCTGTGGAACATGAAATCAACGATTGTGCCAATTGTGACTGGTACGTCAGGAACAATATCTAAAGGATTATTAAAAGGCCTGGAGGATTTGGAAGTTAGCGGACGAGTAGAGACTATCCAAACGACAGCATTGCTAAGAACGGCCAGAATCCTGAGACCGGTCCTGGAGACTTGAAGAGAATTGCTGTCACTCAATCTCCAGTGAAAAACCATCAACTAACACTGATGGGAAAAACTCTATAATAATAATAGAGACGAAAAACAATCATATAATAAACGAATGCGGACAAATTAGTGCAAAAATGATTTTAGACTAAACACAACTGTATGGGAAAGAGGATAAGTGCTATATGCAGAGTCTGGAATCCGTCCTGGTGAATAAGATGTACTAACTTCTCTGGAATTTTGAGAAACAAACGGATCACCTAATCTCCGCAAGATGACCAGATATAGTAAAAGTCAACACACACACACAAAAAAGAGAGAACCTGCCAAATGGTGGAGTTTGCCGTCCTAGTAGACAACAGAGTAAAATTACAAATAACTGAAAATAGATGAATTCAGAGAGCTTGCTAGAGAACTAAAAAAAAAAAATATGGAAAATACAGGGGCTAGTGATACAGTTGGAACAATCCTAAAAAGAGTATTAAAATGACTGAAAGACTTCGAAAGAGAGGCCAAGAAGAGATCATCTAGACAACATCATTATTAAGATTTGCCAGAATACTGAGAAGAGTCCTGGAGACATGAGGTGACTTGCTGTCACTCAAATTACTGTGAGAAACCATCAGCTAATGTTGGCGTGAGTCTAATAATAATAATAATAATATTACTACTACTACTACTAATAATAATTATAATAATAATTAGGGCTTTTTTCAGAATTTTTCTAAACTCTAAACTATTTCGAAAGCACGAATTAGATTTGTTTAAATTTTCAGCGATAAATTTTATATCGTTGACGAGTGCCTTCTCTCGATAGGTGAAGAAGTAATATATCTGTGATGGTCAGTAAGCTGTAATAAAATAAGGGTGTGATATTAGAATTGAACATTCTTGAATATTACGTGACTTCTTATAAAAAAAAAGTAACCTCATAGACTCAAACACCTTGCAAGCAGGAATAAGGAATGAATCTTCGCTATGTGCAATTCGAAAAGGAAAGAAAATCTGGTTAGTAATAACTGTCTTTAATTGAAAATGCATAATAAATATTATAGCTCGTAACGTCTTTTGATGAATGTATATGATTTAAATGAGGGCATTTTTCCAGGATTTTTTTTTTTCGGCTGAACTATTTCGAAAGCAGGAATTAGATTTGTTTAAATTTTCCGCGATGAAATCTATATTGTTTACGAGTGCCTTCTCTCGATAGGTGGAGAAGTAACGTATCTTATATAGTCTGAAAGCGATAATTATGAACAATAACCGTCCTCTATAGAACCGGAAAGATATATTCGGAGCCTACTCTTTACTATAAAAGGGCCACTCTGAATGGAAACGAGGTCTCAAAATACTGCAATATATATAAAAAAAAAAGATGATAAAGGAATAACTGAAACTTGCTCAGGTACTCATTGTGATAAGTAAAGTATAAAATAGCAGGTCATTGAACTTTAAGGAAGTTAGACTTAATTCCGTGTGTGTGTGTGTGTGACTCGCTGTTCATGAACATTTACCTTAACTGTTCTCGGCCACATCTGTGACAGGCGTGCAGATAATAAACAACCCCTGAGTCTGGTATAACCAAAATTTACTACCCCTACTCACGAAAAATGACACATCGAAACATAAATCAACATGGGGGCTCAGATGATAGGTTTGAGTGTCATGATCGGCTGGTACTCCCTTGACAGCCAACATGGGAGAACTGATGGATCCTGTAAATGTGGGCTGTTCATTCAGGTACACAAACGATGAACAAATCGACCACTCACACCAAAGGCCACAGCGTAGAAATTGAACTAATGAAGGTAACAAACTAGCATTATAATCTTAAATAGGAGAAAACACACAGAGAGAGGATATAGAAAAAGAATGATCGAAATCTGGACATAATTTGGTATATTTAAGGCTGACGAAGTTAGGAAAATAACAAAAAATTGGTTGGTTTTTTGACCTTGAAATACGGGAAATCCACCTTCAAATATATAGGTAAACACATGAACGAACCCCTTATTACATTAGCCGAGACACTAAACACTGGAAAGCCAGAAACTCCTCACCAAACACTATAAGACAATGACACATACATCGCAAACACTCAAACGCAACCACTGACCCAAGAGGCAAAAATGAATGTAGATACTTTTAAAAGAATCATATCTGAAAAGAAAACCATATTGCCTTTTCTTAGGAACCAAGAATGGAGGATACTCAAGTCCAAAAACGAGAAAGTGAAAGACTGATTGACTAATATCCCGACAAACGACATTATGGAGTTAAACGATTTAATATACGCAGGAGTAAAAGTAGTCTGTGAAAAAACAGGGTCCCCTTGAAGATCAAAAACAGAAAGTCAAAACCCGGGTTGGAGCTCAGACTTGAATCGTAGATAAAAATACTATGACAAGCAAGAATTCTAAAACGGAACATTAAATTTTCGGACAAAAACGAGAAAGCATGTCAGCTAGAACGAAAAAAAAAGCACGAGAAGACCGAACAAAAAATACTAGCGAAAGGAGAAAGATTAAAAAGATAAAGAGGCAAAACTCAACAATACAGACAAAACGGGACGTTCCAAAACAACGAGAAAAATTCTACCAACAATTAGGGCCAGAATAGGCAAAATCATACCTATAAACGGATGCGAGAGAGACAAAAGATTTTGGAGCAAAATATGGGAATGGAAAGATCATAACAAAAAAGCCGAATGGATAAACAACATGGAAAAAGATTCTCGCAGTAGGTCCTTAGGTGAACGTACACCCCAATACATCCAAGGTAATACATAAAAAATATCAAAGTGGAAAAACCCAGGCCTAGATGGCAAACACGGATTTTGGTTTTAAAATTTCACCTCCATACACGACAGACTTGGTACGGAAAGGAATAAATGCATGCAGAATACTGAGATACCCAAACTGATGACCAAAATGAACACCCAACTAATCCAAAAATATTCCCTCAAAGGAACTACTCGAAAAAACCATAAATCCATAACTTGGCTACTGATTATATGGAAAATACTAACGTCCCAAATGAGGGAGAACATCTACTACTCATTGATAAGTGTAGGTATGGTCTGGATTAACAACAAAATGGCTTCCAATATGGTCCCCAAACCCTAGATACTACACAGTCTAAAGTTAGTCGACCATAGTCGAGGGTGACCCGAAGGCTCCCTTTTCGATAGCTACTACACCAAGGTGTAGGGGAGGGCGCTACTCCATTCCCAGGATTGCTCCACTTTACCCTTGAACCGTACCTTATAATGCTGAGTGTTAAGCAAGGTGGTATCAAGTACCATTTTTAAAGTCTTTGGTATGACTCGACCTGGGATTGAACCCAGGTCTCCCGGGCCATTGGCGAACACCCGACCATATCGTACAGTTTATTGAGAAGACCATGGAAAATTGGAGAATGTAATTGACAACAGGAGGAAAAAACTTAAAAGTGGTAAAGACCAAAAGAGACATATTCCAAGGAGATGCACTTTCACCATTCCTATTTATAATGTTGATGATGCTACTCAACATCCTTAGTAAAAATACAGCCGGATACAAACTAAATTGTAATAAACGATCAACCACTTGATGTACGACATTAAAGTTTTTGCCCAAAACGACAAAAAATTGGAAAACTTTATACAAACTGTGAGAATATACAGTCAAAATATAGGAATAAAATTCAGCAGAGAAAATGCACCATGCAAGAAATGAAAAGTGGCAAACGATACATGGCGGAAGGATTCGACCTACCAAATCAAGTGGTCATCAGAACGCTCGGAGAAAAGAAAACCTTCAAATACTTGGAGATATTGGAAGCTGACACCATCAAAGACTTGGAAATGAAAGAAAAAAAAGTAAAAACAGTATTTCAGAAGAACCAGAAAATTACTCGAGACAAAACTCTATTGCAGGAAACTTGTCAGAGGGATAAATAGCTGGGATGCTCCCCGCCTGGTCAGATACTCTGGACGATTCTTGAAGTGGACCAGAGAAGAACTTGAACAAATGGACCAGAGAACAATAAAACTAATGAGCGTGCATAGAGCCTTGCATCTCAGAGATAACGTTGACAGGCTATACGTGTGAAAAAAAGGAGATAGAGGAGGACTTGCCGGCATATAAGACAGTGTTGACGTATTAATAAAACGACTCGATGGCTACATATAAAATCTCGGAGGAAAAGTGATAACATCCAAAGAAACAATACTAACTACACGACAATAACCAAAAAACAAAAGTAGGAAGAAAAGCAACTCTATGGACGTTTTAACCGACTATCAAGCGAAATATCACACGAGAAAACGTTAATGTGGCTAAGAAAAGGAAACCTTAAGATGGAAACTGAATCTCTTCTCGTAGCAGCACAAAACAACGCCATTAGGACCAACCATATCAAAGCGAGAATAGATAAGCCGCAGCAAAAGAATTGATGTAACTAACGTGGTGATAAAAAAGAAACAATCAATCATATAATAAGCGAATGCTGCAAATTAGCACAGAAAGGGTATATGACAAGGCAAGGCTGGGTGGGCAAGGTGATTCACTGGGAATTATGCAAGAAATCGAAGTTTGAACATACGAACAAATGATATATGCACAACCCAGAATCTGTCCATAGAAAATGAGACAAACTCCACTGGGATTTTGACATAAAATAGGATCACCTAATCTCAACCAGAAGACCAGACCATATAATAATCAACAAAAAAGTGTGAACTTGAAGAATTATTGACTTTCCAGTCCCAGCGGACAACAGAGTAAAATTATAACAATGTGAAAAGAGTAATAAGTACCTCGATCTTGCTATGAATTAGGAAAAACTGTGAAACATGAAAGTAAAGATTATACCAGTTGTAATTGGTTCTCTTAGTACTGTCACAAAAGGATTGATAAAAGGACTTGATGACTTGTAAATACCCAGATGAGTGGAGACTGTCAAAACTACAGCATTGCTGAGATCGGCCAAAATACTGAGAAGAGTCCTGGGGACTTGAGAAGACTTGCTGTCAGTCAAACTCCAGTCAAAAACCATCAACTAACGCTGATATGGAAAACTTCCATGTATAAAATAAACAACCCCCCCAGGAGATTGATTGTGTTAACGGATTGCCAACCCCTCTCAGGTAATTTTAAGTCTCAATAGATTTCTATTCATTGTACGTCTATATTTACATTTTTGTAATTATTGTCAATTGTTTCTTTATATATCTTTTTGCACACTATCTTATCGAATGCAAATAGCTTAAAATCGATCTCTATGACTAATTGATGGGTTCCTTACATGCAATACTACTTCAGTTCAGAGTGGGGTTGGGAGTAATGGGAATGAAGAGGTATTTTACAGAAGTAGACATCCAGAACCTGAGCCTCACCATTTGATAGAGTTCAATGTCATAGCATATTTTTGGAAATGTCTTCCACTCAATACTGTCAGCTAATTCAAAACGCATCTGAAAAGAAGAAACAGAAGCAGATATTAGTTGTTTTTTTAAAAAAAAACATGGAATAGAATAGTCTAACGATAAAATAAAAAAATGATGAACATGTATTGAGTAGTTTTAGGGCAAAACCTCATGCCGACAATTTATCTTTAATATCTTTTACAAATGCTGGCTATTAATTCTCATTTTCAATATCCGGAGAGTAATTAGATGACTAGAACTGACTGAATGAAAGAATAACTAATTGAAAAAAAAAATGAATGAATGAGATGTAAACGGAAGGACGAAAAAAAGGAGAGATAAAAAAGGAAACAAAGAGTTAGAAGTGGAAAAATAAGCTTCAACGTTATGTCATCATAGACAAATAGCAAATAACGAAACATCAGACGCTAATCGATTTGTCTGGACGATAATCAGTCTAGATGTGAGCAAATAGTTTTGTGTTAGCCAGTACAAACATTTAACAGCGGATGTATAGCCCGTCAAAACAGTAACAAAGACAGCCCATTGAGATGAATAGATAAGGTGGTTGATAAGAATGGGAGTGAAGTTGGAGCATAAAAGAATTAGAAAAGACAAAAAAAAAAAAAAACAACAAAAAACGACAAACAGATAATAGGCAATAAAAACGCTGCTTCAATTCGTATCTATTAGTTATTTAATAGCCAACTAATTGTTTGTGAAGAGTTTTTGGCGAACCTTCGTAAGTATAAAGAGAAAAAGAAATAGCGTAATATAGCACGAATAAGCAAGGAAACAAAAATAAGAAGAGACAACTAGGAAGACTCAAGATTAAAAAAAAGGAGAGAGAGAGAGAGAGAAGCGTATAAAAACGAAGAAATGAAAGTAATTAAACAGAACCGTGGAAAGAAGTGAGAGACGATATTGAAAGGGGATTATATATTTAAACGAGGTATTGAGCAGGAAGAATAGTTCGGTAAAAGTTGACAGCAAAAAAGAAGATACAAAAACAATTAAAAAAAACTGTTAATTGAGAAGAGCTGAGCAAGGACGAGTGGGATATTTTAATATAAAGACAAATACTATATTAAAGAAATGAAGGATTATAAAGAGCAAATGTTCATTAAAAACGCAAATATTTTGATTCTTAGAAATAGTAGAAGATACGTTAAGTACCGAACAGAAGGTAGATCAAATTTCCCACAATATATATATATATATATACATATATATATATATATATATATATATATATATATATATATATATATATATATATATATATATACTGTTCCCATATTTACCAACCCCTCCGCTCGGGCAGGATATGACACAAGGTCAATTTTAAGAGAAATTTAACAGGTTTCAATTCAGAGTTTACCTTCTCCTAAACTAGTTGCCTCACCAAGGCTGAAGAACCTAGTCTGCCCTACTATTTACCCATAGCTGGAGGGAGAATAATTGGATTCATATATATATATATATATATATATATATATATATATATATACGGTTCTGTTCTTATTATATTGAGCGAATGTAATGCATGTTTAGTAACTGATTGAAAAAATAAACTATAATAAAAATTAAAATATTGCTTTAGCATTAAACTTCGCACGTGAATGTTGCGGCAATTTCCTTTCGTTGGCGTTTATTGTTAATTTGTTAAATCAATACAACAGACGCAGTTAGAGTTAGTTGTAATCTTGCATCGGTACCGAAACCATATCTGGCATTAGAAAATTATCAGATGAAAATATTGTTGGCTGCAAAATAGATCAGTGGAAGAATTAACACCATTCAGACACCAGCAAAATTAAAATCACCTTGGATACTTTGAATCACCCTGTAGAACTTAGGAGACTTGCTGATACCAGGTAAAAACCATCATTTAATAATAATAATAATAGCAAATGATAACACTAATCGGACATCGAGACTGAGATACATGAAGTTTACTGGCATTTTGAGATAAAAACAGATAAAGTAATCCCATCCAGAAAACCAGACCGAGTGAAAAAAGAAAAAAGGTGAACTGGTTGTATAGAATATTTTGCTATCCTGTTGGACCACAGAACGAAAATAAAAGAAAGTTAAAAGAGGGACAGGTACTTTGACCTTGCCAGAGAACTAAACAAGTTGTAGAACATGAGGGTGACGGTGATTCCAATTGTAATTGACATAGTTGGAACAGTCGCCAAAGAGTTCAATAGAGAACTCGAAGAGTTAGAAATTGGAGGACGAATCGGGACCACCCAAACTATAGTATTGTTGAAACCGTCCAGAATAGTGAGAAGAGTCCTCGACACTTAAGTTGACTTGCTCTCTCTTAGACTCCTATAAAATACCTTAAAATTAGCCTGGCGTGAAAAAAACAAAAAAAAACAGCAGAAGTAAAATAATAATAATAATAATAATAATAATAATCTAAACTGATGACAATATCCAGGGAGGTATCTCCCAGTTAGATGCGCCATCACTATTACTATTTGTGATAGCGGTGATGCCTCTCAATCACATATTTAAGAAATGCTGACGTGGAAACAAACTTCATACATTGCAGGAAATATCAACTAGAGAACAAACATGGACGACATAAAACTATTGGCCAAAATGGAAACAGTGGAAACCCAAATTCAGGCAGTGGGTATATACAGTCAATATATAGCAATGGAATTTGGTCTTGAAAAATGTGCTATGCTATTAATGAAAAGGGGAAAACGTCATAGAATGGAAGGAATAGAGTTACTAAACCAAGAAAAATATCAAAATGTTCGGAGAAAATGAAGCTTACAAATACTTGGGAATATTGAAAGCGGACACCATAAAACAAATGAAGATAAAGGGAAAAAAAATAAACAAGAGTAACTCGGGAGAACGCGAAAACTGCTCTAAACCAAACTATATTGCAGGAATATGATCAAGGAGATAAATATCTGGTCTATCTACCGTGTCAGAAACTTAGGAGAATTTTTGAAGAGGACGAGGGAGGGACTTCAACAAATGGACCTGAGAACAAAAAATCTCATGAGGAGGCATAAAGCCTTACATTCCAGAAATGACACAAACAGACTGTATGTGTCATGAAAAGAAGGAGGAAGAGAACTCATAAGAATTGAAGATATCGTCGATGCAAAGATTCGAAGATTTCATTTTATAATGAAGGGGAAGATTAATTTCAGCGACCAGAAACAATACAGAAAATGCAAGCATCAACAGAATAAAATTAACCAGAAAACTAAAATGGGAAGAAAAACAACTGTACGGAAATATCAAGCGACTTACAAGCAAAATCCCATGCGAGAAAACTTGAATATGACTGAAAAGGAAGCATAAGAGACAAATTCATTCTCTTTTAATCATATTTACCAACCGCACCGCTCGGTCAGGATATGACACAAGGTTAATTTTTAAGCGAAGTTTAACAGATTTTGATTGAGAGTTTTCTTTCTCCTAGACTAGTTGCCTCACCAAGGCCAAAGAACCCAGTCGGCCCTACTATCTACCCATAGCTGGAGGGAGAATAATTGGATTCATACCTTTCCCAAGGGTATTAGTGCTATGTGAAATGCTATCAGTCTCGTCCAGAATTTGAACTCGTGTCACCGTGTCCATTTTCAACGACGGTAACCATTACACCACGGGCACTCATTCTCTTTTAATGGCTGTTCAAAAGAACACCATGAGGACTAACTATACCAAAGCAACTTTAGACAAGACACAACAAAATAGCAAATGTACCTTATGAGGTGATAGAGATGAAATGAGCAAACACACCATAAGTGAATGCAGTAAGCAAGAGCAAAAAGAGTAAAAGACTAGACACGTCTGGGTGGGGAAGACTATTCAGTGGGAATTGAAGATGTTTAAATTTGACCTTGGGAACAAATATTATATATACAACCCAGAATCCGTCCTGGAAAATGAAACTCACACATCTCTTTCGGGTCTTGAAATACAAACGGATCTTCTAACTAAATACTTAACAAAAAAAAATGCGTAATTGTGGACAGGATAAAACTGGAAGAAACCGAAAAGAAAGATAAATACCTGGATCTTACAAGAGAAATGAAAAAAAAAAAAAAAAAAAACCTCTGGAGCAGGAAGTGACGGTGATACCAATTCCAATTAGAGCGCAGGGTAAAGTCACCGAAAATAACTACAGAGACTGTAGGTCATGGAAATCAGAGGACGAGTGGAGACCTTCCAAACTACTGCATAATTAAGATCGGTCAGAATACAAAGAGTTTTGGATATTTGAGGAGACTTGCTTTCACTCAAACTCCAATGAGAAAGCATCAGTTAATACTGGTGTAAAAATCTCTGTAAATAATAGTAATAATAATAATAATAATCCTGAGACGAGTCCTGGAGACTTGAGGAGACTTGCTTTCATTCAAACTCCAATGAGAAAGCATCAGCTAATACTGGTGTAAAAATCTCTGTAAATAATAGTAATAATAATAATAATAATAATAATAATAATAATAATCCTGAGACGAGTCCTGGAGACTTGAGGAGACTTGCTGTCACTCAAACTCAAGTGAAAACCATCAACTAACATTGATGTGAATAACACTAAAGGAGTAAATAATAATAATAATAGGAATTTATAGTATTTAGAAATATTGGAAGCGGACAATATCAAACAAGTGGACATGAAGGAAAAAAAGTAAAAAAAAGTATTTCAGAAGAAAAAAGGTTATAGAAAAAGAGCTCAGAAGCAGAAATACTTTAGTAGTAAGATACTCGGGACCAATCGCAAAAGAATATGTGAGAAACGCAGACAACTTGATCAAAGGTTAATGAAGTTCCTTACCATACCTAAGAAATTACATCAGCGTGATAATACAGATTGCATGTGGCAAGAAAAGAAGGAGAACGTGGACTTGCAAGCATTGAGAATAGTGTAAATGCATAACACAAGAACTCAATAAAAACATCAAAAAAGCTAAAAAAAAAAAAAAAAAAAGAATTATTACAGCAGGCAATAAGGAGATTGGCAATATAAATCCTGATAGAGAAACATCGAAAACTAGGAAACAAAAAGGGAAAAATACTTATGCCGATATTTCAAGCGACAAATTAGCGATATTCCTCTGGAGCAGACTTTGCCATGGATTGGAAACCGGAAAGCTCAAGAGAGTAATGGGAATCTCTACTAATAGCTGCATAAAACAACGCCAAAAGGAAAACTATTATTAAAATGAAAATTGCTAAGAAACAACAGAATTACAAGTGTATGCTATATTGAGAAAAAGATAAAACGTTTAATTATAGATGAAGAGAATGTAGCAAGCTGGCAAAAAAGATAACAAGATTACGCACGTCTAGGTGGAGAAGGTGAATCACGGGAAAATTTGCAAGAGATTGAAAATTGCCCATATTAGCAAATAGTGTTTACAAAAACCAGATCCCGTCTAGACAAGTTATCTGGGATTTTCAGGTACCAAACGATCACTTAATCGCGTTCAGAAAGCCAGGCATTTTGCTAATTAGATAGAAGAAAAGTCACGTAGCTACCCTACAATTTTTCCCGTTATGGTCGACCACTGAGAGAAAATTAAAGAAATCGAAAAATAGGTAAATATTTGGACCGTATCAGAGAACAAAAAGCCGCAGAAAGTGAGAGTGACAATGATGCTAATTGTTGTTGGTACGCTTGGAACTAACTCCAAAAGCTCCGAAAGATGACTGGAATTATATTAAAACAATGGAAAACCCCAAAATATTGCTGAGAATCATCAGAAAACCGAAAAGAATCTTAAAGATCGGATGACATTCGTGGTCATTTAGACTTCACTGTAAGAGAGACAGCTGGTGTGAAAAACTCGCTAGGAGTATATTATTATTATTGATAATAATAATAATAATAATAATAATAATGTGACGCACAAATTCCTATGGGATTTTATCTTACGAACGGATCACCTAATCTCGGCGAAAAGCGTAGAAGATATAATAATAATAATAATAATAATAAAAATAATAATGATAATAATAATATTTACCAACCCCTCCGCTCGGGCAGGATAGGACACAAGGTCAATTTTTAGGCAGAGTTTAACAGGTTTGGATTCAGAGTTTTCCTTCTCCTAGACTAGTTGCCCCACCAAGGCTGAAGGTTCAGTCTGCCCTACTATTTACCCATAACTGGAGGGAGAATAATTGGATTCGTACCTTTCCCAAGGTTATAGTGCTATGTGAAATGCAATCAGTCCCGTCCAGGATTTGAACTTGTGTCGCCGTGTCCATTTCCTACTACGATAACCATTACACGACCATTATTAATAATAATGATAATAATAATCATGTCGTGCCGCCAGCACGGATATCCCTGATCCTCTCTCGTCACTTCTCCCTATCATTCATCAGTAATAATAATAATAATAATAATAATAATAATAATAATAATAATAATAATAAAGAAAAGTTGCAGAATCATGGACTTTGCTGTCTCGGTTGACGACAGTAAAATTGAAAGAAAATAAAAATAAGGATAAGTACCTCGACCTTTTTGGGAATTAAAATAGTGGAACATGGTAGTTACGATTATACTAATTATAATTGGTGCTCTTGGTACAGTCACCGAATGATCGATAAAAAGACAGTAGGACTTGGAAATAAATGGATGAGTAGAGACTATTCAGTATATTAAGAAGAGTCCAGGAGACTTGAGGAGACTTGATGTAACTCATACTCCCGGGAAAGACCACCAGTTAACGCTGATGTAAAAAAAAAAAAAACTCTCTTTATAGCAGATGGACAGGGTCAGGCAAAATGATCTGAAACATTTGTAGGTTTAATAAAAGACAAATAAAATAAAGAAACAAAAAAGTGTTTTCATTTTCGAAAAGTTCACATAATGCCATTTTTTTCATATAATACACTTCTCGACGTGCTATGGGGATTTTGAGGGAGATGTTACCTGGTCATTTGATCTCATTGCGTGCTGACATCGCTTGGCCCGCTCGTTTTCCTGATTTAAATCCGTGTGATTTTTTTCTCTGAGGATACCTCAAGTCAAAGGTATACAGTAATTGCCCTCAATCTATTGAACAACTTAAAGATACAATTCGGTAAGAAACTACTCCCATACCACATGAAATGACCCGCCGAGTTATAGACAATTTTCGTGAACGCCTTCGACAG
The DNA here is from genome assembly GCA_963585895.1 of Sepioteuthis lessoniana. NCBI lineage: Eukaryota > Metazoa > Mollusca > Cephalopoda > Myopsida > Loliginidae > Sepioteuthis > Sepioteuthis lessoniana. The sequence continues at coordinate 14,475,147 of OY757930.1, forward strand.
TTTGTAGACAATAACGGATCCCATTTGACTGATTTAATTGTCGAAACCTAATGAAACACAATGGCAGTATATGTGCTTTTCGAAAATAAAAACACTTTTTTGTTTCTTTACTTTATTTGTACTCCTATAGACCCCTGCATATGGCCGAGCAAAAGCAGGACAACTAGCTAGAACATACATACAGCAGCTATGTTATGATACGAGATGTAGCCCAGAAGACCTGCCATAGGCGATGAAGGATTGGGAAAAATGGCGAGAGAGGGTCAGGGATATCCGTGCTAGCGGCATGACATGATGATGATGATGACTTTATTTGTCTTTTATTAAACCTACAAATGTGTCAGATCATTTTTCCTGACCTTGTAGATTGCGCAGTGATAGAGACGAAACGGTCAATTGGATTATAAGCGAAGACAGCAAATTAACACAAAGACAGTATAAGAGTAGATACAACTGGGAGGGCAAGGTTATCCACTGGGAATTGTGCAAGAAGTATAAATTTGACCATATAAAAATAGTATATGCGCAACTAAGAAACCATCATAGAAATTAAGATGCATAAACTTCTCTGGTATTTTAACATACAACCGCATATTCTAATCTCAACTTGACGACCAGACCTAGAAATCTAGAAAAAAAAGAAAAAGTGCCAAAAGTAACGTTAAGTGGCAAGTTATAAAGAAAATGAAAGGCTAATTTCTACGGAAGTAGAAAGAGAGAAGAAAAATAAGAAAAAAAAAGCAGACATGGTAGCAGGTAGTTGACTTCTGAAGGATTTAGGCTGAGGAAGTTGTGTGTCAGATGGTCTTGGGTGAATGACTGCGTTATTTGAAGATAACTAGAGAAAACTGGATGTCCCAAAATCATGCATGGATGCGTGGAATGTTCCTCCATCCGATACCAGGCAGAAGGGAAGGGACAACTCGTTTTAGAGAGTGATGTGCGAGAAGTGATGAGGAAAAGACACGCAGGTGAACACAAGCCGTGAAGATGTGAAGAAGCGAAAGTTTACAATCCACATTTTGGGGGTTGGGCTTCAAAAGAAGTTTTACACGCTGAAAGTCACCCAGCATGTTAATAATACAACAGAAAATCTGTAAGAAAATTCAAAGTCAGTATCTGCTGTCTCTTTCCCACCATGATGTTTCTCTTTGTCTAGCTAACGTAGTCACTTCAGCTTCTCTTTCTTGCTCCCGGCGACTACCTAAAAATTGTAGTAGTAAATAAACCATTGGGTAGTTAAAGAGTTTTGTGCGTTCAACTTGTACCACGTTGAGATAATGACAGTCCTTGAGGTACGAATGTCTATTTAGTACCGTTATGAGACAACCGTCTATTCGGTACTGTGGCTGTACACCAAATTGTGAACTTCGACATTTCAGCCGACCAAAGAGTAAAACTAAAAGCAAGCAAAAAAAAAAAAAAGAAAAAAGAAAAATTCCTACATCTTGTTCGAGGATTGAAAAAAAACTATGAAACATGAAAGTAATGATTATACGAATTGTAATTGGTGTGCGCGGTGCAGTCACTAAGGACTTGTACCGGGACAGGATGACTTTGAAAAAAGAGAACAAGTATAAATCATCTGAACTGTTGTGAGCAATATTGAACAAGTCCTGGCGGCAACACCCTACAAAGCACCAACTATACGGCCACCTGCCTCCCATCACGAAAACTATCCAAGTTAGACGAACCAGACACGCAGGACACTGCTGGAGAAGCAGAGACGATCACATAAATGATGTACTCATATGGACCCCCACATAAGCCCGAGTAACAACTGGGCGACCAGCTAGAACATACATACAGCAGCTACGTGAGGACACGGGATGTAGCCCTGAAGACCAGCCGGAGGTGATGAACGATAGAGAAAAGTGGCGAGAGAGGGTCAGGGATATCCGTGCTAGAGGCACGACATGATAATGATGATGACTGCCTAGTTCAGATCGCCTAGAATACATAGAAAACTCCTTGACACTTCCTATATCTAAAATTCCAGAGGAAAACCATCAGTTAACAATAGCGTGAAAAACTCTCAATTGAATGTAACAAGCAAACGCAAAAGAGTACCGGATGTTGTGTAATATAATTGCCGAGGGATTTCGTTTTATATATCTTGCCTTTCGGTTTAGTTAGCGTGAGAAACTTTCGTTTAGCGCATGGGTTAGTTAGGTGCAACATGATCGCCGGTGTTCACGCGCGTGCGGAGAGGATGCGTCATTCAGAGATGTAAAAATAAAAATCCCAGTTAGGAAATGATACCAGGTGATGTGAGTGACGTCACGAACCGGAAGCGTGGGCTGAGGATTTGGGGATTTGAAAAAAAGCAGCGAGTTGAGTTCCTGCCTCCGAACGAGTTAGTTGAGATTCAGACCTGAGCGAGGCTAGACGACCTTGTGCGCTACAGGCGCCGCGCGTTGGTTGGGTTGAGAGCTGACGATGTAAAAGCAGTCAGCATAGAAAAATTGTGTCTCTCTCTCCTCATGTCGAAAAAACTTTAAACTCAAAAAAAGGTGAATAAAGGTTTCCTACCTGAACCAAATTCGTGTTTTCGGATTCCTATATATGTTTTTGAACATTTTATGAACATTATGTCTATTTCACATATCCGGATCATTGGTATGTTACAGTTGGAAATGTGATCAATTCGAAGTTGTGTTACACAAAATGTTACTCTGTTATTAAATGCACAAATCAGAATTGATAAGAAAGAATAAGATGCATAAAATTCTCTGTAATTCTGAGATGCAAACGGATCACCCAATTCTGGCCAGATGACCAGGCTTAGTGTTAATTAACTAAAAAAATAACTTATCATCTTGTTTACTTTGCCGTTATGACAGATATCAATTTCAATCAGTCAATTAAGAATGATGGACAAGGCCTTGAAAAAAAAAAAGGCGAGAGTAATGGGATATCAGATGAAAAAATACAGACTCTCCAGGAAATCTGAGGCAATTTGTTGTTACTCAACCTCCTATGAGAGACGAGCAGCTCACGTTAGAATAAAAAACTTGGAAAGGATAATAATCACACATACACTAAGGCACACACACCCACACACACATTTATATATATATATATATATATATATATATAAAGAGTGTTGGTTGTCACTAAACCACTTTGTGGGTGTGTGTCGAACCAAATCCAATATAATATGGAGAGCGCTCAGTATCTAAGATAGAGGTATTATATAATAATAATAAGTAAATATATATTAGATATATATATTTAATTGATGGAATATAGACTGCGACACTGTGTTCCCTGGAATTTTTCGCAGTAAAACCAATCATTAGGCAGTTAAGAAAATGGAACCTTTTTCTTAACTTCCTGATGATTGCTCTTTTGCAAAAAACTCCATGAAACCCTGGGTCACAGTCTATATTCCATGAATTAAATATACATATATAATAAAACCTGACTGATAAAATGAAACGCAGTTTCTTCCAGGCTGCGGTCGTGTCGATACTGCTGTATGGATGCACTACTTGGACGCTGACTAAACGGTTGGAGAAGAAGCTCGACGGCAATTATACAAGAATGTTGCGAGCAATATTGAACAGGTCCTGGCAGCAACACCCCACACAGCGCCAACTGTACGGTCACCTACCACCTATCACGAAAACTATACAAGCTAGACTAACCAGGCATGCTGGACACTGCTGGAGAAGCAAAGACGAGATCGTAAGTGATGTGCTGCAGTGGACCCCCGCATATGGCTAATCAAAAGCTGGACGACCAGCTCGAACATTCATACAGCAGCTATGTGATGATACGGGATGTAACCCTGAAGACCTGCCGAAGGCGATGAATGATAGGGAGACGTGGAGAGAGAGAGGGTCAGTGATATCCGTGCTAGCCGCACGTCATGATGATGATGATGATGATGATCTAATATATATTTATATATATATATATATAAATCTCGATCTCTTTCTTGGTTTAGATAGTTCAACATTCTAGTCCACAAAGAAAAGTCATGAAGTGCAATAAGTAATTTTCCAACCCTGTGTTATACTTCTTTCAGATACACAAACTTTCTTGACCTCTCCTGAAGTCTAATATTTGCCATTACGAAATGATTTGGTTTACTTAACTGAATTTCATTACACGAATTTTCATAGGGGCGTGTCCTCGTGGTGTAATGGTTAAAGCGTTGGACTGCAGAATCGTAGTACGCGAGTTCGTACTCCTGTCGAGCTATAACGTTCACTTTCGGATAAATACTCTTGGGAAAGGTATGAACCCCCTTATCCCCCCAGCTATGGGTTAAATAGTACCACTACTGTTCTTCTAGGAGAATAGATTTGGCATTAAATAACCTACAAAGGTTGATATGCCATTAAAAACAAACAAACCAAACCAGACCAAACGAATTTTCATGAAGTTCCCACAACATATATATATAGTGTTGTAGGTCCATAAAAATATATGTATCTGTTTAGAATTTATTTATTTACATCTGGAAATTTCAATCAAATTTCTTTTAATATAGTATTCTGATTGCATCTCTTCTGTTAAATCCGGCTTGGTGCATCTCGTTTCTAAGAGATTTTGAGGAAACTGGGTTCTCGAGATGGTCATTAAGCTTTGCTGCAATTTTCTTGTGACCCTTCCTAACAAACCACGTAAGATTCCGAAGATTCCTTTCAGACAGCATTCGCTTTCTTCCAGAGTTTTGCTTCAGCAAGGAGGGTTTTTTCTCCTTTCTCAATTGTTGCCATCACTTTCGAGGCAGTACTCCTTGATATGGCAAATAATTTAGCGTTTTTTATTATAGAAGTGTCTACCATACGAGCAGCAGATATTTGACCACTTTTAAAGTTGATAGATCGGCCATTTTAATAATTTTTTATTTATTTCTTCTGACGATATCCATAAAAAAGCAACATTTCTAATAAAATAAGACAAGAAAAATGAATAATAAATCAAAATGTATAAAAATAACAAACGTTTGATGGTTTTATAGAAGTTTCGATATAATGATAAGATCTGATGCATTTCGATTATTTTATTCAATATATATATATATGTGTGTGAGTGTGTGTGTGTGTGTGTGTCGGTTTGAATCAGACTCATGATATTGTCACCTTTCGCAATTTCTTCCAAGCTGCAGTTGTGCCAATTCTACGGTGTAGTTGCATCACATAGATGCTGACAAAGCGTATCTAGAAAAAGCTAGACGAAAACCCACGAGACTGCTACGAGCTATATTGAACAAATCCTGGAAGCAACATCACACAAAACATCAGCGGTATGGCAAGTTGCCTTCAATTTCTAAAACCATCCAAATAAGATGAACAAGGTAAGATGGACACTGCTGGAGAAACAAAGAAACTACTCATAAGCGACTTTCTCATATGGACTGCTTCACATAGACCTAGTAGTGTTTGCCGACCAACAAGAACTTTCCTAAAACACCTATGTACGGACACGGGACGTTGTCTAGAAGACATACCGGAACGATGGATGAATGGGGC
>OY757930.1:14485632-14523132 GCA_963585895.1 Sepioteuthis lessoniana
GGAATTGCAGAGTACTCCTTCATTGCCATCGCTCCCCGGTCCACTCTGGCTCAGAGTGCTAGCACCAAATAGTGTCCCCTCTGTGGGTCAAATTGAAATAATCTGCTTAATTTGCTGAACTGAATTACTTGAAATATAACTAGTTTGATATTGAAACTGTACTTACGCTGAACTGAATTTGTTGAAATAGAACTATTTTTGACATTTAAGTGTGTGTGTGGACAAAAAACTATTCTTATACTAAACTGATTGTTTGAATTAGAACTGTTTGATTAAACCGGATATCTTGGAATAGAAATTTTTTTTTGAAAATTAAACTGTGGGCTCATGCTAAACTGAATTGTTTTAAAGAGAACTGATTATTTGTATAAAAGGAATTCGGGATTAAATAACCAAGTAAGGTTGATAGGCCATAAAAGCAAACGACCAAAAAACCAACCTACTCATCTTCATCTCATCTCTGTTTCTGGCAACTTACTTCAAGACCCTACAAGTCTAAGATATTATGTAGTGTAGTTAATTATGGACTGCTTTATAAGTGATGGCTGATTGTCTGGTTAGGATTAGAAAAAAGCAACAAAAACTGAACTTGCTTTAGCAATAAGACATTTCATACTTTTATTCTCGTCGTTCTGAATCTGAGGCTGTAAAAATAGGAAGAAATAAATAGAGAACCCGATGTGGCTAGTTTGTTCTTTCTTTGAGGAATATAATGGTTCTCAGGTATTTGGTTTGATTAACAGCGGAATTTTATTTTAACTAGCACACCAGCAACCAAAAGGGAAACAGAAACCGATTCAGAAAATACTTTATATATATATATATATATATATATATATATATATATATATATATCAAGTAGGTATCATACAATAACTGATGTTTGTACAACAGCATTGCTTCCAACAAATCCTTCATCTGATGATGACTCTGGCTTCAGGCATGGTTTCGGGGCCGAAGCATCATTACCACAAGCCCAGAGCACCTAAGCAGTATCTCACGACACCATCAGTCTGTCAGATTGTTGTCACTCTATGAGATTCAGAAAATACTTGATATATATATATATATATATAATATACATATATATATATATATATATATATATATATATATATATATATATATATATATATGGGGAGTGTTTATTGTAGTTCGTATATGGCCTCACATCCTTTCCGTCTTGGGCTGATGAAATTCTAAATATTGAACTTTTCATGGCCCCGGCCTCAGAGTGATATATATATCTCTATCAACTGACACCTTTTAATAATGGCTTACAATTCTACAATTAACCGTTGTCTTTCTCTCTTTCAATATCATTCCCTTTTCTCTCTCTTTATGAAATTTGCAACATCAGATATTGATGAAGAAAAGTTTCCCTGGTCTCTACGGCATTCTTTAATGGCAGAAACTTTACTCAACAAGAGCTAAAAGTATTTAAAGAATAATAAACGCATACAATTAAAAAATGTTGTATATGTAAATATTCCTAGACACATATTTTGCCCAATTATCTATTTATAATCTTAATTTCTATTCTTTTAAGCTTTCTGTGATAGTTTTATATTTAATTGATCCTCATATGTCACTCAGCTGCATAAAATATCACTTAAGATGACATTTTGTAGGACAAAATATATTACTTATTTATTATATTACGGGTGATTTCTGGAGATAGTGAGAAATAGAGCTAAAAATGACGGTCATTGAAGAGATATAAAAATGATGGGTGAACCAATATAAGATAGCAAGCGTACAGCTGGTTTTGGGCTATTTACATGTGAAACAATGCATGCAAACTAATTCACGCTTCAACAGATATTTTACGTACATCCTATAACGAGGCGCTCATGACGTGACGTTTACCGGTGTAGGATGACGAAAAACTTGAACGAGGCTTTTTTTATTTTAAATTGCGCGAAAGGCACTCGGAAAGGTAAGAATTCATTTATTCTACCTCCAGCTAGGGTATAGACAAGAGTAGATAGGGATATTTAATCTTGCTCTGAGGGAAGAAAAATTCTGAATTCAAATCAAACCTGGAGAGTAATGGGCTCCACCAAGCTAATCCTGCCTAAGTCAGGTTCTATGAGCAGCATCTCCCAGAGCAAACTAAGACACAGCATTTGGATAAAGATTACTGATATTTAGAGTGACGACGAGTAGAATTTTGCGAGTTAGAAGTGTTTAGGTAAGTTTTATAATTCAAGTTGTTAGTGTTCGCCAATAGTCCGGGAGACCTGGGTTCAATCCCAGGTCGTGTCATTCCGAAGATTTCAAAAATGGTACTTGATTCGCCTTCGCATAACACTCAGCAGTATAAGGTATGTATTAAGGCTAAAGTGGAGCAATCCAGGGAAAGGAGTAGCGCCCTCCCCGACACCTCGCTGTAGTAGCTGTTGAAAACGGAGCTTTCTGATCGCTTTCGACTACGGTCGCCAACTTTACTATATATATATATATATATATATATATATATATATATATATATATATATATATATACCCCTAGACAAAAATAGAAATCCGCCTTCCAAAATGAAGAAAAATATATTGTTTACAATTTTAAATTATGAAAATATGATAAATGAAAGACAAGATTAAGAGACATCTAAATTTAAGAAAAAAGATATTTCAATTCATTTTTATTTGTATATTAGTCTTTATGTTAAATTCTTAAAAAAACGTATTTTTCACATCTATATAAGACTACCATTAAAAACTAAAGAAAAAAGGATTTAATCTAATTACTGAGCAGACTAAAAACATAAATGGATGAAAGAATTTGTGAAATGCGATATTGCAGCATTGAAAAGAATCGGACATTTTAAAGGCCTTCAGACGCAGTAGAATCGTTATCTGAAATTATTTAAAAAGTCCTAATAAGTATGGAACAAGAAAACCAACTGACAGGCCAGAATAAATATCACCACAATTCAAGAGAAGAAATGTTCACGAAGTAAAAAAGCAAACTTCGTCAACATTAAGAATATTGAAGTCTCTTGTAGATGCTCCTTGCATTACTAGAACAATTAGAAGGCATTTAAAAACGAAAAAAAAGCAGAAGAATTGAATTAGTCGTTAAAGGTTAACTATGAAGCGCAAACAGAAACGACTCGAATATGATCATCAATATCAAAGCATAAGGGCTATGGCCATTTACATTTAACATATCCTAATCGACTAACTTAATGTTTCATCTTCTAAACAACAATTATTGAAAAAGACACATGGATCGTTTGCTTCTGGACTTTTAACAATAACAAATATATATATATATATATATATATATATATATATATATATATATATATATATATATATACACACAAAAATGGAAATAATTGGCTTGTAAAAAAAAAAAAAATTTCAGAACAACAATGAATGAAATACGAATGAGGAACAGGGAAGTAAACAGAAAAGTAAAAATATTACCTCATTTATTGTTGAAAAATGTTGCGTATGAAATTAAATGAAAACTATTTTTTTAGTTTACATTAAATATAATATACAACAATGTGCAACACTTTACTAGTAAAAGTTTTTAAGCATTTATATGATTTCTTGATGTGCGGGTTCCAATAAATTTGGATGTTTTATTTTAATTAGTATTCAGTTACAAAACACTCGTTCGTTAATAATTTTTAAAAAAGCAGAAAACGTTTTAATTTAATATTCTAATTATCTAGTAAAAAGATAATGATAAAAGAATATAAGAATTCTCGTATTGCAATGTTTTTATTTTATTTTAATTTTTCTTTATTTACATTAGAAATTTTTTTTGCAAAAATGCAACCCTAAGGTCGTGAGTAATGTGAAAAATCATTTTAGTTTTATTTTTCTAAATACCTTTTATCCCATTGATTTATTTTTTTATTGACCCAATTTGAATGTATAAGTTTAGAATTAAAAAATGTGTCACAATTTTGGGGTGGTATATTTAACCCGTTAATGCAAATAAAAAGAATTCGTTTTTTTTCTTTAAATAGTTTATTGCTTTTTAAAAGAAAAATTGATTTTTGTTGGTTTGGTTCGGTTTTATGTCATATTGATCATTGTAAATATTTATTGCCAATTCCTTTTATGCAGATATTAAGTACATGATTTCTAAAAACATTTTCAAGATAACATTTTCAAACAAGCCTGTGCTTGTTTTTTTTATGTTTTTTGCACATAGTGTCACGTGATAGCTCACGAAGACGAAGAGGTAAGAATGATACTCTCCCCCCGTTGAACTAACATTATCTAGCAGTCAAAAAGTGACCGTTAGGAGAGAATGTGGGTCACGCAGATGTTCGCACCTAAGTGACCTTGGGTCGCCGGACATCGGAAGGGGAAAGAAAAAAGAAGCCAAATGATTGGCGGGGACCCCAAACGGAAGTGGGGTTCCCTTCCCCTCAGCGGAAGTAAGGCACAAAAAAGGTAGTTTTTGAGCAAGTCTCGTGGCAGACGGACGATAGCCATTTTACTCCGGGCTAAAGACAAAAGACTAACTGAGACACGAAGGACTGCAAAATCCTTCAAGCCAGTATTAAAAACAGTACAAAGTCTATTAGCCTGTGAAAGAAGAAAAATTCTCCTGTGGAACCCCGTCAAAAAAAATAAGATAAGTAACTTTGGGACATTTTTCCTTTACACCCAAATTTTGTTTACCACTCTCTCTCTCAATTTGAAAAAGGATAAAAGCCAAGAAAAGACATTTATATTCATGGACTATCCTATTATATATTTTTGACACTTTGAACGTATATATATATATAACCGTAGTAAAGAACCTATGTATTTTCATTTTACCATGTGGTCTATGTTATTATTTCATGCTTTCCTTTCAGCTTCTATTCGCCTTACATTATCTTGCTTAGAACTGTCCTATTAATTCCTAAAGTATCACACGGGAAACCGGAGTTGCCGACTACTACAACAACATTAATATTATTACAACTAAGACCTATAGGCCCGTATTCTTCTGTTATCTAAGGGAAAGAAGTTTAGCGGCCTGGTGGGTGTGTGATAGTGTGAAATTTTGGACCCCTTTGCCAGCGGTTGCCAGTCTGGCCCTAAATTATTCCCTCACGTAATATGCCAGTTCTTATCTGCCTGAGAAAAGAACTCCGAACAGGACTTATTTCTGTAGGGGATCAAGTGCCAACCTGCCCCGTCTTCACACGTGCGAAAATAAAGTCCCGTTTAGGGATTTTAGTCAATTTGCCGTAACAATAGCTAAATGGTTTCTCTTAATTTCAGACAATTTATTTGAGCATAAGTACAATCTTTTCTTTACACACACAATCTGTCAAATGGTTTAAATATAGCTTTTCGTTTGGACACCGTTAAATGATTAAACACTTCTATTTCAAATAACTCAGTTTAGAATGTTAACAAAGTTAAATGGTTTCAAGTATTGCTATGTATCTGTAACAATTCGTATGCGTTAAAATTCTCACACCGCTCCAACTGCCGATGGCTACGTGCTATTTTATCAAGCTGACCTAAACTTATCCGGGGTTTGATCCTAGGTTGGGGCATCCCGCATATCTATCCACGTTGATGAGTAGTGATACGACGAAACAACATTATGTCAGTAGATGACATTATATATATATATATATATATTCTTTAAAGAAAAAAAAAGACCGGTTATTTTAGGATTATAAATTTATTTCCATCCTGTTTTGCGTTTCTGATGTAAACCAAAAACACGATATATATAATCGTGGATATCATATTATTTCTATGATAACTTAATGAAAACCAAAATCATAGAACAAGTAAATTTACAGCCCAATTTCAATCGGAATAATCATTTTGAAATGACTGTGTTAGTCCTTAACCAATATTTGCTTTCATCGAAATTTACCATATAACAAAGTTAACAAAGAAATGCTTGAAAGATTTCTTCAACGCTTCCTGAAAAGTTTTATTTTTACAAGGGATCTTAGTTTCAAAGCGAAACAAGTTAACGATTTGTGTAATATTCATATGATGATCTTCATCGAATTTAAGATATGTGTTGCCAAAAGTTCAGTTTATTATGTGAACTGTTAGTCAACCGATACAAAATATGTGTTTGAATGGTTCTAAGACACATCAACTATTGTAGGTTATTTAATACCAAATTCAATTTTATATATATAAACAATTCTATTTCAAACTGATCTGTCAAGAATAAGTACAGTTCAAATGTTGAACATTTCTATTTTACCGATAGATAGGATTCCATCAGCTGCTACCAATCGCTTGAGGAATCTTACCCATCAGCAGAGATGCAGTTGGTGTATTCTACACCCCTAGCCAACAGGGACCACTGGAACAATAGATTTTTTGGTTTGGTTGAAGGCTTGTCAAAGACCAGGAAGTCGTTTTGGATGAACTATAACAAAAGAAGTCAGTACCAGTGTGCTGTAGATTCTCCCCCCAATATTATCCAAATTTAAATAAGAGTTTTTTACTCCTTTACTAGGTAATTTTTCAAATATAAAAAGATCAGAATGTCTTACATTTCACTCATATCTGAAGGGAAAAGTGAATGACTCATGCCTTTCACAAGGGTATTAGCTCTAAATGAAGTGCTAACAGCCTTTTCCAGGATTTAAGCTCGGCTCGTTCAGGATCTGGACTCAGGTCTTTGCGTTTACTTCCTTAAGACACAAATCGCCACAAGACGCACTCATATATGTGAGTATATTTCGTTGCCAACTCGTCCTCATGGTAATACATGCATTGTTTGTAGAAAGTGTGCAAATCACGTTTTGGCTTAAAATGACCTAGAATTTCATTTACAAATCCATCTAAGGATCCCATTAACTCAGCAGAGCATTCAGATCTCGATTGCCATCGTTGTGAAAGTGAATAGCCCTGCTTAAGTGTCAATATGGAACGCATGAACGGCAATTAATTATTAATCAAGATATTTCAGTTGTAATTTTGTTTGTATAGACGTCTATCATCTGTCAATATGAGGCAGTGATCAAGAAAGTAGATATTTTTCATGACCAGAGGATTTGGCTGAAACAGATTATGGATCAGCCTTTTCATTCTTTCCGAAAAAGAATAATTGATAATTATACTCGTAATCTACCAATCAAATAAGATATATATATATATATATATATATATATATATAGTATTATTCGGTCCAGTTAAACCAGAGTTGGGAGTAATTCCTTCAGGCCAAGAAAATCATTCAAGAGCTGAACATTTAATTTTTCCTGGTCGAGAGCTCAATGTAATTAATTTTACAGAGCAATACTTTCTTTAAAGAAAAAACCAAAGACCGGTTATTTTAGGATTATAAATTTATTTCCATCCTGTTTTGCGTTTCTGGTGTACCATCCTGTTTTGCGTTTCTGGTTTACACCAGAAACGTAAAACAAGATGGAAATAAATTTATAATCCTAAAATAACCGGTCTTTGTTTTTTTTATTTAAAGAAAGTATATATATATATATATATATATAAATGAATAAATATATATATATATATATATATATATATATATATATCTGTTTTATTTCGACATTTACCGTTGCATCATATGTTTGCAAAGTTTTGTAAAGGGGCCGCTTTTATATATTTGATATGGTACAGATAAGCTGTGCGGTAGCTAGATCTAATAAAACAGAAACTAAACATGAAGACAAAGTTAGGAAGCCAAAAACACTTCCTTTGATGGTCGTAAATCCCCAGACACAATCTGGATTTTACTTTTATGGACACACGAAAATAGGGGTTAAATGTAACATTTGCAATGGTTGCAATTCTCTGGAGCATGAAAGAACACATATCTAATCTTGCTTGAATTGTAGACCGCAGTCAAATACATTTCAATGATACAGTCTTTGCCTTCCGTGATGATTGTAATCTGAAAAATAAAAAAAGAAAAGTAGAGAATATCAGAGATACAATTACGTTCAGCAAGGTTATACTCGTACTAATGCTAACTCAGTAGCATCTGCAAAATCAAAATGGCGCGTACTTTATAACTTGCATTTGGATAATAGGTTTCCAGTAGAGATCTCTATTTGAGCACTGCAACTTCCTATTGTAATAGGACCTGAAAGAGCTAAAATGATGGTTTATTGAATCGATGTTTTATTGGGAATCGGATTCCTGATGGAGCAATGATGAACATTAAAAAGAAAAAAAAAGTACCACAGCATCAAGATAAATTTGTCAATGCCTGAGCATAGAATCTGAGATTATATATATATGTGTGTGTGTGTGTGTGTGTGTGTGTGTGTGTGTGTGTGTGTGTCTGTGTGTGTTAGGGAGAGTATACCTGTACATATACACTGATAGATAGATAGATACACTCACACACACACACACACACACATATATATATATATATATATATATATATATATATATATATTTAAATGAAAAAATGTTCTATTACTATTGAGTGAATTTTTGAAAGTGTTAGAAAAGTCTTATCTGACATATGCATTTCTATAGGTATACCATTTTTCCCTCAAAAAACTGTCCTTGCTGATGATGCTATTTTGTTTATTCATTAAATAAAAAGATTCAGAGTTAGGAGGCAAGCGAGGAAAGCTTGTGAGTTGACTTACTTAAAATGGTGTCGTTTCTGTTACCCCCTCAAAAGAGCAACATAGTTTACGTAATTTATCATTTATAATAAACCCCCTAACTTTTTCGCAGCGAAATACTGTGGGAAAGATACTCGTTTATAATACTCAAGAACGTGTTCAAATTTGTATCAAGTACATCCTAAATTTACCATTTTTAAAACTTTTCCTTAGTTGGTACTGATAAAAAGTAAGAATTTATGTAGTTTACATTTCTTAAACACCGGCTCATTTGCCTAGTGGGTAGAGTTCTCGCCTATGGCCCCGGGAGACCTGGGTTTAATCCCAGGTCGCGTCATACCAAATACTTTAAAAATTGTGCTTGGTATCTCCTTGGTTAAAACTCAGCAATATAATGTAGGTATCAAGGGTAAAGTGGAGCAATTCAGGGAAAGGAGTAGCTCCCTACCCTACATCTCGATGTAGTAGCTATTGAAAAGGGAGCCTTCTGGTCGCCCTCGACGATGATCGCTAACTTTACTTACTTCAAAAAGAAAAAATTACATATTATTCAGAGCAAACACCCTGCAATTTTCGAACACAAACGCAACAGTAGCCCATTCGGTTGGGGCTGCTTAATACACCGACTGCATCTCTGCAGGGGGTTATGACTCCCCATTCGAGTTTCCTGGATATGATACTAAACAATCTTATGCTGAAAATACAGAAATGCAAGAGATTTGGGGAATCAGTAGTACCCCTTTATTGGCATTGCTCTCCGGTCCATTCTGGCCCGGAGTGGTATCACATTACAGGGTCCAATCTATGCGTCAAATTGAACTAAACTGTATCCTTATGCTAAACTGAATAGTTCTAAATAGAATTGTTTTACATTAAACTGTGTAAACAAAAACAGACTTTACATATGCTAAACAAAGTTCTTTGAAACTGAACGGTTAACAGGTATGTAAATGGATTTGGTATTAAATAACCTGCAGTAGTTGATATGCCATAAAACTAAACCAAATCAAACAAACTGAACTAGCTTCCGACAATATAATCTCATGTTAGGAAGAATAAATTTATTTGAAAAATCATATACCCGTGGATATTTCTCCGTAACGACTTCAAGACACATTAGATTGGACGATGTATATGATATACTCTGGGTCATCCAACTCATTTTATGGTGAGTAATATGGCCAGAAAAAAATAATTGTAAAGTTCTCGTGTATTATACACCCCCACCTAAGTATAAGGTTGAAACTTTTGAAACATGGTACGCCTAACACAGAAACGATTACAGAAAGTTTCGGTTTTCCTAAGCTTTGCTCTTACATACGCTGAAGAAGCAACGTTCAATATCTGATTGTTTTTTCGTTTTTTAGATTACAGTGAATAAGATCTTATTTTTTAGCTTGGAATGTATTTTAATAAGAAAATAAATTTAACTTCACAAAAAAATTTTGGTTTTATGCTCTTTATATAGAGGCGCTCGTAGTGTTATGTTTCTCGTTGCAGAGACGGATACAAAAACCTGAGTTTTAATCCTGTACAATTCTGTTTGCATTTCACAAAGCTCTAGGAAACCTATGTATCTAGTTATTATCACTCCTGGGAAACCTATGTATCTAGTTATTCTCACTCCTGCGAAACCTATGCATCTAGTTATTGTCACTCTTGGGAAACCAATGCATCTAGTAATTCTCACTCCTAGAAAACCATTGCATCTAGTTATTCTCACTCTTGGGAAACCTATGTATCTAGTTATTCTCACTCTTGGGAAACCTATGTATCTAGTTATTCTCACCCCTTAGAAACCTATGTATCTAGTTACTCTCAATCTTGGGAAACCTATGTATCTAGTTATTCTCACTCCTGGGAAACCTTTGCATCTAGTTATTCTCACTCCTGGGAAACCTATGCATCTAGTTATTCTCACTCTTGGGAAACCAATGCATCTAGTAATTGTCACTCCTAGAAAACCATTGCATCTAGTTATTCTCACTCTTGGGAAACCTATGTATCTAGTTATTCTCAATCCTGGGAAACCTAGGTATCTAGTTATGCTCACTCCTAGGTAACCTATGCATCTAGTTATTCTCACTCCTGGGAAACCTATGCATCTAGTTGATCTCAATCCTGGGAAACCTATGTATCTAGTTATTCTCACTCTTGGGAAACCTATGTATCTAGTTATTCTCACTCTTGGGAAACCTATGTATCTAGTTATTCTCACTCCTGCGAAACCTATGCATCTAGTTATTGTCACTCTTGGGAAACCAATGCATCTAGTAATTCTCACTCCTAGAAAACCAATGCATCTAGTTATTCTCACTCTTGGGAAACCTACGTATCTAGTTATTCTCATTCATGGGAAACCTATGTATCTAGTTATTCTCACCCCTTAGAAACCTATGTATCTAGTTACTCTCACTTTTGGGAAACCTATGCATCTAGTTATTCTCACTCCCGGGAAACCTATGCATCTAGTTATTCTCACTCCTGGGAAACCTATGTATCTAGTTATTCTCACTCTTGGGAAACCTATATATCTAGTTATTCTCTTTCTTGGGAAACCTATGTATCTAGTTATTCTCAATCCTGGGAAACCTAGGTATCTAGTTATTCTCAATCCTGGGAAACCTATGTATCTAGTTATTCTCACTCCTAGGAAACCTATGTAACTAGTTATTCTCACTCTTGGGAAACCTATGTATCTAGTTATTCTCACTCTTGGGAAACCTATGTATCTAGTTATTCTCACTCCTTGGAAACCTATGCATCTAGTTATTCTCACTCCTTGGAAACCCATGCATCTAGTTATTCTCACTCTTGGGAAACCTATGTATCTAGTTATTCTCACTCCTTGGAAACCTATGCATCTAGTTATTCTCACTCCTTGGAAACCCATGCATCTAGTTATTCTCACTCTTGGGAAATCTATGTATCTAGTTATTCTCACTCCTGGGAAACCTATGCATCTAGTTATTCTCACTCTTGGGAAACCTATGTATCTAGTTATTCTCACTCCTTGGAAACCTATGTATCTAGTTATTCTCACTCCTTGGAAACCCATGCATCTAGTTATTCTCACTCCGACTATGAGTGAATATTAGGACAAATGGGATTCATTAACCTTATTATGGCAACCGGTCTAAGAGAATAATGATTGTTACACAAATGTGGCTGTGAACCATCTTCAGGCTCCAGTCCCTAGAAACACTACACATTAATGCGTGTTCGAAGCCGGCTTAATCCATATTGAGTAAAGGGTTGTCACCCAACTCTCTCCCCAAATATGATCACCCTGTTGAGTAAAATCTAGTTTATTTGCTCAGTTTTTTGTTGATACATTTTGTTATCAGCCATTGATATTACTTCTAAATTAATTTTACTATAATTTTACTGACACTGTTCCCCCACCCCTACCCAACTAATTCTCTGATACAAAAAAATATGGGCAAAAAGAATCACTTTCACTTTTAATATACAATTACATCAGAAATTGATGACTGGGAGGTGTGTCACGTAAACTTTATCCTCTTGGGAAATAAACTCGGTGGTCCAACTTTAAATCCTGGTCGAAGCCAATTGCCTTTCTCTTTCCCGCTAATACTCTTTACTAAGGCATGTACCTATATCTTCTCCTCACAGATTAAATATTACACCAGTCTGAGCTCATTAGCCTTGTTAAGGAATCCCGTCTACTAGAAGGACAATCGTGTCTTTGAAGAAGATGTAATCAGCTTAAAAATTGGTCTCGTGTCGCATGCCTTCACTGGTGTATCTGCTGGGTTAGATAATATATTAGAATGTTGTACGCTTTTCTCAACTGTAAAATTTTCCATTAGCCTGACAATATTGATTTTATTGGTGCTAACGCATGTTTTGGCTTTTAGTTTCTGCGTGCAATGATATATCAACTTTCATGGGTTATTTTAAACCAAAACAATTCTTGAAGATATACAGTAGTGGTAATATTTAATCATCGACAGGGATATAAGGGAGTTCGCACATTACTAGGAAAGGGGAGATTATAGCGTGACGTGAGTTCGAACTAGTTTACAACGATATCACTGTCCAGCTCTTAAGCCACTACGCCAGGGAAACCTCCTCCGAATACTGTAAGGATTTATTACGTCATTTTATTGGGATTCTCTGACTTCCGTCGAACCGAAGTAGATATATGAAGGTCACATGACCATTTAGTACCCGGTCATCATACTTACCAACCCCTCCACTCGGGCGGGATATGACACAAGGTCAATTTTTAAGCGGAGTTTAACAGGTTTGAATTCAGAATTTTCCTTCTCCTAGACTAGTTGCCTCACCAAGGCTGAAGAAACCAGTCAGCCATACTATCTACCCATAGCTGGAGGGAGAATAATTGGATTCATACCTTTCCCAAGGTTATTAGTGCTATGTGAAATGCTATCAGTCTCGTCCAGGATTTAGTACCCCGGTCATGGACTGCTCAACTACCTGGATCTGTCCCAAGACATACTGCGTCACAACAGGTGTCTTCATATGGGTATCTAACCCCTCTGCAGTTATACTATCGGCATATTCTACAATTCCATCCGCTATGGGAAAGTGTGTTTTAATAGAGGTCAGAGTCTTAGGAAAATGTGACTAATCAATTACTCTTTGTTTCATTCAGAAATCTTACATTTTGATCAATTCATAAGATACTGCTTCCTTTTTAAATATGTTTCTGGTGATTGAGACAGCACCATGAATAAAATAGTATTTATTTGTTTAGTCATATTAGACAATTTCTTCTCCGGTCAGATTAATTATAATGTCTGTCCATATCAATGCATTGTATTGTTATGACTTTGACTGTATCCATTAAAAGGTGAGGTCCATTGTTTGAAGAAATTTGTTTGACAAAATTTGTTATTATTATATTTGTTACCTAAGTGCCTTATTTGTTTTAAATAACCTCTTGTATGTACACAACACAAAATCAAATGTATGACGAAGAAAGGAATACAGTATACGCAAAGGTTATTACAATTATTCACGAGAAACATAGACAGAAAAAAAACACTACAGACGACTGTTGATAGAATAGTTTACTTCGTGGCAAATTATTCTCTCCTCCTTATTTGTTGATAGGAATTTTGCATTCTTGACCATCCCTGGCTGGCTTATTGAGTTGTGGCTTCTTGAAGAAAGCCTGATGAATGTACATATTTTTCTTTTATAAGTAGAGGAATTAATATTGTGAAATGAATTTCCGCGACCAGAAAATCCGGCGAACACCTACGCAAGACATACGGGAACGCTGGACAGCTTTTTCGACCTTATTAGGTCTCATCAGCAGTGTATACCGTAATCTCCACCACTGGAGATCAAACCAGCGACTACAGATTGATTGCAGTGCCGAAACTCTACAACTGAGCCACAAGTGACGCCAAATCAACTAGTCATGGTAATTGCGAGGCCAATTAACCTAAAGACTGATGGGTTCAAAAGATTGTGAAGAGATGAGGTTGCCTATTTCAGATTGATTTATTTCGGACGTCAAAATCTCCTGACCGATAAGAAGCAAATAAACCCACATTACTAAGTAGTTGGAGAAAAGGGTTGCTCATTCAGAAATCCAGCTTTCTCCAGCTCGATTAAGGAGATCCTGAAAAAACTATATATACTGTTTTAATAACAACCTAAATAAATGAGCAGAAAAAAAGTTGAAAAAAAGGCAACTTTATGGACGTTTTCTACGACTAACCAGCACGATATCACACTTGAAAACCTGGACGTGGCTGAGAAAAGGAAACTATAAGAGAGAAACTAAATTTCTTATAATAGCAGCGCAAAGCAACGGATAAGGACTAACTATATTCATATTTACCCAACCCCTCCGCTCGGGCAGGATATGACACAAGGTCAATTTTTTAAGCGAAGTTTAACAGATTTCAATTCAGAGTTATCCTTCTCCTAGACTAGTTGCCTCACCAAGGCTGAGGAAACTAGTCTGCCCTACTATTTACCCATAGCTGGAGGGAGAAGAATTGGACTCATACCTTTCCCAAGGGTATTAACGCTATGTGAAATGCAATCAGTCTCGTCCAGGATTTGAACTCGTGTCACCGTGTCCATTTCCTACGACGATAACCATTACACCACGGGCACCGCCACAAGAGGACTAACTATATTAAACCGAAAATAGATAAGGCGTAAAAAAAAACAGCAGATGTAGAGTATGTGGTGATTGAGACGAAACGATCCATCACATAATATGCGAATGCAGCAAATTAGCACAGAAAGAGCATAAGACTAGCCACATCTGGGTGGGCAATGTGATCTACTGGAAATTGAGCAAGAAATTGTGCAAGTTTGGCCATACGGCTAAATGGTATATGCTCGACCCTGAATCCCCCCTGGAGAATGAGACAAACAAATGTTGTATTTTGGCTTCGACCCGGCCAAAAATGCTATTCCAAGGTGATGCACCGGAAGGAAGTGACACATTCTAATGGCAGTTATGAGAGGATATCGCGTGGACGGAAATTGGCTGATGAAATAAGACGAGGTAAAAAATTCCCATGGTACACTCATAGACTGACGCACCGGAAGAGAGGGACCTGTGAACTGCATGACAGTTATTTCCGCTTGACGACGATCCAACATGCGATTCCAAAAATCGAGTAGGTGACTGAGTGGACGTTGAACTATTATATAACTCAGTCCAGACAGAAGTCAGAGAGTTCCAGTTAGAGTTCGGATTGAGTTATAGACGAGATGTGGTAAGGAAAGCCACATCAGGCCGAAGGGGCCATTGGGGCCCCGATTGAGTTGGGGCCCAGAGAAGTTGTTGATAAGATGCAGTAAAGAAGGCCATCATCCAGTAGAGAGCTGGGCCGCTGGGCCTCCGGTTGAGCATCTGGAGAACGAGAAAGACACAACGTTGACGGCCATAAGAGTAGGGGTCAAAATATTACAGTTTATGTTCGGGATCCAGGTCCCTCTCACAGTAAAACTTTGAATAACCTTTTCGAACCCTTGCAATAAAGTGAGAGGTACATATTTGTTAAATAAGTCTTCACTCGTCGTTTATTCATTGCGTCGGTATGTATCCAGTATATGTATGTATATGTGTATATCAGTATATTTATTACTGACTATATAACACAAACTTCTCAAGGATTTTGAGATACAAACGGATCACCTAAACACGGCTAGATGACCAGCCCTGATAATAATCAACAAAAAAGAGAGAACTTGCAGAAATGTTGACTTTGCTGCCCCGACAGACCACAGAGTAGAGTTAAAAGAATGCGAAAGGTGGGATAAGTTTTTTGACCTCACTAGGGAATAGAAAAACCCATGAGAAATGAAAGTGACGATTTTACCAATTGTAATTGGTGCACTTGGTACCGCCATTAAAGGACTGGAGGGCTTGGAAATAACGGGACGGGTGGAGACTGTACAAACTACTGCATTTTTGAGATCGGCCAGAATACTGAGAAGAGTCTTGGAGACTTGAGGAGACTTGCTCTCACTCAATTTCCAGTAAAAATCCATCAGGTAACGCTGAAGAGAAAAAATCACAAAGAGTAAAATAATAATAATAATATTCTCGCCCGAGAAAACTTGGTTAAGAAAGGGAACTTAAAAAAGAAACATAGAATCTCTCCTAATAGCAGCACGAAACGATGCCATAAGAACCAATTTTATCAAAGTGAGAATACGTAAGATTCAACAAAATAGCAAACGTAGATTATGTGGTGACAGAGACGAAACCATCAATTTCATAATAAGCGAATGTAGCAAATTAACACAGAA
This sequence comes from Sepioteuthis lessoniana, assembly GCA_963585895.1. Lineage (NCBI taxonomy): Eukaryota > Metazoa > Mollusca > Cephalopoda > Myopsida > Loliginidae > Sepioteuthis > Sepioteuthis lessoniana. Next base: position 14,501,963 of record OY757930.1, read on the forward strand.
GGAGTATAAGACAAGACACGACTGGTTCGGCCAGACAATCGACTGGGAGACGTGCAAGAAATTTAAACTTGACCATATGAATAAATGGAATATGCACAACCCAGCAGTAGTCTTGGAGAATGACATACGCAAACTCCTTTGGTACTTTGACATACAAGCGGACCACCTAATCTCGGCCAGAAAACCAAACCTTATTGTTATCAACAACAACAACAACAACAACAACAACAAAAAAACATGAGAAATTGTCAACTTTACCGGCTGACCAGGGAATAAAACTGAAAGAAAGAGAAAAGAAGGATAAATACCTAGACCATGCCTGGGAATTGAAAAAACTATCGAACTTGACGGTGACGATTATGCCATTTGGGATTTATGCATTCGGTACAGTAACTAAATGACCATTAAAGGGACTGGAGGACTTGGAAGTTCGAGGACGGGTAGAGATTATCCAAATTACAGCCTTTTTGAGAACGTTCAGAATACTGAGAAGATTCCTGTCACTCAAACTCCAGTGAAAAACCATCAGCTAAAGCTGATGTAAAAAAACTCTCAAGGAGTAAATAATAATAATAATAATAATAATAATAATAATAATAATAATTAAAAGCAGAGACCTGGAAATAGATAGACTAACTCAGTAAAATATCTTTCTTCTGACCATCTCCAGCTCTTAATAAGAGCGTACATATGCTTGACTTTTCCCTGTCGGTCTCGAACATCATAACTAGGCATCAAGGTCGTTGGTTGAAGCCTATACCATGCAGTTATTAAACACAATGCTATTAATATAAAGTTAAAAGTAAGTCGTATCGACTATAATATTTATAATGCCACGTCCATTTTCTAGGATAATTGCCCGTTATGCAATGCATGCCTCTCATAAATCATTTATCAGATAATACTGATGCTGATTAAGATGATGGTTATTATGATAATAGATTCAACATTGCCAATGTAAACAAACTTGTGTTAATGCTGTGTTGGTTGTTAAGATTTTTTTCTGAAGTTTGGAAAGAAAGGAAAGTCACCATTTTATTTAGGAACGATTTTCTTTTCATCCAACTACTTATTTTTTAACGCATGATAGCATCTCCACTGAGGTTAGAATCGTATGTTTTTTAAATGCCAGGCCCTTATACTGATAATCCACTCTACTTCGCAGAAGAAGTTCTTTTTACCGTTTAGTTTTTTTCGGTTGAAGAAAGAGAGACCTTTATAGTTTTATATTGATATGTGGTTTTAACAACAACAAGAGCAATAATAATAATAATAATAATAATAATAATAATAATAATAATAATAATAACTGTGATTGGAGCGTTTGGCACAATAACTAAAGGATTATTAAAAGGCCTGGATGACTTAGAAGTTGGCAGACGGGTAGACTATCCAAACGACAGCATTGATGAGAACGACCAGAATCCTGAGACGAATCCTGGAAACTTGAGGAGATTTGCTGTCACTGAAACTACAGTGAAAAACTATCAGCTGACACTGACGTGAAAAACTCTAAAGGAGTAAATAATAATAATAATAATAATAATAATAATAATAATTAAAAGCATAGACCTGGAAATAGAATTTGAAAAAAAATATGTGGTCCTGTAAAAGTACCATCATGCAAGTAATAGTAGGAGCCCTGGGTATAATCGAGAAAGCGACAGATAGGCAAATTAACGAAATACCTGGCAATTCCAGGCCATATGAAATAGAGAAAAGTGCATTCTATGGAATTACTCGCTGCCTTACAAGTATACTACCAATGTGACTGAAAAAAATACCTGTTAAAAGTGGCGGAAAAAAAAAACAGAACATAAACACATAAAATACATACAAATATTACAATCCTTCATTCTGGAATTTGGGTTGAAAACCATGAAGGATTGTAAGAAGTCCAAAGTAACGTTTAAAATCGAATAATAATAATAATAATAATAATAATAATAATAATAATAATAATACAGGTCATGAGGATACACTGTGAAGATATAATGATGATGGAATTTGGAACAGAAAAATGTGTCATGTTAATTATGAAAAGCGAAAAATAATAATTGACAGAAGGAATAGAACAACCAAATCAAGAAGAAATTAAAACACTCGAAGAAAAGAAAACTTAAAAATACTATCGAATATTGGACGCGGAAGCATTCAAATATGTAAAGATGAAAGAAAAGATAAAGAAACAATACCACAAAAGAACAATAAAAATGATCGATACTCAGCTACGTAGCATAAAACTCTTCAAAAGGGATAAATACCTGGGCTGTCCTATTTGTAATATACTCGGGACAATTATTTCAGTGGACCAGAGAAGAATTTCCACAAATAGACAAGAAAACAAATAACCTTATGACTAAGAGAAGTTGTAGACAGTATATATGAATCAAGAAAAGAAGGAGGCAGAGGACTCACCAGCATTCAAGATAACGCCAGTGTATGGATACAACAACTAGAAGACTACACAAAAAGCGTAAGAATAATAAGAGTGATTATTGTAACCAGAAAAAAATACTGACAACGCAAGGATCCGCTGAACAAAAATAACAAGAAAAGCTAAACAGAATATGCCAGAAAGAAGGAAAAGAATATGATACTGTCCGTATTCTAAACATGAAAAAAAGTATTAATTACGCCTTCGGGGAATTCAGACCTAATCATAAAGAAAATAATCAAAAATATACCAGACAGTGAATATCGCTCTTCTTGTATCCCAGATCAAGAAATGAAAATAACCCCCAACCAATCAATCACGAATATATTCACTTTCATGCAAATATCGATACTTTTATAACGAAAAGATACTTGGGATCCATGAAAATTATTTCGTCTTTATAATTTAGTTTACTTTTAAGTATTCTATACAAAGAAAACAGTTTCCTTTGCAAATTGCGATTTTGATTTTGAGGTGGATTTGACATCTTGATTTGACATCAATTGTTGAAATTGCATTTAACGTCTTTAAAATTTCGGGAACTTCACCAAAAAATGTTAAATATGTTGATATTATTTATACAAGTTAATTGAATGGTCTTGAAATATTAGGAAATATAAAAATAAATAATTAGAAAAAACATTTAATCAACTAGGTTACAAACTTCAGATTATAATAATTACAATGAAAATGATTACCATTATCATAATTAGCATACTCATTATCATAATTATCATTAACCCAAATATTATTATCATTGTTATTACAATCTTGCTTGTCAATAAACTTTTCATTATCATCTAAATCACCATTATGATTATTATCAGTACCATTACCGTATCCAGTGTAATGGATGCTAGAATCTTAACTGAATTGTTGGCCGCTTGACCAATGTCAAGAGACAAAAAATCTTACTGATGAACGATTAACGTAATCATAACGTAAGCTTATAGATACATGTGTTTAATTTGAATCGGGAATAAAAGTCATTGTAAATGTATTAGCGAAGGTTTTACTCTCAAATCTTCCTCCATCAAATTAGTCGTAAGTACAGATTGGACTTTTCTAAGCATAAAGTTGTATTGTCGAATACTTCATTTTAGAAAAAGAATATCGATGTCAATAATGATTGAATATTCGTTGTCAGGTGCTTATTACTAACTTTCAACGTCAGGAAAATCAGAATATCTGAGTAAAACATTGAATTATTTTGTTGTATACGCTGATCGGAGCGATGATAAAAAATTAAGTGTATTTTGGCTGAAAGATTCTCACATTTCAGTCATTATTCATTTACTAGCAGGACTTTATAAAAGTATGGCGAAAAGGAATCAATAAATCCAACTTGATGATTAAGACATAATATCAAATTATGGCAAGTGGGATAATCATGAATTGAAAGGAGAGAGGAGAAATGTCAGGAAAAAAGAAAGAATAAATTGAATTTCTTAATGGAAAATAAAATTACTAAACGATACTTAATGTTAAACAGATTACTTAAATAGGCATTTATCCTTAAAATTAAACATTGAATTTTATGGTTTTAAATGGGGGTTCTGTGAATATTCCCGTAAAAATGACACAAGAACCAAGTGGAACGTTTCACTGATTTATTTGATAAGTTACGTTAGAGATGATAATGAATGAACCACTGGATGAGCGATGATAAGTCTCCCGTTCTACCACTCCGTAACCTTCGTCAAATGTCGCATGGCCGACCACCTGAACCCAAGGGCGGTCACTCCCTAGTCAGTCAAAAGGGAAGTAATTATTTTCTTAGGATTGATATGTATTTAACAACCCCTCCCCCTCAGACAGGTTATGCCACAAGGGAAGCTCCGGATTTAATGTTTTTCTTCTCCTAGATTGGTCTGAACATAATCTACCAAAATATTTATCCATAGCTGAAAGAAAGAGAGATCCATGTCTCTTAAATGTAAATGACGTTTATGCACAAAAATATTATTAATCCACTTGCCACAAATTTTTGATCTTCCCTAATGCTAAATATGATGAGTTTCAAGGAATTATGACAAATAATCTTAAGCGGATTATACACTCGGGGTAAATATTGTATTTTTTTCTTTTAATGGATCTGTCATCTTCAGTGAATGGAGAAAAAAAGAATCAAGACGATATGTAATAGGAATTAAATACCAGGTAAAAGGTATAAGATAACAGGTAACACGGTAAAAACAAAAGGTAAGGGTTATGAGTGACGATACGTATTACACAATGTCTGTATGACCTCGTGCAAATCCACATTGAGCACGCATAATTTGCTCGTAAGAATAAGTTATCATCATTATCATGTCGCACCGCCAGCATGGATATCCCTGACCCTCTCTCGCCACTTCTCCAGCAGTGTCCCGCGTGTCTGGTTCGTCTAACTTGTATAATTTTCGTGATGGGGGGCAAGTGTCCGTATAGTTGGTGTCTCGTGGGGTGTTGTCGCCAGGACTTGTTCAATACTGCTCTTAACATTCTTGTGTAATTTCCGTCTAGTTTCCTCTCCAGCCGCTTAGTTAGCGTCCATGTAGTGCATCCATATAGCAGTATCGACACAACCGCTGCCTGGAAGAAACTGCGTTTCATTTTATCTGTTAGGTCCGACTTCCATATGATCGAGAGCCTATCGATAGCCGCCCATGCCTTCTTCAGTCGTGTGTCGATGTCTTTTTCGGTTGATGAGACGCTACTTCCTAGGTAGGTGAATTTGTCTACTAGTTTCAGAGAGGCTCCGTCTAGTGTGGCAATGTTGCCCGTTTGGTTGTAACACATATATTCAGTTTTGTGTGCATTGACATGGAGGCCGATGCCAGCTGCGGCTCGTTCCAGACTATGCAGTAGTGTCTCTGCTTGATTAGGCGTATTCGCCAGTAACGCCAAGTCATCAGCGTAGTCGGCGTCCGTGATTGTTTTTGCGGGGTACCTTTTGCTTCTTTTCTTTGTCAGCTCGAAGCCATTTTCTCTGATTTTGTCGATGGAAGTCCTAAGCACGTAGTCTAGACAGATGATAAAGAGGTATGGGGCTAGTGTGTCTCCTTGTAGTACTCCTGCAACAATGTCGAAGTATTCCGTTTCTCCATCTGGTGAACGTACTTTCACTTTGGTGTTTGTACAGAAAGCCGCTTATTACTGTCATGAAAAGCAGTAGCAACAGCAAAAAGAGCAGCTGCAACAACTGCAATAACAATATTAATAATAATAGACACGACAGGGTGGGCAATGTGATCCACTGGAAAATGTGCAAAAAATTTGAATTTGATCACACGAATAAATGGTATGTGCACAACCCAGTAGCTGTCATAGAAAATAACATGAACTCCAATGGGACTTTGACGTACAGCCAGATCACCTAATCTCGGCCAGAAGAACAGAACTTATAATAATCAACAAAAAAGAGAAATTGCACAAATGTGGACATTGTTGTTCCGGCTGAACAAATAATAATACTGAAATAATGTGAAAAGAAGGATAAGTATCTCAACCTTGATAAGAAATTGAAAAAGCTGTGGAACATGAAAGTGACGATTGTACCAGTTGTAATTGGTGCTTTTGGCACAGTAACTAAACGTTTATTAAAAGGCCTAGATAACTTGGAAGTTGGCGGACGAGTGGAGACCATCCAAACGACAGCATTATTGGGAACGGCCAGAATACCGAGAAGAGTCTTTTAGACTTGAGGAGAATTGCTGTCACTCAAACTTTAGGGAAAACCATCAGTTAACGCTGATGTGAAAAACTCTAAAGGTCAATATATGATAATAATAAATAGGAAACAAAATATTTTAAACGACTAATAAAGAAGATCTCACTCGACAAAACCTGGATGTGGCTAAGAAAAGGAAACTTTTAGAGAGAAAGAGTATCTCTCCTATTAAACAACGCCATCAGAACGAATCATATCAAATCGAGAATAGATAAGACGCAACAAAAAAGCAAACGTAGGTTATGTGGTGATAGAGACAATACCATCAATCACATAAAATGCGAATGTAGCAAATTAGGACAGAAGGAGTATAAGACTTGACACTACTGGGAGATGTGGAAGAAATTTCAATAAAGGGTATATGCACAACCCAGCAGCAATGCTGGAGAAGGACATACGCAAATTCCTATGGGACTTTCACATACAAACGGATCTCCTAATCTTGGCCAGAAGACCGGACCTTATTGTAATCAACAACTAAAAAGAAAAAAATTGTTGAATTTGCTGTACCGGCTGACCATAGATTAAAATTGAAAGAAAGTGAAAAGAAGGATAAATACCTAGACCTTGCCAGGGAATTAAAAAAGCTATGGAACATGACGGTGACGATTATACCATTTGTGATTTGTGCATTCGGTACAGTAACTAAATGACTATTAAAGCGACTGGAGGACTTGGATGTTGGAGGACGGGTGGAGACCATCAAGATTACAGCGTTTTTGATAACGGGACGAATACTGAGTAGAGTCCTGGACACTCGAGGAGTCTTCCTGTCACTCAGACTGCTGTGAAAGACCATCAGCTAACGCTGATGTGAAAAACCCGCAAGGAGCAAATAATAATAATAGTAATAATTTATACGTTGAAATGTGATCGTGATTATTTTGAATGACATCTAAACCTAAATCTATCTTAACTAGACATCTGGCTTAATTTTATGTGGGATAACATCTAGACTAAATTTTTCTAGGGATTTACACACACACACACACACACACACACACACACACACACACACACACACACACACACACATATACATATATAATAAAATATATATATATAATAAAATCTGGAATTTCATCTGGATTGACATCTGGACAAGAATGAACTTCATGCAGAATGAAATCCTGACGAAATTTGATTTGTAAATTCATCATTCTGGAATGTTTTCTGGACTGAAATCTTGATCTGCCTACCCCGTCCTGACTGTCCAGATAAAAATCACTTCAGTCTGATTTTCATTTTACAGATGTCCTGTCGGATTCTTGATTAGAATCCATATGGACCAGCTGTCTAGACTTGAATCCATTCAAGATATCAGTTCAGATTAAATTCGTCCAGATGAATGTCAAGTGACATCTGGTCTGACATCTAGACAGATGTGTTTTTGAACCTACATTTAGACATTCAGCTAGATGATATTAGTCCAGATAAACTAGTCCAGATAGAATTTAATATGAATGACGTCTGGACCTCATTTGGACAGACATTAGACGAACATCTGGACTATTCCAGATGTTAGTTCAGATGTAAGTCAGTCAATCTAGTGAATTAAATCATTGACAAGACATTTGGAATTTCAACTGGAATCTAGACTGATTTTCGTCTGGAATCGTCCAGATTTCGTTCTAGATGTCATTTCAGATACTCTTCTTTCCAGATGTCAACCCGATGTAAGTTAGGATGAGGTTTAGACATTAATCCAGATGAGGTCCATATATCTAGATAAAAGTTCTGTCTATTTATGTAGACTGGAGTACAGATCCATATACAGATGTCCTGACATCGGTCGTGATATCTGGAGTTCAGATAGAATCCGTACTAGTTCAGGAATCCAGTAGTCCGATTTCCATCTGATATTATTATTATTATTATTATTGATAATAATAATAGTAATACTTATTATTATTAATAATAATTATTATAATAGTTATTATTATTTTTATTAATATCAATAAAAAATAGTTATTAGTTAATAAATATCAATATTAATTATTATCTATTATTAATTATTATTATTTATAATATAAATAATAATAATAATAATATTAATTATTATTATTATTATTATTATTATTATTATTATTATTAAGTAATAATTATTATTATCATTATTACAATAATAATAATAATAATAATAATAATTTATATGTTGATCTGTGAATATTTTGAAGTAGACATCTGGACTAAATTTTTCCAGGGTTTTACATCTGGCCGGTATTTTATTTAGGCTGTGTGATCCCAACTGAAGATTTGGAATTTTATCTGGATTGACATCTTGAACAGACACCTGTTCTAGATGGATGCCAGTGTAGAGATCTGGTCCAGAGGGATTCCAGTCAAGACAGCTAAGAGAGAACAATCAGGAATGGACATCTGGGGTAACACCTAATCTGATTTACTTTAACTTAATGATTTTAATTTGGAGTATCTGGATTGTTTTTTATCTGGACAATCTTGCCTACTGCAAGTTGATCTATTAGACATTGCATCATAGTAAACAATATGTATGCATAAACTTGAATGAAACATAAAACCACTAGAATTTTTAGATACAAACAGATCCGTCAATCTACACCATGAAAAAGTCTTAGAGATTTGATGGGACTTACTTGCCTCTCAGACAGTGAAAAGACAACCATGTTTTGTGGAAAAACTCGCCCAGTTTAAAATAGTAATCATAAAAATCGTAATACATAAAATTGTCAGTGACAAATTAGAAAAAAATCGCCTTATCAGAAATATCTCAATTTTAGAAAGAAAACTGGTTAAAAATTACAGACGCTGAAATCATTCTTGTTATTGGGTTTTAGAAGAAGCTGAATGAATCTTTTGCAGACGATAACCCCCCCCCACCGAAAAGAGGAGTATCCTATGCATTACAGTAAAGTACAACTAATGAGGATTCTCCCGTTCTGGTGATGTGCGTGTAGTAATCCGGTCATTGTCATTATTTCCTGGTCTATTCACACCAGGAGTAGTTGCAATTCTTCAGGTTCCACGTCTGCGTCAAATTGATTTGTTGGAAAATATTTTGTATTAAATGGAAATACTAGATACCATATAAATGTACATTATTCGTATTAATATTTACTTAAAGTTATAATCATTTCCTAAGTATAATTATTCGAACATACTTGAAACCACATAACTGTATATAATGAAATGATTAGTATTATCATTAAAAAGAAATAATTACTTGAAACCATAAAAATAAGTATGAATAATTAGTATTTAATAGGAATAATAAATCAATACGAATGTGTTCAAATTATCGCATATATATATATATATATATATATATATATATATATATATATATATATATATATATATACGAGGATCGTTAAATAAGTTTCCAGCGTTTTTCGTATGGGCACTTTATATATGTATATGTATGAATTCAAAAATATGTATATAGATAATGAGAATTGGCATAAAGCAACCACATATCTTCGTGATGTTTCAATAACATTCTCAATATGAATTGACTAACACATCCTATATATAGAGATAATTCCCCATGCAGTCAAAAACGAATTTCCTGAGTACGACATCTCACTGAATACGATGTTATGTATCGAGTTCTTTAGAATAGAATCCTTCACTACTGCTTATCCCAAATTCACTTTGATCAACTGTAGCATTAACTGTTACGGATCCGTTTATGAGCCAAATCGATCTTATGGTATACATCTCCAGATGTTATACATCTACATATCCAGATGGTATAACATCTACATATCCAGATGGTATACATCTCCAGATGTATACCATCTGGATATGTAGATGTTATACCATCTGGATATGTAGATGTATAACATCTGGAGATGTATACCATCTGGATATGTAGATGTTATACCATCTGGATATGTAGATGTTATACCATCTGGATATGTAGATGGAGATGTTATACATCTGGAGATGTATAACATCTGGAGATGGTATAACATCTGGAGATGGTATAACATCTGGAGATGTATAACATCTGGAGATGTATAACATCTTATAACATGTTAACATCTTATGGAGATGTATAACATCTTATGGAGATGTATAACATCTTATGGAGATGTATAACATCTTATGGAGATGTATAACATCTTATAACATGTTAACATCTTATAACATGTTAACATCTTATAACATGTTATAACATCTTATAACATGTTATAACATCTCCATGTTATAACATGTTATAACATCTTATAACATGTTATAACATCTTATAACATGTTAACATCTTATAACATGTTAACATCTGGAGATGTTATAACATGTTATAACATCTGGAGATGTTATAACATGTTATAACATCTCCAGATAACATCTGTTATAACATGTTATAACATCTCCAGATAACATGTTATAACATCTTATAACATGTTAACATCTTATAACATGTTAACATCTGGAGATGTTATAACATGTTATACATCTTATAACATGTTATATGGATGTATAACTCACGACATTCCTGTCGTGAGTTTTTAACCCCTGTGGTAGATGAGGGTTTTTACTGAATTTTGATTCTCTACAAGTCTCCTTAGCCATCCAGAAATATTCACATACGGTGACAAAGATAAAAGATTTTTAACGCCTGTAGTAAATATTTTTTTTTTTTTGTCGTGAGTTTTTAACCCCTGTAGTAGATGAAGGTTTTTACTGAATTTTGATTCTCTACAAGTCTCCTTAGCCATTCAGAAATATTTACATACGGTGACAAAGATAAAAAGATTTATAAGCGAATGTAGAAAATTGGCACTAAAGAATTTTGAAACTAAACACGACTTGGTGGGAAAGTTGATCCACTGAAAATCGTGCAATCTATTAAACAATACTATCAAATGAAGTATACACAAAACAGGCTCCATTCAAGAAAAATAAGGAATTTATATGAAATTTGCGATATACAAACGAATGACCTTCTCCTGGCTTAAAACAGAACTTAGTGTTAATTAGCAAGAAGGAAATATCTTATCATATTGTGATTTTGATCATGTAGCAGACAATTGAGTGAAAATAAAAGAATACACAAACATAGATAATACTCGGATCTGGTTTGGAAACAGTAAAAGCTGTAGAACATGATGGTGAGGCTGATACTAATAGAAATTGTGGCGCTAAGTGTAATATAATAGTCGAGGGATTTCGGTTCATGCCTTTGGGTTTAGTTAGGGTTAGAACCTTTCGGCTCAGCACATGGGTTAGTTTGGTGCAACCTTGATGCAGGTGGTAACGCGTGCGCGCACACAAAGTTGACATGACACTCAGAGATGTCACAATAGCCTGAGATGATGAAACGGGTGACAAAGTGCGGGTGACCTCACCCAATGGAAGCGCGCGGAGGATTTGTGGGATTTGGAAGAAAGTTAGAGTTGAAAATTAGACGCCGAACGAGGAGGTTCGACTTTTGGGGCTGGCTGAGGCGAGACGAATTTGCGCGCCATGGGTGCCGCATGAGATAGGGGCCAGATGAAGAAGCCAGCAAGATTGTGTATCTCTCCTTTATTGAAACCTTTAACTCACAAGTTATGAAAAGGTTTCGTACCTGAACAAAGAAGTCGTTACGTGTTTTCGAATTCCGAGATTCCTATGTTCTGAGTTTTCTCTATGTTCTTTGTATGTATGTAATGAAAGTCCCATATATATTTCGCATATTCGTATATATGTCTATGGTACACTAAGGGCTGCTAAAAAAACTGCCGGAAAATAAAATCCTGTTCACTCAGTTATGAAAATTTTGCAAGGGGTGAAATACTAATCAGAATTTGAAATGATTTGACAAATCTTGAATCCCTGCAAGAACTCAATAAATCCAGACGATAACATTACTGAAATTAGTTTGAATAATGAGAATAGTTGCCCTCAAGTGATCTGTTAGATTCAACCGACACTTAGGCTGTCAAATCTTGAAGAGTGCAAGATAAGCTTAAATAGTATTGATAATTGTTTATTACCACAAACAAAAACGATTACTATCAATCTCGATATAATATTATTTTGTAGAGTTTCAGTGAAATAAATGAGAATCTAAAGAAAGAAAGACGGAAAAATCTACTAACAGTAAATTTATATCATAGCATTTACTCTTGTTTCTACCAACCTTGCACCATAAACAGGAGCAATACAACTGATTTGCAACCTACTAATATCTGAAATATACTTCGAATTCTTGTCAAAGATCAATATTGGTATGTCAGTGTTGCTCTCCGGCAATGCAAACAAATCAATCGAGAAATTTAAGAGCTTAATTTTGTTCAATAGGCAAACGTTCATCCACAAATTTAATCTATGGGAAACCAGCCTTGTTCATATTAAAACAACCTCTTGTTTTTTTTTTGTTTTTTTTTTCAATTATCTTGTATTGTTGATTTTTTTTTTAGTATATAAACAAATGATAGACATCATGAAGAGTTTCTATACTTCAATATTATCATTACAATATTCAACAATATTTATACTCTGCTTCGTGTTTGAACATGTTCGTTTGTATTTATTTTGATCATCATCATTATCGACGTCATTATAAAGTGTACTATCAGTGTGGGTTCCTTTGACTCGCTCTTGTCATCAATTCCTGTCGGTTATCGCTCTAGTAAAGACGAAAACAGTGTCTATATTAACCGGATAAATGCTAGTTTTTGATGCGTAGTCTACACTGGTGTGTTTACGATTACAATACAATAGGATTTAATTTTGTTCTTATTTCAGTAGCAGTACTTATCATGTGTGCCTCGTCTAACTTGGATGGTTTATAGGAGGGGAAGTTAGTGGCCGTACAGCTGCAGTTTTGCTGGGTACTGTTTCCAAAATTTATTAAAAAGAATACTCAATCTCATTGTGAAGTTCCTATGGATCTTTTTTCTAGATTTTCCGTTAAAATCCAAATATGTACTAACTTTGGCTGAATTACTTAAAACTCTTTTAAGACAAGGATTTACTCTTATGATTATAAATATCCTGAAGAAGAAAATACTAGTAACATATAAAAAAATGAATTTGATGCAAAAGCAATCATAGTATGTGCTTGAACGTACATAGTGAAAACTGGACAGCTCATAAAACCAGTGCGGTTTAATCTCATCAACTTCTATCTACGAAACGAAGGAGAGTCCTAATTTGAATCTCCGTTACATCAAAGATTTGTTAGATGGAAAAATTAGTCCATCTTGCACTAAATCATCCCAACATTATGATTTATTAGATAATTAAGTTGAAGATTATTTTAGTATCTGATTTTGTAATTTTCAAGAGGGGTGAGACAAAATAATTTGTGGTATATTCCGAGGCATAATTGCTGAGCTGCTATAGTGAGTTCTAATTCTAGTTGTGCTATCACATTCACTTTCAGACTTGTACCCATGATAAAGGTTTGAAACCCCTAATTATGAGAGCTTTTAGTAAAATAGTATCACTACTGTTTTGCTACTTGTATTAGGTATTCCACGTAGGTTGATGTGTCATTGAACAAAGACACGAATCAAAAGCAAATAAATCCCTTTAGAACCTGTTTTTGGAGTAGGCTGTGAAGACACTAATACACATACACACAAAAATATGCGCACACTGTCCAAGCCATAGTGTTGCTGAGAATGGCAAGAATAATTTAGAGTTCTGATAGCTAAGGAAACTGGCTATCACTCAGGCTTAAATAAAAACCACTTGTTATTACTAATTAGAATAACTCATATTGAACGAAATTAAAATTTACTACAAATAACAAATGGTGTATTCCTAAACCAGAATTTTTCAAAGAGAATTAGAAGCATTTAATTGTTAAAGAATGTAAAATGAAAACTGATCCCTTATTTGGTATGCCAAATAACCTGACTTGGTGTTAATTAACAAGAAAAAAAGAACATATCGTCTTGTTGATTTTGCCATTCGTTTGATGATAGAGTTAGAATGTAAGAAAGCGAAGAAACAGACAAATACTTAGATCTTGGCAGCTGGCTGAAAAATCGGAGGAACATTATTGTAGCTGTGAGACGAATTGTAGTTTGCGCGCATGGAACGGACCTTGAAGAGCTTGGAAGACAGGAGGAATTGAATATCAGAGGAAGAATCGAGACAATCCAGACCACTGCGTTGCTAAAGTCGCCTAGAATACCGAGAAGAATATTTGAGTCCATTTGAGACTTAATGCCATTTACAATTCTTTGAAAAACTACGGGATATCGCTAGTGTGGAAAACACGCAAGGAGTAAAAAAAAATGACCTCGCCCTTGCTAGAGAACTGAAAAAAAACTGTGGAACACGAAAGTAATTAGTGCTCTTGGTACAGTCACCAAAGAATTGCAAGAAGGATTGGAGGACTTGGAAATAACGGTTGGAGACTGTCCAAATACAGCATGGTTGAGATTGGCCAGAGTACTGTGAGGATTCCTGGAGATTGAGGGGACTTGTTGTCACTCAAACTACAGTGAAAAATATCAGCTAACGCTGATGTGAAAAACTCCCGAGGTTTACAATAATAATAGGTTAAATTACTGAGTGCAGCAAAGTGACTAAAAAGCATGAATAGGAGGGAAAGGTGAATGACTGAGATTTGTGCCAGAGATTGACCATTTTGATAAATGGCATATGCACAAACCAGAATCCATTCTAATTAGTTAAACCCCTAAAATCATCTTGTAATTTAAGGTATAAATAGATCAGTCTATTTCCGATCAGAAAACCGAACTTGGAGATTAATAACAAGACAAAATAACTTGCCATCTAGTGGATATTAATGTTCCAGTATGTTGTGGAAAAGAAAATGGAATACACTCTTATAAGCAAGTCGAATACTTTGAAGAGTCTTCAGGGACGAAGGTAAATTACATTCACTCACACTTTAGTACAAAACACCAGATAAACTGGTTTTAAAATCTTGGAAAAACAATTATAATCATAATAATAATAATAATAAATAAGGTTTGATTTTCTGACACTGAAATACTAAAAATACACCAGAAAATAAATTATGAACCAAATAATAACACAATATCAGACACACCAAGTATTAACAAGATGGGAGACCCATTCGTCATCCTGCGGATTTTAGCTGTTATTTTTTCTGGTACACGAATGGCGGGTTAAGGAACCAAACGAACCAAAGTCTGTAAACGCAAAGCATGAACTAGGGAAGACAGCCGACTTACACTAGACCGCTATTTAAGGAGTAACACAACTCAAAGAGGATATAGGAAAAGAATGATAGAGAACTGACCAGAATGTGCTATTTTTCAGACAACAAGTCAAAGACTTGCCGATCAAGACAGTACAGTAAAAAAAAAGTTTGGTTTTCTGACTTTGAAATACTAGAAATACTCCAGAAAATAAATAATGAACAAGATAGTGACACAATATTAGACACACCAAGTATTAATAAACCAAAAAAGGCTTGCCGAAATGAACAACCAACTTCGGAAAATGAAAATACCACACAACCAGAGGAAACACTATCCCAAAAACAAAAAGTAAATCTGGAAAATTTAAATTGAATTATGAACATTGAAAAGAAACATAGAATAGAGAATGTTTAAGAAGGAAACGAAAATATAAACCAATTAATACTTTATATATCAATGAATAATATTACCGAATTAAATAAACTAATCTATGCAGTGGGGAAATTAGTTTGTGAACAATTTGGGATCCCTCAAAAAGCACGAAGAAAAAAATCAAAACCGGGAAGGTAAATTCAGACGGAAAAATCTAGCTATGGCTTGGATTGACAACAAAAAGGAATATGATAGGGTTCTGCGAAGCTGGATTATAAACCACCAAAAATGTGTAAAATATCAGATCAAGTCATAAACTTTATCAAGAAAACCATGAAAACTTGGAGAGTGTAATTAACAGCAAGAGGGAGAATCTTAGCTGAAGCAAAGTTTCAAAGAGGTATATTTCAAGGAGATATACTATCACCGTTACTGTTCATATTGGCCATGATGCCACTTAACCATATACTTTGAAAATGCATAGCTGGATACAAAGTTAGTAAGGATAGATCAATCACTTAATATATATGGACGATGTCAAACTATTTCCAAAAAAAGTAAAAGAACTGGAAACTCTAATACACGCAGATAAAATATAGTCAGCGCATAGGAATGGAATTTGGCATAGAAAAAGGTGCCAAGCTTGTAAGGAAAAGCTGCAAATGACATCTGACGGACGGAATCGAACTTCCAAATCAAAAGAAAATTAGAACACTCGGATAAAATGAAACATACAAATACTTGGGCGTCATGGAGGCTAACATCATAAAATAAGTGGAAATGAAAGTAAAAATTAAGAAATAAATCTCAGCAGAAGTAGAAAGATACTCATGCAGAAACCTTATGAAGGAATAAATACCTGGGCTGTTCTCATCGATATTTGGGACCCTTTTTGAAGTGGACCAGAGAAGAACTTAAGTAAATGGACCAAATAAAAAGAAAATTAATGAGCATGCATAAGGCATTACATCCCAGAGATGACATTGACAGACTATGTATCAAAAAGGAGGAAGGAAAAGTAATTTTCACTATTCATATTTTCCAACCCCTCCGCTCGGACAGGATATGACACAAGGTCAATTTTTAAGCGGAGTTTAACAGGTTTGAATTAAGAGTTTTCCTACTCCTGGACTAGTTGCCTCATCAAGGCTGAAGAACTCAGTCTGCCCTGCTATTTACCCATAGCTGGAGGGAGAATAATTGGATTCATACCTTTCCCAAGGGTATTAGTGCTATGTGAAATGCTATCAGTCTCGTCTAGGATTTAACTCGTGTCGCCGTGTCCATTTCCCACGATGATAACCATTACACCACTGTCATCTCAATCAATACAGGAATTGCCAGTATTGAAGACAGCGTTAATGCAACGATACAACGACTCAATGACTACATAGAAAAACACGAAGGAGGACTGATAACAGCCACCAGAAACAATACTGAAAATATGATGGCCAACAGAACGACAATAAACAGGGAAAAAAATGGGAAGAAAAACAACTCTATGGGCGTTTTAAATGACTATGAACAGCATCTCACTCGAGAAAACCTGGACGTGGCAAAGAGAAACAAAACCATGAGAGACCCAGAATCTCTCCCAATAGCAGCACAAAACAACATCATATGAACAATTCATATCAAAGCAAGAATAGATTATATAGGTTAAGTGGTGATAGAGACGAAACCATCAATCACATAATCAGGGAAAGCAGCAAATTAGCACAGAAGACGTATAAGACTAAACACGACTGGGTGGGCAAATTGAAACCCTGGAGATGTGCAAGAAATTAAAATTTGACCATACGAACAAATGGTATATGCACAATCCACCATTAGTCCTAGAGACTGACACATAAACACCAATGGGACTTTGACAGAAACGGATCACCTAATCATAGCCATTAGCCAAGATCGTATAATAATCAACAATAAAAAAGAGAACATGCAAAATTGTGGACTTTGCTGTACCGGCTGACCACAGAATAAAACTGAAGGAAAGTGAAAAGAAGGAAAATTACCTCGACCTTGCTAGGAAATTGAAAAAAACTAGAGAACATGAAGGTGACGATTAAAACCGATCATGATTGGTGCAGTCACTAAAGGATTATTAAATGGAGGAATTGGAGGTAGGAGGCATTGCAGAGACTGTCCAAACTACAGCATTACTGAGAACAGCCAGTATACTGATAAGCGTCTTGGAGACTTGAGGAGACTTGCTGTCACTCAAACTCCAGTGAAAGGGCATCAGTAAAATCTGATGTGAAAAACTCTCAATGAGTAAATACTACTACTACTACTACTACTACTAATAATAATAATAATAATAAGAATAATAATAATAATAATAATAATAATACAACTTGAAAAATACACCATTGAACAAGAGGACTTATGGAATTTTCGAGAAGTTTTTCCTCTTTCCCTCGAAACTATTCTGAAGAGAAGTGTCACTTTTGTATAAGAATGTGTGTGTGTTTTTGTGTGTTTACAACGACGCAAAACCAACAAAAAAAAATGTTAGGAAAATCAAAACATGTAAAACTAAAAGAATTAGTTGGCGTTAGTAAATAAAGAGTAAAGCAACAAATGATCTGACATAAATAGATTAAATAGATGAAATTTAAGAAGACGGGAATCGGAAATGTCTGACTTGTTATGTCAAGAAGCTTTTCCACTTTGTAAAGATCTATCTGATAAACGTTAAAATAACTAGATTAAACTGTTGAAATTTTGGAAGTCAGGAATCGGTAGGACATGCTTCGTATTTCTATGTCATAAAGCCTCTTACTTTATTTTATAAAGTAAAGATACGTCAGATAAAGTTTGTTGCTAAATTGAGACATCGGTGAACTAAATTCAACTTAATAAATGTTCCGTGTTTTCTTTCTCATTTTACTTTGTTTTTATCTTATTTTATTTTTATGGTTACGAATTAAAACATTACTGTTTAATAGGAGCCTTTTTCTGGCATAGTTTCTATATATTACCACATATAGACATTTGCTAAATCGGCTGGGGTTGGAGAATGCAACGACTGCTTTTCTGCAGAGGAGTAACCCCTTAATGAGATCCAAGGATATGAAACAAAAGAATCTGATGGTGAGGTTCCAGTAATGATAGAGGTTTGGGGAATGCAGAATATCCCATCATTGCCATCGCTCCCAGGTCCACTCTGGCCCAGAGTGGTAGCACCTGACAGGGTTCTATCTATGGGTCAAATAAAACTAAACTGCAAACTTATCTTAAACTGAATTGTTTGAAATAAAGCTGTTTTTGACATTGAAACTGAACTTACGCAGAATAGAATTGTTTGAAAATGAATTGTTTTGACATTTAACTAAGTAAACGAAAACTATACACATACTAAACTAAATTGTTTGAATTAGAACCGTCTGACTAAGCTAAATAACTTTAAATAGAAATATATTTGATTATTAAACTGCGTAAGTATGCTAAACTGAATTGTTTGAAATAGAACTGTTTATTTGTATAAAAATGTACTTAGTATTAAATAACCTACTAAGGCTTATATGCCATAAGATACAAACAAACAGACAAACAAACAAACAAAAAATGTAAACACCATTACTAGCATGATATATAAATATTGATGATGGGTTGTCACCTGGTTGATAATCAGTAGTGTTTTCACCAGTGCCAAATGTATATCTGAAGCGTTGTCACCGGCGTCTACTATGTCGAGGATGGCTATTATTTTGTTTTTTCTTTTGTTTTTGTGGGTGGTGAGGAAACACACAAAACAGGCTTTTATGTTTTAAGTCCTTTTGCTATTGCATTTTATCTGTTTAGTCTCATAGACGATTGAAGCCTAAAGAAATGGACAACAAACACCAGGTGGTAGCTTTTCGATATTCTTCATTCTGTGTTCCCACCCTATCTTCCAAGAAAACAAAAACAAAGAAGGAATCAAGAAATATCAGGGTATATGTCTGGAGTTACCAGAACACCCCCCTAACCCCACTTCCGACTCGGTTCGGTTATATCTTTTGGCCACCTTCACCACCATGTGATTTTGTCCTAGAGAGCTAAATCAAACGTACAATGTCACCATTGTGCAGTCGAAAGGATATTGAACTTTGCCAACTCGTTTTCCTATCTATTGTTGGTTTTCTTTCTTTTTTTTGGTTTGATGACACGGCACCATTTGCTTCTAACATTACGCTTGAATTAATATCTTATTTTCATCAGCAGCTTCAATGTGGTGTTAAAAAGAATCAAATACCCTTGGCTTGATTATCGTCGAAGGAAATGGACACAGCGACACGAGTTCAAATCCTGGACTAGACTGATTGCATTTCACATAGCACTAATACCCTTGGGGAAGGTATGAATCCAATTATACTCCTTCCAGCTATGGGTAAATAGTAGAGCAGACTGTGTTCTTTAGCCTTGATGAGGCAACTAGTCAAGGAGAAGGAAAACTCTGAATTAATAACGGTTAAACCCTGTTTAAAAAGTGACCTTGTGTCATATCCTGCCCGAGCGGAGGGGTTGGTAAATATGGATATAGTTAAAAAACTTTTCTAAGATGAAACTGAGAATTTCTGATAATTTTGGCTAAAATCTCACTGTTGTATTTTGGCCTTCCACCCGGCCAAAAATGCCATTCCAAGGTGATGCACCGGAAGGAGGTGACTCATTCTAATGGCAGTTAGGAGAGGAAATCGCTTGGGCGGAAATTAGCTGACGAAATGGGACGAGGTAAAAAAATTACCATGGTACACTCATAGACTGATGCACCGGAAGAGAGTGACTTGTGGACTGCATGACAGTTATTTCCGCTTGATGCCGTTGAAACATGCGATTTCAAAGATCGAGTAGGCGACTGAGTGGACGCTGAACAATTATATAACTCAGTCAAGACAGAATTCAAGTTAGTTGCAGTTGGACGAATTATAAACGAGATGTGGTAGGGAAATCCACAACCGGCCGAAGGGGCCCCTGGGTAACCCTATGGAGTTTGGGGTCCAGAGAAGATGCTGATAAGATGCAGTAAAGAAAACCATTATCCAGCAGAGAGCTAGGCCGCTGGGCCTCCGGTTGAGCATCTGGAGAACGAGAAAGACACAACGTTGATGGCCTTAAGAGTAGAGGTTAAAATATTGAAGTTTCTGTTCGGTCTCCAGCTCCCTCTCACATGCAAACCTTGAGTAACCTTTTCGAACCCTTACAAATAAAGTGAGGGGTATATTTTGTTAAAGAAGTCTTCCTGCGTCTGTATTTATCGTTGTGTCGTTGTGAATCATTCTACATATATATGTGCATGTATGTAGATGTGAATCTGCATATGACTATATAACAGCACCAAATAAGATTGAAAATCATAGGTACTTACACAAGACGAATTATAAGATAGTGTGCATGCTAAGGTTTCTTGTAAAATGCAGAACATTCAATGGGATATTCTGATTACATTATTTTAAATACAAAGGATCCTTTACACTTGCCTTATTTGTTTGTGTTTAATTCCAAATGTATGCGCAACAAATAATTCTTTAAAAAAACATTTATC
>OY757930.1:14528132-14533132 GCA_963585895.1 Sepioteuthis lessoniana
TTGCCATATCCTTCTTGTGTGAGGATGGATTAGGTTGATAATTGAATACTCAAAAAAAAAAAAAAAAAAAGAAACGTCCAGAAATTATATATATGCTTGTGGAACAAGGTGTGTGGATCAAACGAATATATTCGGTTTGATTGGGTGTCTTAATTTAATGACATATCAAAATTCATGGGTTAATTAATGGCATATTAAATTTCATATTCAATATCAAAGCCATCATTGTATGAAGAACACTAGTAGTACTATTAAAAGATAATAGGATTCATACCTTTCCATAAGGTATTTGTTCGAAAGCAAGCGTATTAGTACTATAGTAGTTACTATGATATTACACTTCAGAATATTAGCCAATACAACACTGACCTGGAAACGGAATGTTGCTAAGAATATTATGTCTATTCATCAAATTCCTCAGTGTCCATATTGAGAGGAATAGAATGTGACTAATCGATAGATATGAAGAAAATCAAAGCAACAGATCGATATTCATCCATATACATCTAAAGAGAGATATGAACAAAATAAAGCAGAAGGGGATATTGAGGCATCCGTTAATTAGATACCCTACTTTATACATTTTAATGGACAACCAATAAATTGTGTTAGTGGGCTTTGGAATTTGGAGAGACATTGCTTCCAACGCTGTGAGCATAGTTCAAAGCGTATGTTTGAAACTATCAGGTTGTTCCATTTATATATTTGCCTGTGTTAGATTTTAAATAGGTATGTGGATATACTATGAACAAAGGATTTGAAAGTTTGTTATCACTCGGAAAACGAATGTATCAACCGAGAAGATAGAGAAAGTAATAGATTGATAGATCGATAGAAAGAGTTATCTTCGAAAATGGGATTGAGAAGACGCATTTCTTGAATCACGTATCTTTATAAGCAAGTGTAAAATAAAATGCGTGACAAAACACGCAAACACACACACACAAACACATTATTGTGTGTACAAGTTCCATTTCTTATTAATGCTTGAACACAGACTTTTTTCCCTTACACACACACACATACAAATATTTATATTTACAAAATAAAATTTAAAACAAAAGATAAAACACATGATTCAAAGGTTCCTATTATCGTTTCACTTGTACGCTAGATTTCGAGATGTATGTAATACTAAAACACGTCAGGCTCGACTATGTGGAAATCGGAGTCTCTGTTCTTTATATGCCGTTCCTATTATTATCCTATTTTATACTTGATAAATACAGCGATATTACTGACATTATATATATATATATATATATATATACTAATCTAATATCTACCAGTATTCACGGTACCAGAAAAAAAACCGTGCTAGGAACAAGAGATAAAAGCATAAAGTATCTCGAATCACCGCCCAGGGAAAAAAGAAAAAAGTTTTGGGTCAAAAAGAAAGAAAAGGCCAACCTCGTCCGACCCCTTTAAAAAAATCAAGGGATACGCAGTCAGTGGTCAAAAGAAAACCAAAAACCCTCCGTGAATCCTGCTATGCTACAATTACTAAAGTGCTCAACACAACACAAGTGGAGCTAATTATAAAATTAACCTAAATTGCGAGTCGAAAATCTTCTACTAAAGTTTAACCATATCGGATCACCAGGAATCCTATGTTCGACTTAGAGTCGAACTTAGGCTTCCTGATGATCCGATAAGGTGAAACATTAGTAGAAGATTTTCGACTCGCGATTTAGATTAATTTTATATATATATATATATATCGAATATTTATTGGATCTTGCTTACCGTGGATGATAACAACATGCTGCCCATTCATATCCTTTACAAACTAATATATCATCAAACTGTTAAATCATCTACAATATTGCTATATGTTCTTACAAACTGCTGAAAAAATAACAAGAGCAAATCTATTTTTTACAAGTTTGAATTAGTTCCACGTAAATGTACTGGCTTCTCTATTTAGAAAGCAATATTCAAACCAAATTGTATACCAGTTGGACTAATATAAATATCACAAAAGAGGTTAAATGTGTAATAAGATGATTAAAATACACCACAGATCGAGTAAATTAAACAAGCAAACTTCAACTAGGTTGTAGAACAGAAGAAATGTAATAAACTAAATAAAGTAGATAGGAAATATATATGATTGCTAAGCCCGCATTTTTGGAGCATATGTGATCAAGAGACTGCTGAAGAGGTGAAGAAGCATTAAAAAGTTCAAAACATAAATCGGCAAAGTTACTCATAAAGTATGGATTGTTTGGGAGAGCTGCATCCATCGTTCTTTAAAAGGAAATAAGACATAGGATTCATATCACTAGAAAATATGAACAGTGGACCAGAAGGATATATGTTCAGAGAGGTGTTATATTCTCATATGCCGTATCATAGGGACACAATAATAAAGACGCAGGAAGACTTCTTTAGAAAAATATGTACCTCTCACTTTATTGTCAGGGTTCGAAAAGTTTACTCAAAGTTTGCGTGTGAGAGGGAGCTGGAGACCGAACTGAACTGCAATATTTTGACCCCCACTCTTATGGCCGTCAGCGTTGTGTCTTTCTCGTTCTCCAGGGCTGCTCAACCGGAGGCCCAGTGGCCTAGCTCTCTGCTGGATGATGGCTTTCTTTACTGCATTTTATCAGCAACTTCTCTGGTCCCCGAACTCCATCGGGGTTCCCGCGGGCCCTCTTCGGCCGGTTGTGGCTTTCCCCACCACATCTCGTCTATTACTCCTTCTGATTTCTAACTGCCTGACTTCTGAGTTATATAATAGTCCACAGCCCACTCAGTCACCTACTCGATCTTTGGAATCGCAGGTTTGATCGTCATTAAGCGGAAATAACTGTCATGCAGTCCACAGGTCACTCTCTTCCGGTGCATCAGTCTATGAGTGTACCATGGGAATTTTTTACCTCGTCCCATTTCACCAGCCAATTTCCGCTCACGCGATTTCCTCTCATAACTGCCATCAGAATGTGTCACTTCCTTCCAGTGCATCACCTTGGAATGGCATTTTTGGCTGGGTCGAAAGCCAAAATACAACAGAAGTACAAAATCGAAGGATATGATAGTAATCAAAATCAGTAAATGAAAATGTAAAAAAAAAAAAAAAAGAAAACAGTATTGCATTCTTTTGTTTTTAATGGCATATCAAACTTTGGGGGATATTGAATGGCTGCGCTATCCTTGAAGAAGAGCAGCAGTGGTAACCGATAGCTGTGAAGAAAAAGGGTTTCATACTTTTCCCAATAGTTTTAGTTCAAAAGTGAGCGTAACAGCGGGGGTAGAGTTCGAACTTGCTTACTACGAGGTGACAGTCCAGTACGTCAACTACGCCGTCATGCAGACAACTCAAAAGCTGGATTATCATTTTGTTTTATCCTTTCTGTAAATCATGAGTTTTTAATATTAAGCTTGCTTTCAAGCGTGACACTATAATCTCTTCTGTCACTAGATGAACATTTTTACTTGCAATAAAGTATGCAAATATATATGCAAGCCAATCTCTCTAAGTTCGTATAAGGACGGCATGTATCTACGTATTGGATGACCTTCTCTGTCCTGGATGTGATATGACACTAGGTCAATTTTTCACTAGATTAAAGCTGGTTTGAATTCAGAGATTTCATTCTCCGAAGACTGCTTGCCTCGACAAGGCTAAAATACTCGTTCTTCCCTTTTATTTACCTATTGCTGGATAGAAGAGAGGAGATGAAGTCATGCCTTTCTGATAGGCAATAGCACAATGTAAAATGCAAAGAGTCTGGTCCAAGATTTGAAGTCGGGTGGCCAATTCTATCTCCAAAGAAGATAAGAGAATATTATACTGAGTAAGATTTTCTGACATAATAAAAAATAAAGCAGATACGTACTTCATGATGACTCTTGTTATTTTGTCTTTTTTTTTTAAATAATTGTTATGGCCCTGGAAGGGGTCACAAAGAGAACAGAACACAACGGTTATAGTATAGGTATATATTTACAAGAACAAAGGATGGTTACAAGAACATAGGACGGTAAGCTCGTTCGCATAACCACGCAGGGGCAATGTTAGCTTTCGGATCTAGATCGACTTCGTATTGCTGCGTCTTCCGGTATTATGGAGAGTGGTTGAGTCCATTAGTAGGTGATTCCGCCACAACAATAATGCAAATTACAACTATGTTTTCAAAAGTTTATTACCACAAATTAAAAAATTAACAACTTCATCAATGATTTGAACTCTGGTCACCGATCGAACTTTGAATAATGATAACCGTTACGATAAGAGCACCTCCTTATCGTATGTATATATGCTAATGCATTTTAATATATCTAATATTCACGATATTAAGTTATATGAGATATTTTCTTTATCAAATGAAAAAAGTCCAATGAAAGTGAAGATTTCTACACGTGGAAGACCAAAGATTAAATAAGACCACAGAATTTCAGAATTGCATTAAAGGAAAATTTTAAAAGATGATTCGACTGAGCGAAAACTCACAGGAGTATATTAGTTAAATGCAAAATGAACAATTTTTAAAGAAGAATAAATGTTTTCTTCATTGTTCATTTTGTCGTGTTATGTATTCCTCCTCTGTTCATACTTCAGAAAAAAAAAACAAAAAAAAACAACAACAACACTTTAAACAGACAAATTCAAACTCATTCCCATATATATAAATATAATTGTCCAGACACAGACTATTTCGTGAGGCTAGGACGTGAGATGCTTCAAGCTGGGATCGAAACAAGGCTGAATTTACGTCAGTCGGACATCTTACCTTTAAGTTATCGTCCATCTCAACCTAATCGAAGGGATTTTTAAGGTATATATTCATATGTACGCTATCGTTTTCGGAGTACTCAATTCATTAGAAGAGCTTTGCTTTCACATGTATCATCTGTCAGACAGTTGCATTTTATCCCAACACTTCAGATGATTCAAGCGAGGATCGAAACCCGGCAGTTTTTACGTCAGTCTGATATCTTACCATTGCCCATTGTCATTCTCACCGTAAACGAAGACTTTTTTAATACATATCTTT
>OY757930.1:14538132-14620632 GCA_963585895.1 Sepioteuthis lessoniana
GTGCAAACGGCGGATAGAATAAAAGAGAAGAGAATCGAAGAGAAGAGAAAGAGAAGAGAAGAGAAGAGAAGAGAAGAGGATAATAAATATATGTAAAGTAAATATATAAAGTGAATAAAAATAAAACAAAGATATGCGAAGAAATAAATATAAAAGAATTAACAAAAGAAGTAAAAAAGAAAAACTGTTGAAAAAGGAAAGTGAATACAAAAACGTAAAGAAACAAAGAAACAAAGAAACAAGCAAACAAACTAACAAATTAACAAACAAACAAATAATGCTTATTCATATTAGTGATTAGTGGGTGCATGTAGCAAGTGAGAGTGAGTTCTCGTCCGTATTTTACGGGTATTGCTTCACGCTTAGTTCCACTAAAAATACAACACAGATTTTTACAATCACGTAAAACAAATAGAATATGACAACAATAAACATTTGAAAGAGACAATTTGATATTCATAACAAAACAGGAATGAAAATAAATCAGAAACATAATGTGCGTGTGGCCTCTGTAAAAAGAAAAGTTATTGCCAGTAAGATGAAAATAAGATTGTTTACACGTGTGTGTGTGTTTAAATGTTAATAAAGTCTATCAAATAAATGGTTCCATGGTTGGCCGAAGTAAGTAGGATAGAATAATTGTCTTGACTTACATATGTGGGTATGTGCATATGAATAAGTGTAGGTATTTCCTTTCATTAAGTCCACACTGTGTTTTCTCTTAAGATTTTGTCGTATTGAAGAAAGAAAGTTTGCAAGTCTTCCCCTTGGAATCTTAATTGCGGTTTCATGACCTCAGTGGTAAGTCTTTTTGGGTAGTAGATGGAATGACTTTTTGGCCGTGGAAGAAATGAATTGAAGGCCCGACAACTGACCTGGTTGATTTAATTCTTCGTTATTTATACTTTAGTAGTTTTATGCGAGTCCTAAAAATTTATGCGCGTAGACATTACTTGACCAATCAGATTCGTATTTTTACTTATCTATTTTAGAGCCGAAATATTTTCTGTTTATTAGTTTCTGATCCTGTTTTTCTAGAATGTTATTATTCTATGTTTTTAGCTGATTGGTTGAAAAATATTAAAAATGTAACTTCAATTTTAATGCGGTTTTGATCCGAAATTTCTAGAATGTTCTTATGTATGTTTTTTGTTGATTATTTTAAGGCTAAAAAATATGTATTCTATAAGTGAAAGTATTTTATTATCCTTAAAAAGGTTTGTCATCACGATTATAAATTATCATTTAACTACTTTTCATCCCAATGATTATTTTATGCAAATATTAAAAGTATGGAACATAAAAGCTGCATGGTTGAACGTGCATTTACCTGATCATGAAAACTTTAAAAATAACCGAATATATTATCAAAAAAAAAAAAAACGAAAGAAAAAAAGAGAAAAAGGCTTGGCAAATATATATAATAAATATCTGATGTCTAATTTTCCTGAGAAATCAATCCATCCATCTTTCTCATCATTTAACGGCGAGCGATAAGTGGCGGTAGTGAAGAGATAGCAATCTAGATGTGAGTAGGTAACGTCGATTACTACATCGACCTTTGTTAACACCATTAGTGATTCTGTTGAAAGTAACACATCAGTTGCTAATTAAGTTATTTCCTCGCAATATCAGTCCGCGTTTTATCGGGTAAAGTCGTCAGGAATCTATATAAAGATATTTGCTTTTCGAACAGATATTTAAAGGCTGACTTTCACTGCTGAGGGCACATTTGCTGAGATTCGAAAGAAATTCTTACATGTGAATGATCAAAGTCATGACAATAGTCTAATGTTAAATCTCAAACCAAAAGCTTTACAAGAGAGACATGTATTAGCATTTCCTGGAATCTCTATGACACAGAATACATGATTATAATCTATGAATAAAGAAGCAAACGAATGAATTAAATAAAACATTATCCAAGGGAAAATCCAGGTCTAATAATTTCCTTTAAAGTGATAAAATAGTCAGTAGATTGTAATATATTGTTATTATCTGTGTATAAAACCTGCTCATTTATAAAACCCATCCGTCACTTTGGATTATTTTATTCAGCAAATACCGATAATAATAAAAATAGTAAAGAGTGGGGAACGCTATGAATCATTATATTTAAATGTATAAATATGTTAATTTAGAGAAAGCAGAGGAAAGAAAGAAAGAACAAAAATGGAAAATTCAGAGTCACATGACTACTTTCAGAGCAAATAGCTGAGAATACGACGGAATTTAATGTCCAGGGCATTGACAAATATATTATTATTATTATCATTATATTTACTCCTTGAGAGTTTTTCACATCAGTTTTAGCTGATGGGTTCTCCCTAGAGTTTGAGTGACAGCAAGTATCCCCAAGTCTCCAGGACTCTTCCCAGTATTCTAGCCGTTCTCAGTAATGTTGTCATTTGGGTAGTCTCTACCCGTCCGCCAATTATTATTATTATTATTATTATTATTATTATTATTATTATTATTTAATCTTTGACAGTTTTTCACATCAGTTTTAGCTGAAAGATTTTCACTAGAGTTTGAGTGACAGCAAGTCTCCTCAAGTCTCCAGAACTCATCTCAGAATTCTGGCCGTTCTCAAAAATGTGGTATCTTAGATGGTCTTTACTCGTCCTCCACTCTCCAAGTCCTCCAGTCTGTTTAATAATCATTTAGTAACTGAAGCAAAAGCACCAATTACGATTGTTATAATGTTGATCTTCATGTTCCCTAATTTTTTCAATTCCCTTGTAAGGTCGTAGTATTTATCCTTCTTTTCATATTCTTTCAGTTTTATTCTGTGGTCGGCAGGGAAAGCAAAGTCAACAATTTTGCAAGTTCTCTTTCTTTTTTTTTTTTTCTTGATTATTTTGAAGTCTGGCCTTCTGGCCAAGATTATATGATCTGTTTGTATGTCGAAGCCCCGTAGGAGTTTATGTGCGTCATTTTCTAGGATAGATGGTGGGTTGTGCCTAAACCATTTGTTCGTATGTTCAAATTTCAATTTCTTGCACATCAACCAGTGGATCACCTGCCCACCCTCTCGTGTCTAGTATCATACTTCTTCTGTGATATTTAACTGCATTCGCTTATTATGTGATTGACAGTTTCGTCTCTATTACCAGGAAGCCTACATTTGCAATTTTGTTGCGTCTCGCTTTGATATGATTAGTTCTTATGGCGTTGTTTTGTGCTGCTATTTGGAGAGCTTCTGTTTCTCTCTTAAAGTTTCATCATCTTCTTCTTCTTCTTCTTCTTCTTCTTCTTCTTCTTCTTATTATTATTATTATTATTATTACTATTATTATTGATAATTTTATCGTTCTCAAATTTGGAATTTACATTTCACTAAACCGGATGTTGAGCAGACATAACTTTAATCCTGTATGAAACCATGCGGTCAGCTTTGAACGAAATTCAAGTAGTTCCATGAGTAACCTGGGAATCAAAGATTTGAGGCCGACTGTGGAGTAGAGTTTTATTCACAAGTTAAACCACTGAAGCCATGCGAAGCAGTATACTGGATGTGAAGTAAGCTGGATAAACTCAACGTCGGGTCAACGGAGCACTTCGCCTGATTATGGGCAGAAATACCCAACAGGTCAACAGCCCGGATCAGGTAGATCAGTCAGGAAATTATTGCTACTTATCTATAAGGGTGGCGTCTATTGACGAGATAAAAATACAGCCATCGAAATATTACCATGACTTTCAACAAAGCATATGTCTATCGCCTTTCCCATGGGAAATCAAAGGGCGCGGTATGCTGAGGTAGGAACTCAGACCTCTGTGTTAAAAAAATTAGCTACATAACCAAAACTCAAACAAAAATTGCTTAAAAGTAAAAACATTGTAAATAGAGTGATATTAAAAGACAGAACTTTAAATACAGTAGTCTAACTACAGGAGCCGACAGCGTCTGCAGCCAGAATACTAAGAAAAGACCAGGAGACATGAGGAGACGATGTCACTCAGACCCAAGTGAGAAACAATCCGTAAACGCTGGCGTGGAGACTCTAAAAATAGTAAAATGATAATAACAATAGCAACTATAACTTTAGTGTATAATACGCAGAGATGTTTTAGAATATATAGCTGCTAAATTTAATATTTGCTCAACTCCAATCAGTTCCTACAGATGAAAGATAATTATTATTATTGCTTACATTTTTCTTAAAAGACAATATTTACACACTATTAAGAACAAACGAACCGACAGTTTCAGAAAAAAATTTAAACAAGCTTATAGAGAAGATGAGCTCACATATGAGAAACAAAGATAAATAAGAACGCTCGTTTCTTTGTCATGGTGTAAGAATAACGTGAGGGTAGACTATTTTTGTAGACCCCTTCTCATGGACGAGCAAAGGCAAGAAAGCCTGCTAGAACCTACATACAACATCTCTGTGCTGATACGGGAAATGACAGCGAGGACCTACTGGAAGCGATAGAAGATAGGAAGGGGTAGCGAGAGAGAGAGTCAAGGATATATGTGCTGATGACACAACATGATAATATGATGATGGACATTACTTACAGGTAATTCTGTTCTGAATGTAGTTAGATATGTGGCCGAAAAATAAGTTAGTTATTCAGTTCTCATGTAAATTATTCTTTCCAAACTTAAAAATCCTGAAAAAGAGTGCGTCTTATACATAAATAGATGCAATACAAAGATTGAAAGCCTCACTAGTTATGAACATTGTCATAGAGCTACTGTGTTGAATCTTGCATTCGGGATTATATTTTAACTTTAAAAAATATTTCATTATTTCACGATCTATCTATCTATCTATCTATCTATGCTCAAACATTATCAATCTATATATCGACCTTTATGCACATGCATAGATAGTTTTTCAATTGCGCAAAGTCGGTGTGTTTTCAAATACACTGAATGTAAGACTCGGCATGTCAGTAAACTGGATCTGATCGTAAGGCTCCAGTTGTAGAAATCTGCTGAGTGTGGACTAAATTTTCTTTGCTATTATTCCAAGATCAACCTTGGTCTCAAGTGGTAGTACCTGTTAGAGTCCTGTATATGAGTCATAATCATGTGTTTAAAAATTGTACATATTCAATAGGACAGTGTGCAAATAAATCTTAAGAACTAATTATATAAGTGCTTAACGTACAATTAATGCAATTCCCTATCCTGGTATCACAAAATAGCCCTAGAAGGTTTGGCATACCGTTCAAATCAATCTATCAATCTATCCTTCTATTTAAGCATATTCATAATGTATCTATCAGACTATCGATCTTTATTCACATCTTTTGATATTATATTTTACAAGAAAGTTCTATGAAATTTCGAAGGATTGTTATTTTTTATATAAAGCAGCAATCAGTATTCTAAGTAGATCGAATTTTTTCTAATATAACAAAACCGATTAAGACAACCAACAATGGAAACTGGAATGCATGCAAGCGCGTGAGTACGCGTGAGTACGCATGAGTTTATGACTTAACACCCTGGAATATTAGACATCATGAGTATTACTATAAATAACAATTTTAGAGCGTTGAATATTTATTAATTCTGTATATTCCTCAGGAGAATGAAAATTTCTTACAGTAATTGTCATCTCAAATCGGCCACTTATGTCAAGTTAACGAAACTGAACTTCGATTATTCGGTAAGAATAGCTACTATTATAGAATTGGCTTAGTGCATTGGATGTTCAGTGACTCACACACTAGACTTATGATTGATATATATATATATATATATATATATATATATATATATATATATATATAAAATTGATATATATATATATATATATATATATATATATATATGTAAATATATATATATATATATATATATATATATATATTAAAATGATTCAAACTAGGTCGATATTAAAATAAAAAGAAAACCGTCCAAAATGTATCTTAAATTAAGATATGAACTATGATTGAAATCAAATAAAAAACATACCCTGACTTCTGCCGAGTTAAAAATTGTAATTTAAAAGCATAAGCATGATTTTTTTTAAAATTCTGAACAGCTGGAGTTTTTTTTTTCTGGGAAGAATACAAGGTCGCGTCTGTGACAGAACAGATAATGCTCAAGCAATTTCGTCTTGGAGTGAAGCGTCTGTTGATGAGAAAAAATGCCAACTGATTTCGAATGGTTATTTTTGTGGGAGGAACTCCATACTGTCAGCTCGACTGGATGATTATATATATATATATATATAATCATCTAGTCGAGGTAACAGAATATATATATATATATATAGATATAGATAGATAGATAGATAAATATATGCTCCCTGTGACTTTTGCTTATTCCCTAAGCTCAAAGGCTGCGGTTATGAGACAATTGAGGAGATGAAAGAGGCTATGACGAAGGTCATTGACATGCTCACAGAAGCTGACTTCCATGGGACCTTCCAGAAGTTTTTGGAACGGTACAACAATCCTACTGGAGTTATAACTCTTTTGGTCATAGGCTGCTACCAAAGTAACGTATTTTGGGCTCTCCGGAACTACACTTTTTTTTTTTTGAATGACGTTTTCTTCCTCTTAGACTGATATGAAAGCCAAGTTAAAAGACCCCAATTTACCGAACAATTTATTCAAAATTTGATGGAGAATAGTGGATTCATATTGGAACATGCGCTATCATAAAATCGGGTGTAAACATCATAATACAAACGAATGATAAAGAGATTTTATTTTTCAAATCCAGTGGAACATTGAATATTTAATTATCATCATACTTAAACATTTAAGAGGGAATAAGAATTCGGCATTAATTAACCCATAAAGAGTTGATATGGCGTAAAACAAATAAACTAAACAAAACCTAGCATCTCTGTTGAAATCTATAACATCATTCCATATTTACCCAACCCCTCCACTCGAGCAGGAAATGACACACGGTCAATTTTTAGGCGGAGTTTAACATGTTTGAATTAAGAGTTTTCCTTCTCCTGTACTACTTGCCTCAGCAAGGCAGATGAAATCAGTCTGCCCTACTATTTACCCATTGCTGCAGGGAGAATAACTGGATTCATACCTTTTTCCAAGGTTATTAGTGCTTTATGAAATGCAATCAGTCTCGTTCAGGATTTGAACAGTGTCGCCGTGTCCATTTCCTACGACGATAATCATTACACCACGGACGCCTTCTTATACATATCATCATTCCAATCAAAAAACTGTTAATGATTGCAACATTAGTCTTTTTATTATAAGTATTTGATGTGATCTCTTTGAATCTGATATATGAAAATAGTAAAACAACGACCAACCCGAAATAAAGTGGATTCAAGGTTAAGTAACAGGTGCATTGTAAAACAGGCCTCTCCATGATTATCAAGCTCATCGGTTCAAAGAACTGAATAAAGATGGAGCAAAATTTTTAATAATATAAAAAAAATCTGTAAGCATAAATCTCGAAATAAAGTAAAGTAATTTGGCGACGTTAGTCGAGGGTGACCCGAAGGCTCCCTTTTAGATTACAACTACACCAAGGTGTTCGGGAGGGCGCAACTTTTTACCCTGGATTGCTCCACTTTACCCTTGATTCGTACCTTATAATGCTGAGTGTTAAGAAAGGAGGCATGAAGTAACATTTTTTGAGTCTTTAGTATAAAATTATATATATATATATATATATATATATATATATATATATCTTTCAGAAAAAAAAATTGAGCTCCTTACCAGGAAAATTTAAATGTTCACAGTTGAATGTTTTTTTTCCTGATGGAATTACTCCAAACTCCAGTTAAACTGGACCGAAAAATACTATATATATATATATATATATATATATATATATATATATATACACGATGATTTCAATAAGTTTCCAGAAAAATTCACTCTGTTATTGCTATACATCTTAGTAGATGACTAACCAATTTTTCTGGTTTCAGATTTAAATGAACTGCTACAGCAAGAATTGGAATACACCCTACTAAAGCCTGATTGTCACAGCTGGTGATTTTCAAAAATGCAATCAGGACGTGAGGACACTTTTGAAGAACGATATGTAATAAAATTCTGTTTTAAACTTGGAAAAAATGCCACAGAAACGTACGGAGTACTTCATACTTTTTTGGACCATCTTGCATGAATCGAGGATCAGTTTTTGAGTGGCATAAGAGATTCAAAGAAAGGCAGGGCTTCTGTGAGTGATGCTGAGAGGTGTGAGAGGAGTAAGGAATTCAATACACCAGAGTTGATGGGCCAAAGGGTTAGGTTTAGGGTTTGGGTTACTATGTTGACGTTTTAAGGGAGTTCAGGAAGAGATTCTGTCGCAAGAGGCCAGCACTCTTCAAATCGGGTCAGTGGTATTTCCACCAGGACAATGCACCAGTCTACAACTCCATCTTTGTCACAGACTATTAAACCAAGATGGGCATCAACGCAGTTCCTCAGCCTCCCTATAGTCCAGACCTCTCTCCCTGTGACTTTTAGTTATTCCCTAAGCTCAGAGGCTGTCGTTATGAGAAAATTCGGGAGATGAAAGCGGCTGTGACGAAGGTCACTAACACGCTCACACAAGAGGACTTCCATGGGGCCTTGCAGATGTTGTTGGAACGGTACAACAAGTGCATTGCTGCCGGAGGAGATTACTTCGAAAGGGACTAGAGTTTCATGTGTGTACTATCAATAAAATGGTCATACGAAAAAAGTGTGGAAAGTTATTTTAGGATTCTCGTACATATATATATATATATATATATATATATATAATTTGTTTGTAAATAGTGAGTAGGTGACATTATTTTGAATGAACCCAGAGTTAATTTGTTCGTACACCGTTAAATGGTTTCAAATGTCGTTGCCCAAAGCAAATAATCAAATTAACATTGATAATTCCTTTGTACTCATTTAAACAATTTCAAATATTGCTTTATAATTATAAAAATTCGATTATATATCAATAAGTGGTCTGTTCATAGTTAAATAGCAATACTAGAAATCGATTAACACTAATAATCCAATTTAATATTAATGGTTTGATTTCATCCAATTTAAATTTAATTGCTGTTTAAGCGCAGTTGACTCTCAGACACTACCTTCTGGCACCTTTCAGATAGAATAGGACCGGATGTTTGTTTGCCGCAAACGCAAATTGAAAAATATTGCTGAAACAATCATACAGAGATAAGATATTTTTCTATCTATTTTCGTTGTACAAACAATAATCGTCCTCTCTCGCTCTCTATGAGCCGTGAGTCTTCAAAGCCTGAATGTTTATGAGTCTCCACAACATCCTTTATACTTAACCGTACTTTAATCCTATTTACCAACCCCTCCGCTCGGGCAGGATATGAGACAAGATTAATTTTTAAGCGGAGTTTAACAGGTTTCAATTCAGAATTTTCCTTCTCCTAGACTAATTGCTTCGACAAGGCTGAAGAACACAGTCTGCCCTACTATTTACCCATAGCTGGAGGGAGAATAATTGGATTCATACCTTTCCCAAGGGTATTAGTGTTATGTGAAATGCAATCAGTCTCGTCCAGGATTTGAACTCGAGTTACGACAATTCCCTACGACAATAACCATTACACCACGGGCACCTCCAGTACTTTAACAGTACTTTAATATGATTATTCTTGTTTTAAATCAGTGCTTCTCAAAGAAATATATATGATGCTCGCGGCGTAACAGTTTTTCCAGAAAAAAAATTGAAAAATGGCATATGACCAAGTGATTGATCAGATCAGACCTGTCCAACCGTTAGTCTTGCCTAGTAAAAGCCAGAGTGAAGTGTCGTAAGTAACGTGACCACTTCTTTTGCTTACTTTTAAATTGCTCTACCTCCACGATCCCGTCCTCACACACACACATAGACACTATATTTTGGTCGGACATTTTTATTTTTGGTGCCTGTAAATTCTTTGTGATTGCTCGGAGCCATTCTTTGTCACTTAAAGGAATTTATGGAAACATTCCTTTTTTTTAATACTATTTATCTGCTATTTCATAACCTAGTAAAAGCCAGAGTGAAGTGTCGCAAGTCCCGTGACCACTTCTTTTGCTTAATTATAGATTGCACTACCTCCATGATCCCATCCTCTATATTACGGGTACTAAAGGCTAACAATGGCCTTGTTAAGATTGTTGGTCTTAATCATCTACAGTGGGCCAATCGGTGTATTCTACCGACTCAAACATTAAATAGATAGATATTTTGAGATATATGTCTTTGTATAACAATATTCTGTTATAATAATTAATAATCACCATATATTTTGAACTGTGATAAGAGGAAAAAAACAAGAAGGAAAAAATATTACATGTATAATATTAATGGTGTATTAAGATACGGATTAATTTGTTTATTCCGCTGAACTCGTAGAAAATTTTACGGACGTCCATAGAGTTGGACAAACATTCCCCTACGAACTAACCCTCTCTCTCATTCTCCCTTTACTTACGCACATACAAACAAAACCCTATCATATATATCTCTCTCTCTCTCTCTATATATATATATATATGCAAATATTCTTCGTAATGTTTTGGCAGTTATGCTATTCATGGCGTGTCTTTTTTTAATTTTTTTATTTTCATTTTTTTTTGGAGCTGTTAGTATCACATTCGTCTAAAAAATAATACGTGTGTGAGTGTTAGTGTTCTTTTATAACTTATTTATAGTATATTTTTGTATGACGATTTTGGATGGCGCCATTTTCTCCGCCAAATCTCATTCATCACACTTTTGTAGAGCCTGTTATATTTTTGCCTATTAATTTCACCGTTGTGTTCTCTCTCTCTCTCTCTCTCTCTCTCTCTCTCTCTCTCTCTCTCCTATGCATATGCATACTCGGATGCAAAAAGCACACACACACACACACACACACACACACACACACACTATATTTTGGTCCGACATTTTTATTTTTGGTGCATGTGGATTCTCTGCGATTACTCGGAGCCATTCTTTGCGACTCAAAGGAATTTATGGAAACATTCCTTTTTTTAATACTATTTATCTGATATTTCATAACCTTGCAATTATATTTTTACATTTTTTTCTCATACATAATTTTTTTCTCCCCTGAGCAGAGGGATTTTCTGGTTAAATGAAGGCACTGCGAAAACTAATTCACATTTGATGAGGGATTAAACAAAAGCAATGATAAGAGTTTGAGAACAGACAAAAAACTCTTGTGGCACCGGATAGAGTAGCACACTTGACATTTTATGTTCATCGATACTATTTTAAAGATATTTTTCTATCTATTTTCGTTGTACAAACAATAATCGTCCTCTCTCGCTCTCTATGAGCCGTGAGTCAAGGCCTGAATGTTTATGAGTCTCCACATCATCCTTTATACTTAACAGTACTTTAATCTGATTATTCTTGTTTTAAATCAGTGCTTCTCAAAGAACTATATATGATGCTCGTGGTGTAACAGTTTTTCCCATGAAAAATTGATTTGATGACTCGATTTCGAATCTTAAACAAGACTGATCACCTTTCTAATCTTGATAATACAGTTAGTAATGGCATACTTCCAGTTATTCCTCCTTCAGATGTTGGTAAATAATAGGGCAATTTATATCCTTGGTCTAGTAATACGTCTAGCAGAAGAAAAACACAGAATTTCTAAACACTTGTACTCTGTCTTTAAACTGACCGGACCACATCTTGATAAAACAAAAAAAAAATACTGTCTCATCTCAACTTCACAGATATTGTACCCCTTTAAATGTGTATCATTTTAAACGATAGACATTTGAAGGACAAACCATGAAGAAATGAACTGGGTGATATTCTTCTTCCTGCATGTTTTTTTGCTCTTATCACAGCTCTAAAATATGTGGACATTATTGAATATTATGACGGAATATTCTCATACAAGGACAGATATCTGATCGGAAAAATAAGATAATATTTTTTACAAAAAGAATACATTTCTAAAACAATAATATTTTAAAATTAGTACATTATATTTGTAAAAAATGTTTTAAAAAGTTCAACATTTGGAAATAAACTTTTTTAAAATAAATAATGTGACGTGTTTGGAAAAAATATTATATTATCTAATAATAGAAATTAAAATATACATTTTAAAAAGAAAGAAAATCAGGGAAAATGTAAAACCAAAATACAATGTTTGAAGTTTTAATTCCTATCATAGTAAAATATTTAACAAATAAAATTAGAATTATCTAATTATTAATGAAGAATCCCGCTATACTAAAAAAAAAATGTAAATCTCTACTTATTTGTAATTTATTGATTTTAACAGCATGTCAATCCACCTGATGTTATTTTATGCCAAAAAGCTGGGGAATCACGTGTATTTACGTTTAAATTTTTTTTTTGGAGTAATTGTATCAAAAGATTTATATTTAGCACCAAATTATATATCAACTATTTTAATGAAATACAAATAATTTGCTCACTGTTGTATAGATGCAAGTATTCCTAACTTATACAGTGTACAGCAAACATTCTTCTCACATTTTAAATTGTCACCCGTGTAGTACCAATAAACTCAAACAAGGAATCATGGTAGCTCCGTCTACATACACTCAGTTTGGATCATGGCTTAGATTGATGAACAAAATGCGTTAAACCAATTATCAGTCTAGTGAATCTGTAATAGTTATACGGGGATGTTTTCGTGCTTATTTCATGTAATGTAGAATTAATGCTGATGTGAATAGAAAATCGATGTTCCTACACGGTAAAGAATTTCGTTCCCAACAGCATCATTCAAAAGTAAGATGAATTGAACTTGAAAAGGGATCTGTGTAGCAATTACTAACTGATCAGTTCTTAAAAACCGAAAAAACGGATAAGAGGTTCAACAGTGTGTAATAGTTAATGCCGTGATCATAAATGATCGTATCGAAAATTGCAGAATATCATAAGACAGTAGCAAGATTGAGTCACCATTGCTACATGCCAACGGTTTTGCGCATCAGGTTGATCAGAGCCAAAAATGAGGCAGGTGTTTCTACTTTAAACTGTACTAATTGTACACAGAGATACATAGCTTCAATTAAATGCCTCTCTTTCATAATAATCAATCGTTTGCACACATGTGATAATCATTAAATAATAATAATAATAATAATAATAATAATAATAATAATAATTATGCACAACCAGGCACCTGTCCTAAAAAATGACACACTTAAACTCCTATGGGACTTTAACATACAAACAGATCCCCGAATCCCGGCCCAAAGACCAGACCTTATAATAATCAACAACCAAAAAAAAAAAAAAAAGAGAGAATTTGCAAAATTGTCGACCTTGCTGTCCTGGCGGACCACATAATAAATCTGAAGGAATCTGAAAAGAAAAATAAGTACCTCGACCTGGCTAGAGAATTCAAAAAGCTGTGGAACATGAAAGTGACCATTGTATCAATTGTGATTGGTGCTTTTGGTACAATAACTAAAGGATTATTAAAAAGCCTGGAGGACTTGGAAGTTGGCGGATGGGCAGAGACTATCCAAATGACAGCATTGCTGAGAACGGCCAGAATCCTGAGACAAGTCCTGAAGAGTTAAGGAGACTTTCTGTCACTCAAACTCCAGTGAAAAACCATCAGCTAACACTTATGTGAAAAAACTCAACAGGAGTAAATAATAATAATAATAATAATAATAATAATAACAATTGAAAGAAGGATAATACCAAGACATTGCATGGTAAGTGAATTAATGTGTAACATGAAAGACGGTGATACTAATTCTAATTGCTTCTCTTGGAACAGTCACCAAAGAATTTATACAAGGACTGGAGGACTTGGATATAACAGGATGAGTGAAAACCATCCAATTTTCTGAATTTTTTGGATCAGCCAGAATATTGCGAGAAAAGTCCTGGAACTTGAGGAGATATGCTTTCAATCTGACTCTAGTGATAAATCATCGGCTAACGAAGTTGTGAAAACTCTTAAGGAGTAAATAATAATAATAATAACAACAACAATAATAATAATAATACCAATTGTGATTGGTGCGTTTGGAACAATAACTAAAGGATTACTAAAAGGACTGGAGGACTTGGAAGTCGGCCGACGAATGGAGACCATCCAAACTACCACATTATTGAGAACGGCCAGGATACTGAGAAGAGTCCTGGATACTTGAGGAGACTTGCTCTCACTCAGACTCCAGTGATAAACCATCAGCTAACGCTGATGTGAAAAACTCTAATGAGTAAATAATAATACTAATTATTATTATTATTATTATTATTATTATTATTATTATTATTATTATTATTATTATTATTATAACTCTCAAAAGTGTTAAATAATAATATGCAACAGAATAGCAATTGCTGGTTATGTGGATGTGGAGATAGAACGTTTAGTCACAAAATAAGAGAATTCAGTAAACTAGCACAAAAGGAATATAAGACTAAACGACAGGTTCGCAAAGTTAATTACCTGTGAACTCTGAAAAAGTTGAGAATTTGACCATACTAATCTAATGATTTATGCGCAAACCAGAACACGTCCAAGAAAATCTGAAACATAAAATCCTCTGGGATTTTCAAATACAAACAGATCACCAATTCACAGCCAGAAGACCTGACCAAATGTTTATGAATAAAATAAATAGATAAACTTTCTATCTATAGTAATTTGCCGTCCAAGCGCATCGTATAGTGAAACTGAAATAAAGTGAAAAAAATAGGAGAAATACTTGGAACTTGCCAGAGAGATGAAAAACTGTGAAATATTTTGATGGTGATATTACTTGATGGTGGTAATTTACAAGGTGTATTGATTAGATGTGGCACAAGGCCAAATGAATGGGATATCCAATGGGACTCGAACTCACTCTTACAGGTTTGCTAGTAAAACTTGCTAACCATTACACTACCCGAGATGCCAGATGGTGATACCATTTGAGGTCATGCGCTTTCCAACGGCCACTAAGCGCTTCCAAAATAGATTGGAGAAATCGGAAACCATAGAATAGAGTCCATTCGACCCGCAACATTGTTAGGATGGGTTAGAGTTCTAAGATGAATCATGTAGACCTGAGGATATTTGATGTCGATTACATTCCAATGAAACACAATTAGAAAATAAGTCTAGACACGACTGGGAGGGGAAAGTGATCCACTGGGAATTGTGTAAGACTCTTAAATTTGACCATACAAATAAGTGGTATATGGACAACCAGGAATCCTTCCTGAAGAATGAGACCCACTATTCTCGGGTTTTTGAGATAAAAAAAATAATCACCTAATCTCGACAAAATGACAAGACCTACTGATAGTCAACAAAAAGAGAGAAACTGCCGAATAGTGACTTCGCTGTTCCAGTAGAGCACAGAGTAAAATTAAAAGAAGGTGAAGTGAGGAATAAATATATGGACCTTAGTGGAGAGCAGAAGAAGCTATAGAAATGAAGGTAACGGTGATACCAATTGTTGTTGGTGCACTTGGAGTAACCCATAAGGATTGGTATAGGGAAATGTTAGACATAGAAATCAGATGACAAGTTGAGACGAACCAGACTACAGTATTACTAAGATCAGCCAGAATATTGAGAAGAGTCCTGGAGATTTACGGAGACTTGATGTCACTTAAACTCGAGTGAAAAACCACCAGCTAACGTTGGTGTGAAAAAAAAAAAACTCATAGGAGTAAAATAGTAATTATGATAATCTTTAGTAAACAGCTATAGTCTAGTAATTATTCCTACAACAAATATTTTACTGTTATTATGGTATAAGTCATTTATAATACTAATAATTTTCAAACAAACCCATAGATAGAACCATAACATATTTTTACACCAGCCTAAAGTGCATTTGGTGTTATTGACAATGACAGGAGACTCTACAATCTCCAGGCTACGGAACGGGACTTTCCCCATCAAATACAATTTAGTGTCATACGTTGGACCACGTTTTGGGGGTTGCGGTCTTGCCCTTATGCAGAGACTTCAGTCAGCTCTTTTTAATCCCTGCTGTTCCCTTTTTATGTCAGTTTCATTATTTCCAGTTATTTTTGGTGTAGTTATGTGAAAATCTTCATGTGAGAAAACCGTTTCTACGTTGTCTTCTTTTTATTTATTTCATCTTTGTTTTCTGTTGTAGAGTAGCTAGCGCCCCTTCCGCACTCCTAACAGATGGTCTGGCTCATTGGCTTAAATAGCCTACGATTATGAACTTCAGCAGTTGATTAATGAGTTGATATAAAGCTTATTAATAATCGGAATGATCTTACTTATTTTGACTATACAGCAATTTGACCTTTCTCTATTCCTCATAAGTTGTCCCGATAATTGTTTGTAACTTATTGTTTTTTTTTGTATGTATCCAGTTGTAAGAGATTCTGGTGCTGACTAAATAAATGAAGAATTCAGTCTTCTCTGTGTATCTTTCACCTCAACGGTAAAATCTTTTCATTCTATGTTGCATTGGTATTTTTCAGTTCCCGCATTTTGTTACGTATTTAAGATAGCTTGTTTCATTGGCCTCAGATGTAAAAGTTGTGACTGTGTTATAACCGTTACATGAAAATTGTTATTATCAGATATTGCTTTAGTTTTCTTACCTGTAACACCTTGTTGTGTTCAGTGTTGTTTAAATGATTTATCGAAGTTTTAATTACTAAGCTAACTTGATTTGGTATTTGGTCAGAAATTGGAAGAATCCTGTAAGAATTGAACCCGTTAACTGTTACATCATTGACAATGCCTTAAAGGTATATAAGAGCTGATTAGATTTACAAAAAATAAAGAAGAGAGTAAACGAAAACGTTTTCTCTGGTTTCTTTAACATTTTTTCCATTCATCTAATTATCTATACAGAATGTCGCTGTGTTCAATTACCAGGAAATTAATGTTTTCCTTAACCTCTCTTCGCGAGTAGGATATGACACGCAGTCTATTTATAAGCAAGTTGGAATTAAGAGATTTCTTTCTACAAAACCAGCTACTAAGCTAAGCTTAAATGGCTCAGCCTTTCCTACTATTTAACCTTAGCAGAGAGGAGAATATCTGTATTTGTACCTTTCTTAAGGATATTAATGTAATGTAAAATGCAAACAGCTTTATTTGCGTTTTGAACTAAGGTTGCAAAGTTCATCTCAGTATCTTGGACAAATTCCTGTTTGGGTATATAAAAAAATGGTATTATGCTTAATTGTTAATCCCTATAACAATTCCAAACAAATCAACTTTATTACCAAGTCTTGTTAACACTTATATAGATTTTTGGTCAGTTTTCAACTGATTTATCACAGTTTTCTTAATTATTATTATTTCTGTTGCTGTTGTTATTGTTATTATTATCATACTTTGAAAGTTTTTCTCACCAGATCTGCTGAGGTTTTTCCTAGAGTTTGAGTGATAGTATGTTTTCTAAAGTCTCTTGTATTATTCTCTGTATTCTGGCCGATTTTAATAATGGTGTAGACTAGATAATCTTTACTCTCTCTCTTATTTCGAAGTTTTCTTGTCCATTTAGTAATAATCCTTTGGAGATTGTTCCAATTGCAGGTATTTATCTCACTTTTTGCATTTTTAAAATTTTACTCTCCGGTCTGACGTAAAGGCAAAATATACTATTCAACAGGTTTTCTTTTTTTATTGACTACTCCAAGGTTAGCTTGTCTGGCTGAGATTAGGTGATCTGTTTGATCTCGAAATCCCAGAGAATATTGTTCGTCTCATTCTACGCGAGAAAGTATTTGTTATGCATATACTATTTTTTCGCCTGGTCAAATATAAGTTTCTTGCACAATTCCCAGTGGATCAACATCCCCATGCAGTCGTGTCTAGTTTTGTATTCTTTTTGTACTAATGTACTGCATTCGCTTATTATGTGATGATTGTTTCGACTCTATC
The DNA here is from genome assembly GCA_963585895.1 of Sepioteuthis lessoniana. NCBI lineage: Eukaryota > Metazoa > Mollusca > Cephalopoda > Myopsida > Loliginidae > Sepioteuthis > Sepioteuthis lessoniana. The sequence continues at coordinate 14,555,943 of OY757930.1, forward strand.
ATCATATGACCAACACTTGCTATTTTGTTGCATTTTATCAATTTTTGCTTTAATAGTTAGTCTTTATGGTATTATTTTGTGCTGATAATAGAAGAAATTCAGTTGCACTCTTAAAGATTCCTCTTTTTTTGCAATGTCCAAATATTTTTGGGGTGAGATTTCGCTTATTTGTCTCTCGAAATATCCATGCTGTTTTACTTCCTATTTTTGTTTTTTTGTTATTATTGTTTCTTGTGCTGCTTGTGTTTTTTGTTGCAGTAATTAGTTTTTCTATGCCCTATTTATTTTTCGAGTCACAGTGTCAATGGATCGATACTATCTTCACTCCTGGTGAGTCCTCTTCCTACTTCTTTTCTTGAAATGTATTGTCAATTTATGTTATATCTGGGATATAAGGGCCTCTGCATAGTGATGAGTTTTCTTGTTCTTAGGTTCACTTGTTGAAGTTCTTTCCTTATTCACTTTAAGAAACGTCCTGAGTATCTCACAAGGAGGACAAGCGTAGATGAGTATCCTCTTATTATTATCATTTTTGTTGTTGTTTTCTCACAAGTAAAGTCTAGTGTATTTCACCGTAGATTAATTACGGCGATTCCTCTCCAGTACTATAGCATTTTTCCCAGATTTTTATATGATTTCCTTAATGCTTTCTTTTTTCTTTAACAATATTGTCTCAAAGTGTTGTTGGACACCTAAATAAGAAGCGTTGGAACTTCTAGTTTACTCATTCCCCGATGGTTGTTGACGCCTAAAATAGAATCATTGAGAGAATTTCACACAATGGACGAGGCTGTTCGTGTTTCCCTTCTCGATATTAGTCTCCGGTACATGCTTACGCAAAGTGGTAGTATATCTTAGGGTTCCACGTATTGGTTGAATAGATCATTTGTATTGGATAGCGATACTTGATATCATATAATAATGTGCAAAAAATCTGAAGACAATACACAAAAATGGAAATATAAAATTACAATAAACATAGCTGCATAAGATCTATGCGAGATATAACCCTAGCCAGGTTTACATGCCATTAAATCAGTCACTCTGTCAATTAAAAAGAAGGGTCCTCCCGACATAATGTCACTAGAGTGAACACTTCTTTGAAGACTTGGAGCCTTTACGGCCGGATTCCAATAACAATGTATACCATATTTACCAACCCCTCCGCTCGGGCAGGATATGACACAAGGTCAATTTTTAAGCGGAGTTTAACGGGTTTGATTTCAGAGTTTTCCTTCTCCTATACTAGTTGCCTTCACCAAGGCTGAAGGGCCTAGTCTGCCCTACTATCTACCCATAGCTGGAGGGAGAATAATTGGATTCATACCTTTCCCAAGGGTATTAGTGCTATGTGAAATGCAATCAGTCTCGGCCAGGATTAGAACTCGTGTCGCCGTGTTCATTTCCAAGAACGATAACCATTACACCATATAGTATGGAATAATAACAATATATCACCCCTTTATTGAAATTTTCGAGGAAGAATGTCTCACGTTAGGCCTGATAACTTACTTTGAATAGGCGTACTGGTTAACGTGCTAACTTCCAGTGACTTCGAACTCACATAGTATGAAATCGCAGTCCAGCACATTAACCTCTATCCACGTGTACTTTACGTTAATAATCTAGGAAAATGAAATAATCTCGCTATATTAAAACGTTTTATCGGATCATTTCAGTTGAATGACATTCGAATCATTGTACAGAACACCTTAATACGTTCACTTTCGCACTGATAACATCAAGAAATGTATTGACTCCTTAAAACCACAAGTTATGAGTTAAATATTACCATAGTTGATTCATTACAGGGGTGGGTATGGCATTAAACAACCCATGGAGGTTGATATGTCATTAAACGAAGAAACGAATCCTCACTTTAAATAGACGAATATAAATTCTAATTTAGATTTTTTTAAACTAAATAATAGACATCAATTAGAAATTCAATGCGCTCAGTAACCAAAACTTTGGATTTAAAACTACGCAGCTGTAGGTGTTAGTCAGACTATTTCACACTGAACTCTGGATAGCAATTATCTAGTCAGCCATTACGTTATTCCAAACGGCCAAAGATAAAGTAATCAATGTATTCAACTGTGCTGTTTTAGCAGACTTTGTTTTGAATAATATTCATCAAATACATTACTTATCACCAAAGTTTTATTTATGCATTAACTGTTTCTGTTATAATGTCGACCATGAAAATCTATCTCCTTGTAGCCAAACATATATGAATTCGCCAACATAACTTTCTAAATATAGATGCCAACTTATCAGACGCCAAAGGGGAATGGTATCGAGTTTCGAATGTCTAAAATATCAAAGTAGATATTTTAAACGTGTTAAATATGCAAACTTTCAACGCTGACTTCCTAAATTGATAAGCATAAACAATGTTTCCAAATGCGTTAGGATGTTCGGTATGATGATTCGAATGTCATTCAACAGTTAAGATCCGAGAAAACCTTTTAACATAACAGGATTATTTCATTTTCATAGATCATTAACGGAGACTACACGTGGATAGAGGCTAATGTGCTGGACTGCAATATCATACTGTATGAGTTCGAACTCTAGTGGGGCCATTACGTTTGTTTCCGACTAATACTCTCAAGAAAAGTACAAAATACTTATCCCATCAGCTCTCAATTAAATAATACGACTGCTTTTCGTCTACTGATTTAGCTTTGGCATTAGATAATCCACAAAGGTTGATATACCCATTAACAAAGAAATTAAAACAAACCAAGGAGATAATTCAACACATTTGGCTATTTTCTGATTTCCATATATTGCACGACATATGGGAATGTTATATAATTAAGGAATGATTTTTTAAATTTTAATCATTTTTCATAAATTATATTTTATCATTCAGTTTGGTTGGGCTTTGAACTATTCAGGTTAAGCGTTCAGGTGTGTAGTCAATTGGTGCAGTTTACTTTAGCGTGCAAAGGATATGACAATCACCATTGTCATAATAAACCCCAGACAGGAAATTTGGCTGGAGTGTGGATGACGTCATGCCCAAAAGAGATGGGCTGACAATTGGGGAGATTTTGAAAAAAGATTCAGTTGAGGTCCGACCATAGTGTTGAGAAGTTGAGATCAAACTTTGGTGTTGAGAGGTAAGGATTTGAGATTGGACCACTGAGTTTCTGCCATTGGGGCAGAGAATTGAGTTCTCTGCCATTGAGTTGAGTTTTCTACCGTTGCGGCGGTGATAAAGTTTTTCGGGTCCGGACCAATGAAGATGAATTGAGATCTAAAATACCAAGAGATATGCCGAACATTGGGATTGTTGTCAGCATAGTATGATTAAGAAAGACTTTTAAGAATTGTCTCTCTCCTTGTGTTGTAGAACCGAAGTCAGAAGTTAATAATAATAAAAACGTTCGTACCTGAACAAAGGTGTCCGCTTGTGTTTTTTGCATATGTATATGTACTGTTGTTATTGTTATCTTAATGGCTGTGATATCATTATGATTATATAAAAGGAAGGGGAATTCTCATTGGTATACTTAATGCGAGGGATAATATTCAAAGGCCACCCCATCGTGGATCAATATTCACTGGGCAGGCATCTTAAATAAGTTTACCAGTTGATACATTTCAGCGCAAATAACACATTTTCTGATAGCGATACTAACATACACATTGACAAAAAATGTATTGTTATTGGCATATTGAAACCTGATCTTTCGAATAAAATAAAATGGGAAATCTTCCAATATTTTACTGTGTCAGTACAAATGTATAGTGGCACTAACTGGACTCTGATCAAATTTTGCCCAGTCAGCTGGGTCTGTAGAATACACCGACTGCAACTTTGCAGAAGAGCAAGACCCCCACAACGAGTGTCTTGGATATGACTCTAAACGATGTGATGAAGAGGTTCCAGGAATGCTTGAAATCTGAGGAATGGCAGAGAAAAAGACAATATCCAAAGAAATGCAAACAGAAGTCAAAATAGGGTTTCTGGGACTGCCATATACCACTGTACGCGACCCCCAATGAACATGTTACTTCACTAAAGAAGATTATTTTGTCAAGCGGTTTCGGGCTATATCACATCAAAAGTTTATTGGATCGTGCTATGGTAGATTTTTAACAACATTTTGGGTGTAGTTTTTTCTTAAGAGGAGTTTTAAAATGTGTAGTTTTCAATAACTTTTATTTTTTGTTTTTTTATTAATCATCTAAAAATGCACTTCTTTAAATACGTTGACGTCATTTAAATCAGTACAAAAAAGACACATCGCGTGTATTTTTATAACAGAAATTGATGATAGCTCATGATGTTCAAAACAATTTATGACAAGTTAATATTTGGGAGAGTACACTTTGCCATCAATAATTGCCTGTCAGCGTCTTGTCATATTTTCAACATGTGACTAACAGAGATTATGGGATAATTGTTGCCAACAATCAGTCAACATATTAAATAACCCGATCTCATTAGGTTTGCAAATTTCAAGCTTTCCATAAAATACTGACAAGACATTTTTCTATCATATATTGACCATAAACCTTCTTTTTAATGATAATTTGAATTATTCTTATAACGTTCGATGAAAACATTAATTCACAAACGATGGCAATTTAGTTTATTTGCATTATAACGAAGGGACACGGTGTAATTATGCATCACTCAATTTGACCTTTTCCAAATTCAGATAACCATATTTACAGACCCCTCTGCTCGGAAAGGATATGACACAAGGTCAATTTTTAAGCGGAGTTTAACAGGTTTGAATTCAGAGTTTTCCTTCTCCTAGACTAGTTGCCTCACCAAGGCTGTAGAACATAGTCTGTCCTACAACTTACACATAGCTGGAGGGAGAATTATTGGATTCACACCTTGCCCAAGGGTATTAGTGCAGTGTGAAATGCAATCCGTGTCGTCGAGTATTTGAACTCGTGTTGCCGTGTACATTTCCTACGACGATAATCATTACACCACGGGCACCTCCTAATTCAGATAACTGCAAGCCAAGTTAGTTTGGGCGGTAAATTACACCGACTGCATGTTTGCAGAGGAAGAAGACACCCAAACGAATGTTCTAAATATAACCCAGAAAGATCTGACGGTGATGCTCCAAAAATGCTGGAGCTTTGGGGAATGCAGAGTACCCATTCGTTGTCATCGTTCCTAGGTCTACTCTGGCTAGGATTGGCAGCACCGGTCTTATCTATGTGTCAAGTAAAACTGTTTGACATTTAAACTGAATGCAAAAACTTGCTTTAAGCGAAATTGAATTGTTTGAAATATAACTCTGATCATTTAACCGTGTGTTCTTACTCATTTAAGAATAAAATACTGACAATTTAATCACTTATATATCATGTATATATATTCAAACGGGTGAAAGAAGATGACTGATGTTAACTTGTTAGTGTTACATTGTAATATTTGAAAACGATTTAACTGTGCGAAAACAACAAATGATTATTAGTAAATAGAATCCTTCATATTAGAAAGCAATACTTGAAACCATTTAACAGTGTAAACACACACACACACACACACACACACACACACACACACACACACACACATATATATATATATATATATATATACATGTATAAAAAATTTTCATTTGGGAATGTTGAGTACTCCTTCATAGACATTACTCCCTGGCCAACTGTTAACGGTTATCGTCATGGGAAATGGAATCTGAGACCTGAGTACAAATTCTGGAAAAAGCACTGAACGTTTCACATTTGGCAAATATCTCAAAAAAAATATTTGTTTCATGGAATGAAATTTTGGCTACATGGTAAAAAATATTTGACAAATGTATGGCACAAATAGTTCTTCTTCCAGCTCAAAGTGAACAGTAGGGGAGGCTGATTTCTTTGTAATTGGTTTGGCATCCAGAAGAAGAGAAGGAAAACTGCTTAATTTCAAATAAAAATATCCTGCTTGTGACGGTAGGGTAGTGTAACTACATATATTCTCTCAACGTCAGATTATTATTAAGTACCTTTAGATATATTTTAAACATTCTTCCCAAACTGCTGTTTCGAATCTTTGCACTGTTATCATTGTTCGAGGTGAAGGAGTTATAGTTAAAAGCTATCGATTAGAACAGCTGAAACTCTTAGTCAATCAAGCCTATATTTCTCTGCAAAATATAAAAGGGAAGGGTTCGAATCTGGAAAAGGATTAGAGATCGGCATGTTGCTACATTAAGAGATTTTCAAGATGTACCCTATTCTGCTATTACTTTGGGGAATACGCGTTCATTTGCTGTGGAGAGTTAAGTCAATTGGTTAAGTTTAACGTCACAATATCACATTTAGCTAGCGTATTCATCCAAGAAACTGCAACTACAGTTAAATATGAATATAAAGAAAGGCAGGTCGAGAGGATTTAGAAGTAATATATGAGAGGTATAAAAATGTTTACAAATAGATAATAGAGTATCACTGCTTATGGCTAAATAAAAGGCTGTTGTGCATTATTTACCAGGAAACGACTGAAATAATTATAACATCAGTACAATCCTAATTTTTATCCATCTATTAATTTATCTATTGATCGATCAATCTAGAAGATTTTATGATACGGACAGATTTAAACAGTGTTTTTAAAAGCATGTTGCATATTAAGATTAATAAAGCAATTTAGATACGATTAAAATATGTTAAAATTCTGAAAAGCAGATCATTTGTCCTGTCATTCATCTTTAGAGAATTATGACAGTGATATAGGAGGTGCCCATGGTGTAATGTTATCGTCGTAGGAAATGGACACGGCGACACGAGTTCAAATCCTGGACGAGACTGATTGCATTTCACATAGCTCTAATACCCTTGGGAAAGGTATGAATCCAATTATTCTCCCTGCAGTTATGGATAAATAGTACGGCTGACCGGGTTCTTCAGCTTGATGAGGCAACTAGTCTAGGAGAAGGAAAACTCTGATTGAAACCTGTTAAACTCCGCTTAAAAATAGACCTTGTGTCATATCCTGCCCGAGCGGAGGGGTTGGGTAAATAGGATTACGACAGTGAAATTCAAGTGTATGCAAGAGAAATATCAATATGAAGCTGTAGTATGTACAAGCTCATATACATAGTGACTTAACTAGTATATTAGGAGACTTCGAGAGCAATCAAATGACGTACTTTTGAACACATTAGAGAGTTTAAATTCGGGGATCGAAAACAAATAAGTGAAGCACAATTTAGAATCCAAATATTGTTTTAATCTTAAAGATTCTGAAATGTTTTTTTTTTTTAAAAACACCCAAAATAGTCTTATTTCTAATTATATTCAATCAAAAAAGGGTCATTTTTTTTTCAATTTATCACCTTGTTTATTTAATTCACTTCTAAAAGTTTGCAATATTCTTGATTTGACTTAATTTTCATTAAAATTAAGAAACCAAACTTATTTCTAATAGTTTCTTTTTTATATCAAAATTGCTTAGGACAGTATAAATCGAGATGACAAGAAAGAGTGTGCAGCACAACGTTCCAAATTAAAAAAAGATCTCTCTGCCTTGACAATCCTAGCTTATTGTACGAATTGTGGAGGTTCCCGTGGTGTAATTGTTATCGTCGTAGGAAATGGACACGGCGACAAGAGTTCAAATCCTGGACGAGACTGATTGCATTTCACATAGCACTAATACCCTTGTGAAAGATATGAATCCAGTTATTCTCCCTCCAGCTATAGGTAAATAGTAGGACAGACTAGGTTCTTCAGCCTTGGTCAGGCAACTAGTCTAAGAGAAGGAAAACTCTGAATTCAAACCTGTTAAACCCGCTTAAAAATTGACCTTGCGTCATATCCTGCCCGAGCGGAGGGGTTGGGTAAATAGGATTGTGCGAATTGAACACCAGATGCTGACACTGGTGGAGATCATGTCACTATTTTAGACGAGGTTGGCCACAAATAATAGTCTAAAAGAAACAATTAAAAGAAATTAAAAGAAAAATTGAAGGAGCTTTTTCTTCTAGTAGATTTGTATTCACTCATCAAGTTCACTTTCTCTAATATCCACTTCGTGTCTGAGAAAACATGTTTTCATGGAAGGATTCTTCTAGCATGTTGACTTACTCGCTTGACTGTGCTTGACTGTGTCATTATTGTGAGTTCAAAATGCTGTCACGCTATTACGTTCTCTAACGGACTAATAACATTAGGTAAGGTATGAATACTATCCCTATAGCTATACGTTCAATTGTACCATTTTTCTTCAACGAGGATGACTTTGGAATTATGTAAATGATAAAGTTTGATATTCCATTATTCTGTGCTAGTCAAAATTATTGTTGTGACTGACACATGCGTTTCTGGCTAGTTGGTTTTTAAACTTTTTCTCTCTGCCCACATTGTGTTTGAAAGATCCACAGATGGGAGATGACGCAATCTAAACAAAACTTCTTCTGACAGCCGGACTTGCCCATAGAAAGAAGATGCGTGGGTGCGGGAAACTCAAAGACAAGAAAAACTCTTTGTTAAAAATTAACCACTATTTATTGAAAAAAATGATGTAAAAATAATATATATATATATATATATATATATATATATATATATATTGTCATTTTTTATTGTATTTGAGAGACAGACAAATGAGGTATCTGCCTGGTGTAGTCTTTCTATATTACTCAATGTGACGCTTTTGCTGGAGAGGCTTTAGTTCTTGGAAATATTCATTATTTTGTTCTCTTGTCTTCAGTATGGATATTGAATCATTTCCCTGATCTAACCCTAAAAGCATCTATTTAATAGAAGATTCCCCTGGGAATAAACATTCCATACTGGCTAACAAATCACGGATCATTTTTAATCTAATATTTTTAACTAATCAGCCAATCAAATGGGCTGATCTACTTATGTGGGAATATACTCCTTTCCACAGATCATTTTTTATTGGTCGTCTATTAGAACCCTAGTATAGGGACATGGTTAATTAAAGGTCCCAGCCCATGCCTTGATGGGGAAGTATCATTTATTATACAAACCAAAACAAAAATCAAAGATTGGATTAATGTATGTAAAGATTCGATCTTTTAACTGCAATAGGTGGGCAAGAGATATCATGATTTTATACGGATAATTGCACTGACAAAACTCCAGGACAGTTTACTTTTTCTTTTGATATTTTGAAAATTCGGTTTGAACAAGTCATTTACTCACCTTTTGAATTGACTATTGAATTACTTTCAAAGACAATGATTCTCTTTTATATTTTTATAAAATGAAAATTACCTTTTCTAAAACAAAAGAAAATGCATCATGGTCTCCAAAAGTTTTTAGCTCCAGCAAATACTTCATATTGTCATAAAAGAAAGAAACCAAACTAATAGTGGTATTTTTAATATAAAGTTTAAAGAAATAATTTTTAGAAATGGCAATTTTGAATAATTTTCTAAACCTCACAACTAGACAATAATTTTGAGAATAAAAATTATTTATATTTATTGTTTACTTAAAACTATAGCAAAGATGATCTCCGATATATATATATATATATATATATATGCGTGTGCGTCTGTTCGTATGTGTCAGTGTACATCTTTGTGTGTGTGTGTGTGTGTGTGTGTGTGTGTGTGTGTGTGTCTGCTGGCTTGTCTCAGTGTGCGCATGTTTGTGCGCGCACGCGTGTTCAATCATCATCATCATCATATCGTGCTGGCAGCACGGATATCCCTGACCCTCTCTCGCCACTCCTCCCTATCGTTCATCGCCCTAGGTAGGTCTTCAGGACAACAACCTGTATCCTCACATAGCTGCTGAATGTACGTTCGAGCTGGTCGTCCTGCTTTTGCGCGGCCATGTGTGTGGATCCATAAGAGTACATCTCTTATGAGTTCATCTCTGCTTCTCCAGCAGTGTCCTGCATGTCTGGTTCGTCTAACTTGAATAGTTTTCGTGATAGGGGGCAGGTGGCCGTACAGTTGGTGTCTTGTGGGGTGTTGCTGCCAGGACTTGTTCAGGATTGCACGCAGAACCATCGTAATTACGACAAATTTGAGGATAGTGATGAAGTTGCAACATTTCTTATTGTTATGATAGTTTGTTTTTTTTATTTATAATTAATTCAGGTTTGTAATTAATCTATTCACATTATTTTTAGAGTTGTTCTGTTTTCTTTTTTAAAATAATGCATTGAAATCCTCCTTATATTCAGCCGTAACTTTAGCTTCAAAAATACATCGGTAGGCATTAAAAGGAAGCAACCATGAGAACACGTGTACCACGAGTCATTGTTTGATAAGTTTCGCCTTAGTAAAGTTGAAAATAAATGGGTTTATCCGAATAACATAATTAGCCAAAACCTTAAAGAGTTAGTATAGCTTTTAACATCTACTGAATATTACATCATTTTTGGAGTAATAAAGATACAGCACATATATTTGCTCTCTGAGTTCGTTCACCTGGAATACATGCCGAAAAATCCAAATTGGTAATAGGAAATATTATACAGCATTAACTGACGGAAAAAAAAGAAAAACTTCCAGAATTAGAAGAGATTCTTATAAAGAATAAACATCCTGCTCTAAGCAAAACTACCTCTAACTTTGGAGTAGGAATTTTAAAATGCATATAAAGAAGGTGCATACTCTTACAGACTCGGCAGTTTCACATTCACGTGATTCTTTGCAGTTACCTCTACACATTCAAACCAGAAAGAATCTGTCCACGTACTCGCGCACAAGGTTAGCCCAACTGGAAGAAAACACCCACTTCAAAACTCCTTGAGTGTATAATCAATCCAGCGCTCCAAAACCCAGGCGTACCCTCGTACTCGAAAATGAATGAAGACAGTTTAAGTACCCGCACGTAAATAAATAGACTTCGTGACGTTTTAAAACTGTCTACAACCACAGACATGATATCTTTTTCGAAAAAATGAAAAACTAAATTAAAAAGTAAGCATTAAATCCTCCTCTAAAATGTTCAATAAAAATGCCTCATATATATATATATATATATATATATATATAGATATAAGGATCATTTAATAAATTTCCACGCTTTTTTCGTATGGGCACTTTTATTGATAATCATCATCATCATCGTGTCGGATATACCTGACACTCTCTCGCCACTTCTCCCTATCATTCATCACCTCTAGCTGGTCTTCAGGGCTACATCCCGTATCCACACGTAGTTGACGTATGTAAGTTCGGGCTGGTCGCCCTGCTTTTGCTTGGGCATATGCGGGGGTCCATAGGAGTACATCACTTATGAGCTCGTCCTTGCTTCTCCAGCCGTGTCCTGCATGTCTGGTTCGTCTAACTTGGATAGTTTTCGTGATGACAGGAAAGTGGCCGTATAGTTGGTGCCTTGTGGGGTGTTGCCGCCAGGACTTGTTCAATATTGCTCGCAACATTCTTGTGTAATTGCCGTCGAGCTTCTTCTCCAGCAATTTAGTTAGCGTCCAAGTAGTGCATCCCCTTCGAAGTAATCTCCTCCAGCCTTGACGCACTTGTTGTACCGTTCCAACAACTTCTTGAAGGCCCCATGGAAGTTCTTTTGTGTGTGTGTGTGTGTGTGTGTGTGTGTGTGTGTGTGTGTGTGTGTGTGTGTGTGTGTGTGTGTGTGTGTGTGTGTGTGTGTGTTAATGACCTTCGTCACAGCTTTTTTCATCTCCTCCATTTCTCATAACGACAGCCTCCGAGCTTAGGGAATAACCAAACGTCACAGGGAACAAGGTCTGGACTATAGTGATGGTGAGGAACTCTCTTGATAACCATCTTGGTTAAATAGTCTGTGACAAGTATGGAGTTGTGGAGTGGTGCATCGTCCTGGTGGAATTTCCGCTGACCCGATTTGAAGAGTGCTGGCCTCTTCCCAAGGAATCACTATTTGAACCCCCTTATAACCTCAACATAGTAACCCTAACCGAAACACTTTGGCCAATCAACTTTGGTGTATTAACTTCAATACTTCTCCCACACCTCTCATCGTCCTTCACAAACTCGCTGTCTTCCTGGATTCTCTTATGCCTCTCAAAAATTGATGCTCGATTCATGAAAGATGCTCGAAAAGCAGTCTGAAGCATTCCATATGTTAGCGTGGCATTTTTTCCAGGTTTAAAACAGAATTTTATTTCATATCATTCTTCTAAAGTCTACTCACGCCCAGATTGTATTTTTGAAATTCAGCAGCTGTGACAATCAGGCTTTAGTAGGGTGTATTCCAATCCCTGCTGTAGGTGTTCATTTGAATCTGAAATCATAAAAGTTGGTCAGTCATCTCGTAAGATATATAGGAATAACATACTGAATGTTCAAGAGTCTACGACAATTTCAAAAGCCTGTACAACAAAATCTGTAAACTTACTGAATGCACCACGTATATATATATATATATATATATATATATATATATATATATATATATATATATATATATATATATATATATATAATACAGCATTTCGGGAATAACGTTAGGTTATAAGGAGGAGATAAGGAAAAATGCATGAATTTACCAAATTTAACTTTTTTTTTTTTTTATTAAGGAACAAGGAAAAGTAAATCCAAATGGAATCAATGAAGAAATCCACCCAAATGTTCAGGGTTCCAAGTTGCCTATGTATCCAAGGATTTCTATACTGGTACAATTAGTTTTGTTTTTTTAAGTATTTCAACAAAGATAATCATAATTATCCATTTAGTTATGGAGTAAATAGTACCACTGCTGTTCTTCAAAACGGATGGCTTTGGCATTAAATTCCCCACGAAGTTGACTTTCCATTAAACAAAGGAACCAGAAAACGAAAAATCTGTTAACTTGTTTTCACGAATTTGTTTTTAAAGTATCTACACGAAGATGACGTTATGTGTTTAAGCTCGTTTTTTTGTCACTTGTGAATGACAAAAAGTTGGTATTTTATGCTTTCTTATATATCATAATCAAATCTGTCTGTCTGTCTGTCTGTCTGTCTGTCTCTCTCTCTCTCTCTCTCTATATATATATATATATATATATATATATGCTTTCAATCTGTTGCTCAATATAAAACTAAGGTTTCCAGTAACAAAAAGATACCCTGGACGTCTCCCCAATACCATTTAATCCAGTCACATAATATTTCTGTTCCAAGTCAACTACTCTTCTGGATATACCTCTCTGTTTGTTTTGGAAATTATTCCTTAGGCACGGTCTTTGTAATAAAAGAGACACACAGCAGCAATATTTACGAAGGGGAAGGTTTAAGCTCAGCTGGGTGTCAGCTGCTTCACCTATTTGACATGTCATACCCCATGGCGTCTCCTCGCTTGTTCGTGAAACACGAAAACTTCAAGTTGTCTTCGAAATCTGCGAGCAATTTATTTGTTATGCAACTCCGGTAACGAACTGAAATATTATATCTCTCCATAAAGCGTTGGAAACCCACAACACTTGCCATGAACTTGTCATGTCCTGTTTCTATCTTTGTGATCTTCTGTCGTGTCCTTTGCGCTGAAACCAAATACGGCTATTCTGTGTTTCTTCGACCATTCAATCGGCTTTTATTATGACTTCAGAACTGCTGGCAATTTTTCTACGTCTGCCTTCTTTGACCTTTGCATTGTTTGACTTGTTTATGCGCAAGATATTGTACTTAGAACATTCAAAGTTACGACTAGCTCTATGGTTAACATTTTACACTGCATATGAGAATGTCCTCAATTTTCTTACGTTTCTCTAAGATGAACGCAATGAAATTATAGTCAAAATGGTTGATCTATATCCACCATTTTGACAATGATGTCGGTGCGTTCATCTTACACATGCATAGAAAATGTGGATTACAATAAATGGCACATGTGTAAGTTTTGTGGGAGAAGCTAAGAGTTGAGTCAGCGTATGGCTGACTTCTGGTGATAGATAGACGGTAAAAATATAATCACAATTCCTTTATATGTCATGCACGGACTTAGCATTGACATCAACTCCCTTCTTATATCCTTACTGACAAACTTATGTTGCATATTGACCTACGACCCGGTTGGGCTGTCAAAATAGGAAATGCTCCTGTGTAAATAACAAGTGCATCCGGTCGAGGAATATCAGGATTATAACCTTGACTATGGACAGGTTGAATGAGTGCAAAATTGTGATGCTCACAAGAAGAAGGTGGACGTTGCACTATTATATAACTCAGTGCACAGGAAATTCAATCAGTTGGGGATCAGAAGAGTTAGAGATAAGATGCAGTAAAGAAAACTGGCACCCAGAGAAGCTAGGCCCCCAGGCCCCCGGTTGAGTAACACAGGAGAACGGGAAAGAAACGCGGTTATGGCCAATAGTGTGGGGGTCAATATGTTGTAGTACTGTTCGATCTCCAACTCCCTCTCACACACAACCCTTTCAAATAAAGTGAGAGGTATGTTTTTCTAAGACCTGTGTCGCTCGTTATGATTGTGTCGTCGTTATGATTCTGCATGCATATGTAGATGTATATGTATTATGTGTTTGTATAGTTGGTCATAGCTATACAACACTTGATCATGTTTTTGTTTATGATACAGTTTCTCCAATTTTAGCTCATTTTAGTGGAATTTTAGTGTATACTTTGGCCCTAAATATTGCTTGCCCAGTCGGCTCCATAACGAGGATATGACACTAAAAATCTGATGGTAATGTTCCAGTAATGTTGAAGCTTTGGGGAATGCGGGGCACCCCTTCATTGCCATCAACCCCAGGTCCACTCAGACTCGGAGTGGTAGCACCTGATGGGATCCTATCTATGGGTCAAATAGAACTAAACTGGGAACTTATGGTAAACAGAATTGCGTGCTTCATTTAAACTGCGTACTTTTGATGAAATGAATTATTTGAAATGAAACTATTTTGTTCGATAAACTGAATTGTTTGAAAAAATAGTTTTGACATTTAACTGTGTGCAAACAAAATATACTTATAGCAAACTGAAGTGTTTAAAATAAAAATGTTTGACTTAAAGTAATTGCTTGAAACATATATTTTGATAATTAAACGGCATACTTATACTAAACTGAATTGTTTGAAATAGAACCGTTTATTTGTATTAAAAAGGTTTTGGCATTAAATAAATTACAAAGGTTGATAAAGCATAAACACAAATAAGCTAACTAAATACAGCAGATATTGTCATTTGAAATCGAAAGTAAAGTATATCAATTCTTATTTTCTCCTCAATATGAAATGGAAGACAGTTTAGAAAAATATTAATTTTTAGATAATTTTACTCTTGAGTTCTAGGAAGACTCTAACCAGGAATTCAAAACAAACGTCAATTTGTCTAACTATTCAACCATAATTTTTTTCCATTGGCTTTATCATAATTGTTGTAATTATTAAGATTATTGATTTTTTTTTTGTGGGCCTTTCTTTTTAATTTATAGATACAATATTCACTTCATCTCTCTGACTAGCCGACGTAGGAATGTTGTGATAAAACAATCAGGACGATGGCAATCGTTCGAATTGTGTAGATAATGTACTTTTACTTTTGTTGTTGCTCAGATTTAGGGACGCAGTAGGTAAAAGATTTTAACATTTTTCATAAACTCTTTTGAAATTGTTTTTACTAGAGTATTCGTGTCGAAATTCTTTCACGTACTGTATCGCATTGAGACTTTACTTCTGTAATTTTTTTTTTTTAAATTGTAAAATAATATTCTCAAATGATTTGACTGAATTCTAGGCCTTAAATAAAAAAAAAGTTATATATATATATATATATATATATATATATATATATATATATATATGGCTAATTCCATTAGCAGGGATAGTAGGATTTGTTTTTGAATATGTATATAAGCTGTCTGAAGCATTCCATACGTTTCTGTGACATTTTTTCCAACTTTAAAACAGAATTTTATTGCATATCGTTCTTCTAAAGGGAAATTCACGAGCTGTGACAATCAGGTTTTAGTAGGGTGTATTCCAATTCTTGCTGTGGCTGTTCATTTAAACCTGAAATCATAAAATTGGTCATTCATCTCATAAGATGTATAGCAACAACATACTGAATTTTCAAGAGTCTACAACAATTTTAAATGCCTGTACAAAAAAGTCCGGTAACTTATTGAATACACCACGTATATATATATATATATATATATATATATATATATATATATATATATATATATATATATATATTTCAAAATAAGATCTAATTTGAGATTCAAATATTTTGTGTATAAATATATATATATATATATATATATATATATATATATATATATATATGTGTGTGTGTGTGTGTGTATGTGTGTGTGTATGTGTGTGTGATTGACAAAATTTAACAAATCATAACATGGGTCTTATAAATCTATTCCGATATTTGTCTCTGCCTCCCACCAGACTGTACTTAACACAGGATCAATGACCCGAAGGTCGAATATCGTTGGGACATGCTGTTCATCGACCCACTTAGTGCATTCTGGGTCCAGGCACGTATGTTTGATTATAGCTTCAACTGGACAGCAAGGTCCAGTGCTATTCAAGAGTGACAAATATGTCAATGATGCGGCTTGCCCACCCGAAGATGGTCCCGGTGAAGCCGGGGTTCTTTCGGTCCTATGTCTGCCAATGAGCATTAACTGTCCGGCACGGATGCCAGAAAGTCTGCTGATCAGTCATCGAAAAAACCTAATTTATTCCAGGTGCCGACCCTTTAAGAGAAATAGCTTCTTTAGATAGCCATCACGCAATTGAGAGAATATATATATCTGCCACTCGCATAATGCAACGTTCTTCGAACGATTGAGCAGTCTGGTGCCCGGTAAGGTATAAAAAGACAACAAACGAACGCTATCAGTTAATACCTTATAATTCACGAGCTAACGTGGTACGATACTAAGTCTAACGAAAAGTTGGGCGAGTTTCGATCCAAGCATCCTATGTGTCTAACTACATTGAAGAGTTGTGATACAATGAAACAGTCAGTCTCTGGATGAGTATATATATATATATATAAATATACAAATCACTTATTAGACTTATTTGTTTTGAAATATTTACTTTTTTCTCTCGCTGAGCCAACAAAAAAAGGACACACACACACACACACACACACACACACACACACACACACACATATATATATATATATATGGGTGGGTGTGCGTGTATGTGTTTGCAGGTGCTTATAGGCGCACCTACGAAAGATATACGTAAATTTAAACATATATGCTCTTTCAGTTAACCTTTATTTGTCATAGCTCTTTGGATAGTTAAAAATTCTACACATCATTCGATATCCGTTTCATTTCCCTTCCTTCAATAAAAAAAACAAAACATATATAGAAC
Organism: Sepioteuthis lessoniana; assembly: GCA_963585895.1. Classification (NCBI taxonomy): domain Eukaryota; kingdom Metazoa; phylum Mollusca; class Cephalopoda; order Myopsida; family Loliginidae; genus Sepioteuthis; species Sepioteuthis lessoniana. The sequence goes on from OY757930.1 coordinate 14,573,208, forward strand.
CTTAATTTTATCGAACGTTTTATATTTTGATTCCGTATGCATTTGGCAGACTCCAAAATATAATTGCGAAGATTACAATACGAGAATAATTTCTTGTCGTACGACTATTCTTTGTAAATTCCTGACTAAATATCATCCTTACCGAAAAAATATTTGGACAAAAGACCATATTCACTCCATACACAGGAAATATAGAAAAAATAGTTGAGAGAAAAACGCATCTATTAATTTACAGTCAAACATAATGAAAATAAGAAATCAAACAAAAAGAAAGAATACAAGACTCCGTTACTCTGAAGGATATAGGGAGACAGATGGTCCCCAATTTTTCCCGGTAGGATAAGGTACAGATAATTGACAAAGGACTCCATGGAATATTAAAAATAAAGAAAAAAAGTAGGGTGAACTAGAATGAAAGCATGTAGTTTTGATGAACAAAAGAAAAACCTGTGTAATTTTCAACACTGTGTATTTCTTTTTATTATGATAAAAAAAGGAAACCAAAGAAGAATAACAGAGAAGAGCGATGTTAGAAGCAACTCTTGTCTACGATTGCTTGTGAATATTATTACGTTATTATTGAACATTTGGTCTGCTTTGCTGTGTTTGTTCATGTGTGTCAGTGTGGTATCTTCAGCATTCTCTGAATGATGTACAAATTTTTATGGCACATAAATCCAACGGATGTATATAAGTCCGTCAATTTCAGTAAAGAATATTTACAAATACCCAATTTTATATTAGAAAAAATATATTCAATAGTACCTATTAGGTCCAGCTCAAAACATACTTTTCTTACATTTACCATGGTATTATAAAGATTTTATATTTGGGGAAAATCTCTGCTCATAAACTGATGTGGACCCACGTTGGGACCACGAAAAGACAACTCGGAACATGGTATAAGTTTAAAGATATATTGAAATAATACCATACATAGAAAAGTGGTGGCGTAAATTAGGCCTACTTGTCAGTCGAATATCGGTAGTGTATCCAATCTCTTCGAGAGTACTTGGCTCTCGATTGATATAGAATTTGAAAGAGTCCATGAATAGGTAGGTAACGGGCCAATAGCATAAATAAACCCTGAATTTCAGTTAAAAATAAATAAAAATTGACATTTTCCTGATTATTGTTGGGTGTAAGCACTTCAGAATTCATTAGCTTTTACTTAGGAATAATTACAAGAATTTGAAAGAATTTCTTTCATCACCCAAACAAATTTTGGTAAATATTCTAATTGGTTAAAACACATGGAAGAAAAAGTGTTTTAAGCTACTAATGAAGGTTTCTAAGAATATTTACTGATCGTACTTGATTTACACGTTGGCATGATAGGAATTCAGGACAGTTTTTATATTCAAATAAAAAAGAGCACTTGTTACATTGGAAAAAAGAAAATATGTTCTGAAACAGACATCATTTTCTATGACTATTGCTCTTATGCCATTTGAGCCTCCTATCTTTTGAAAGAAAAGTGGATATAACGTACTTCGAAGATGTCTAACTTCATGTTGTTTTTTTTTCAGTCCGAAAACCAATAATGCATGATATGTTGTATTTGATTACTGAACACTCTGCTTTCGTAAGATCCATCTTTAAAAAAATAACCTAGATTTAATTATGTAAATAATATTATTAAATTATTCAAATTGTATATTTTAGTAACTCATGCATGGGAAACTATTATGTAATAAACAAATGATAAGAACAAATATGAAATGATTTGATCAAAAAATAAATCATTTTTTTAACTTTGAAAATAATAATATCTTGGATGATGAATACCAATAGATTGACTTTAATATAAATTGTATCATATGTATGCATATCATTTTAAAAAAAAATTTAAATATTCTAAATATTTCCTAATATAATTTTATTCATATACTTTTTCTTTTCTCCTTGCATTCCAACGTTCCACTTACAGTGCATTTCTCTGAATAAAAAATAATTGAATAATTTACCAACGTTTTTCCGTATTAGACACTTTCTTTTATATACAGATATAATATATCATTGTGATATATATTACATGATATCAATTTATAAGAAAATGAAATAAAAATGTTTCCAAATTTTTCAAATTATAATTTTTACGGATAAAATCGAAATGAACAGTATTCAAAAGTATATAAGATTTAGTTTTATCCGTGAGATTTATATTGATACATCTTTTTCAACGACAAATGAGATTATATATGCAACTGTTAATTTTGGTCAAAAATTTTAGAACTCTTTAGGGTATTTTCCCTATATTTGTGTTCGATGGAATAAGTTTAATTTAAAAAAAAAACGTTTTTCTAACATTTGAAAAATTTCAAGATTTTTCTTAACAAATGACATAGTAAAAGTAGCCACTACTTGTTAGAAGTGTAAAAAAAATGTGTTCCGTTATTTTTCCCGTGTTTTAATATATATAAAAAAATAGTAATACTTGAAGCCATTTAACCGTGTGCCCACAACTAGCAAGTTTAAAAATGATACCCACACGGAACTCGGTTACAAAAAATATATATGCATATAATCAGTATTCGGCACTGAATAGCCTAAAAGGTTTGACATGCAATCAAAACACAACTAGCCAACCAACCAACCAACTGGACAAGCATAACTATTGATAAAGATTAATCTATGTCATTAAAGGAGAGCACTCGTTTATTAGTTAATCAGAGACAACAATGCTTTATACCAGTCAGTTTCTCACCAATTCAATTTTCAGAAAAAGTGTTGTATATTGACCTCCGACCCGGCCATGTTGTCAAAATTGGAAATGCACCTGTGTAAACAACAGGTGCATCCGGTCGAGGAATATCAGAATATAACCTTGACCGTGAACGAGTTTAATGAGTGTGATTTGTGACGCCCACAAGAAGAATGTGTACGTCGAACTATTATATAACTCGGTGCACAGGAAGTTCAATTGGAATTTAGATGCGGTAGAGAAAACCAGCACCCAACAGAGTGGGCCCCCAGGCCGCGGTTGAGCAGCCCAGGTGAACGGGAAAGAAAAACTGTTATGGCAATAGGAGTGGGGGTCAATATGTTGCAGTTCTGTTTCGTCTCCAACTCTCTCTCTCTCTCACTGTAAAAACTTGAGTAACCCTTTCGAACCCTTTCAAATAAAGTGAGAGGTATATTTTTCTAAAGAAATGTGTCGCTCGTCTTTATTGTGTCGTCGTTATGATTCTGCGTGTATTTGTGTATGTATAGTTGGTCATGGCTATACAACAAAGATTCTTAATCTTATGATCACATTATCCAAGAAATTTACTGTCACTACGTTCTGTGAGTCTACGCAATTCTAGCACACACACACACACACACACACACACATATATATATATATATATATATATATATATATATTTATATATCTTTCAGAAAAACAAAAACCGGTCACATTAGGATAATACATTTATTTCCATCCTGTAATGTGTATTGATGTAAAACAATAACACCAAAAATAACAGGACTTCTTCAGATCCAATGGATAAAATAATTCAGAATAGACACAGTAAGGAAGGGTGTGAGGGGTTAGAGGAGGGGTAAAGATTTTCCTCCCCATTTCGTCTACTTCCGGTTTTTAGTTTTTATGAGACAAATTATCGTAGATAATGTTTAAATAACGAAAACATATGATTAATTTGAGATTTTAGGTGAAATGAATAAAATAAAATAAAATAAAAAGATGTGAAGAAACCATGTGATGTGTACGTAGTTTTCAATGGAAGGGTAACTGAATAAATAGGCACGAATATAAATTTTGTATTTAAAATTTTCAGTTTAAATAAGATAACAGAAGAAATTCCTCTGAACAAAACTCCTCAGTTTTAGAATTCAGAAATTTTACTTTTTGTTCGACCGGATGTCCTACATGTATACATTTGCGATATGTATACATATACTACATACATATGTATACATATACATGTACACATATACTGTATGTATATATATGCAAACACAAGTAGAAACAGGCGGATCCTGTTGTTCAGATACGAACGTTTTATGAGTTTCTGACTTCGGTTCTTCGACACAAGGAGAGAGGCCCAATTCTTAAAAGTCTGTCGTAATCATACTATGCTTAACCCACCTCCAACATTCACCATATCTCGTGGTGTTTTAGATCTCAGTTCATCTCTGCCGGTAGAGATCCGAAAAACTTTGCCGCCACCGCAACGGCCGAAAACTCAACTCACTGCCTCAATGGCAGAGAACTCAACAACTCTGCCTCCATGGTCTAATGTAAGCCTTCAACTGACTCTTTTTCAAAATCTTCAAATTCTCAGTACCGTCTCTTCCGGGCATGACGTCATCCACACTTCAACCACATTTCCTGTTTGGGGTTTATTATGACAATGGTGATTGTCATATTCTTTGGGCGCGAGCTTAAATCTGTACCCAATGACTATGCCCTGAACAAGGAGACTCTGATCATTCAAAGCCTTACCAAACTGAATGATAAAATATAAATAACGAAAAATTATTAATATAAAAAAAATCATTCTTAACTATATAACACTATAAAGGCAACTGAGCTCAGTCTGTACAACCCATAGCTGGGAAACATGATACGGTTTCTTAATTTCCCTCATGGAGTTGGCGTGAACTGAAGTGCAAATAGTCTAGTGCAGAATTTTAAATCGCCTCGTCAAGTCCATATCATTTATGGACAATAAATTACCAAAAAAAAAAAAAAGAAGAAAAAGAAAAAAATCACATGTACCCTGAGTATCTACGATCAAACAGGTATTAGTTATGTCAAACCTGCAAGAATATTGTCAATTGTGTACGTCAGCAAACATATTATTGACACTGTTATTCGTTGGACAAATAACTGACTTTGATGTAAATGTATGTGTGATCTAGAGACACTAAATTTTGTATTATTTATTTTCCGTTTCCAAGAATATATTTCGAATGGTGGTGACTATGCTACGTAAAATTGACAGTTTTCAATGTAATATTGAAAACAATGCCAATTTATTATTCAGATATGTCCAAATTTAGAGACATCAGTTTTTACTTGGCATAGAAAATTTACGTCGGTCGATAAAACAGTTGTATTTTGATATTTTGGGCGCCTGCCATTGAGCCAAATTTGGCCTATTTCACTGGCAAGCCATTTACCAGGAAAATGAAGCTGTATAACTGCAGGTCGTGTCCTTTTCATAAAAGTTTTAATCGATCACTTATGCGTCATTGCTTGACACTGTGTTTTATGAGTAATTGAGATTAAATAGGTGAATCATTTACCCCTCATATCAACTCAAATAGCATTTGATGATCATATTGGGGATAAGTAAAACAAATACGACAATATTTGATCATCGAGAGTGAAGCTTTTGATTGTTTTTTTTTGTTTAATTTAAATTCACGGGCATTTGAATGAAATATATCCAAATTATGTACTCTTAATTTTCGATAATTAAGTTTCAATTGAATCTCATTATGGTCAGAGGGAAAAAGAGAAATAGTATCAACTCAACCGTACTTTTGGTATAAGGAAATTGTCATTTGGTTTCATGTATTTTCATGTGATATGACAGCGCAAAAGATATTGATTTTAGAAATCTTTATCGTAAAATACAGGTGCAACATATTTTAAAATCAATTTAGTAGTACCTCTCCCTCTCTCTCTTTCTCTCTGTCTCTGTCTCTCTCTGTCTCTCTCTCTCTCTCTCTCTCTCTCTCTCTCACACACGAATATATATATGTGTGTGTGTGTGTTTGGTTTGGTTGCTTTGTTTAATGGCATATCAAAATTTGTAGGATATTTAATGACAAAGCTATTCTCCAAGAAGAACAGTAGTGATACTATTTAACCTATAGCTGGGAGGATAAGGGGGTTCATAACTTTCCCAGGGATATTTGCCCGAGAGTGAACGTAATAGTGTGACTGGAGTACGAACTTGCTTACTACGATTCTGCAGTTCATCGCTTCAACCATTACACCACGAGGACCCCCCCCACGTACGTGTGTGTGTGTGTGTGTGTGTGTGTGTGTGGTGTGTGTGTGTGTGTGTGTCTATCTATCTATATTGTAAGAAATGCATGGCAATTTAAGCAGCGAATACATTCATTCACCTAATGAATTGTGCAGTCAATTAAATTAAGTCACTTAGTCGCTGCTCTGATTGTCTTGCATTTCTTACAAATATTCAGCAAAGCATTTCAGTAAATACTGAATTCTAGAGTTATTGTAGCCATACATCACGTGACTCGATTAGGTACGGCATTAATTCGGTGTATTTTCTCTTTGGATTTATAACTCAACTCAAAATTCACACGGTGAGTTAAAAAACAAAACAAAAAGGAAGAATCCTGGGAAGATGACTTTTATGTTCAAAAGTGTCGAACAACTGCAGCGAAATTATTAAGTCTTTATGATCGTTTTATGTCTGCAAATATTTTCTGCTTCCTCGAGAGATTTAACACTTAGATAAGCATTTGGTAATTCTTTCATCTAACTGACTGCATTTGTAGACATAGATAACTACAGATGACAGTAAAAGAGAATAAACACAAAAACACTCACATACATGCCAACACGCGCACATGCATACACTCACACTGTGTGCGTTTGTGTATTTATATAGGTATCTATAAAAATATGTATGAGACGATATAGACACAAAACAGTCCTACAAGAAAATTTGTAAAAAGAAACAACTTTATATATGTATATATATATATATATATATATATATATATATATATATATATATATATATATATATATATATATATATATATATATATTGGGGTTTCTAAATGTCGATACGATAGATAGATAGATTGATAGATAGATAGATATTAATTTTGGTATTATTATTATTATTATTATTATTATTATTATTATTATTATTATTATTATTATTATATGTAAATTTTAATTATTGCAAAAGATACCCAAAACCTATAATTTTTATTACCTGTCTATAAATACCATACCAAATATTGTGATGATGATTTTGATTTTAATCATCATCATCATCCTTATCACTATAAAAACATCCCCGCAAAACAGACATTTTGTATGCAAATAAAAATAAACATTTAGTTCGGAAAAATTTGAAGGAAAAATTCTGATTGCAAAATCTATTTCTTCCTTCCTCACCCATTCTTCTCTTTTCACTGTCTCTTCCTTTGTTCCACTACTTCCCACCAAGAGACAGCGGAAATATGTGTACATATGTAAAGATGTATGACAGTACATACGCAAAACAAAGTGCATATGTACGCACGAGCAACAGCACATACACACGCATACTAACATTCAATAACACACACGCATACAAACATTCAATAACACACACGCATACAAACATTCAATAACACACACGCATACAAACATTCAATAACACACACGCATATTAACATTCAATAACACACACGCCTACTAACATTCAATAACACACACGCATACAAACATTCAATAACACACACGCATACAGGCATTCAATAACACACACGCCTACTAACATTCAATAACACACACGCATACTAACATTCAATAACACACACATATATGTGTGTGTGTGTCTGTATATTGCATATGCCAAAATCTGTTGTAAATTAGGGAACATTGTTTTACTAATGATTAATATCGATTAAAATCGATTAGAACAAATTTACAACATAAGAACCTTTCGGGCGATACTACTTCACTGTCAATCGTGGATAAAATGAAACGGATATGTTTTCAAAGAAAAAATCTTAAATATGTAATAACTATATCTGAAATACTTGAAATATATATTCCCTTTTACATAAATCAATGTTTTATATATATATATATATATATATATATATATATATATATATATATATATATATATATATATTTCAAGTATTTCAGATCAAGTAATATTCATTTTATTACAGATCAATAGATTGTACTCCAGATCAACACACACGCGCACGAGCGTGCGCATGCGCGCGCGTAGAGGCTAGCACATAAGAACTAACTCACTCAAACATTCTCATATATACCCATATCAACTGTCAATTAATGTGTAATGACATCGATGAGAAACCGTTTATATCTTGAAAATTGAAATAACAATGACAGACTTGATTTTCTCGTTCATGTTGATCATAGAGTGAAAATAAGAGAAATTATTGAAAAATACCAGTAAATAACTAGAGAGTTTAAACAAAAAAGAAGTTTTGAAACATGAAAGTGACAGTGACACTTGTAGTCTGTGCCGTTGAAATCACCCTGCAACAAAAAGTTCTAAAATAAAAGAAACAGAAAAGAGACTAGTGGAAACGGGAAACTAAGTTAAAATCGATACCATCCATAATTCAGCACTTTTAAAATCATCTAGCATTTTGAGTAGTGCCTTGGAGAGCTGAGCAGACTAGATGTCACAGGGACTTCAATGAAAATCCATCATTTAGAGCTGATGTGAACTTTGCATAGAGAAAAAAAATAATAATAATGATGACAAAGTTAATTCCTACAAAATTCTCTGGGATTTAGAATTACAAACGGATTACTCAATCACGGTCCAAACATTCGAACAAGGACTAATTATCAAGCGCCCCTTGGGTAGTGTAATCATTTGCAAGCTAGAGTAGCAGACTTCCAAGAGTAAGTTTGGGTCAAATTGGGCGCCCAATTCATACGGCCTTGTACTGTCTTTAAGCAAAAAGCTTAGTAAATTACAATTGGTAATCAACAAGAATAAATAATTTTCCTTAAAAAGAACATTGACTTCTTGGTGACCACAATGAAAATGAAGAAACAGTGAAAAAAATTATTGGATTTTGACAGAGAGCCGAATAATTAAATAATAAAAAAAATAAAAATCTCATCAAAGGAATAAACAAATGGTCAGACTCCTCTAAAGATAATCTAATCCTTTTTACGATAGAAAAAGAAGTCCCTCAAACCAATGGATCAAACGATGCGGAATCTGGGAAAATGCTCATAGCCTTATTTCCAAAGGATAAAATAGATAGACTGTATGTATTAAGAAAAGAAGGACGTGGACTTGCCGCTTTTAAGTATTGTTTTTATATTCCAATGCACGGACTCGAGGAATATGTAAGGTAGTGCAAAGAAAAACTAATTACAATTACCAGTGACAACATTATTGGAATGAGAACATAGAGAAAAAACAACTAAAACTAGAAGATAGACATGGGAAAAAAAAACAACTGTATTTGATACTTCAAGAGATAAACTCGTGAAATAACGCATGAAAAGAAGTGGACAGAGCTAAGAAAAGGGGAATATCTGGAGATAAACTGAATCTCGTAGTAAAAAATAATGTCATAAGGACCAAATATATTAAAGAGAAAACTGAAAAATCACAATAGAATAACAAATATAGGTCATGTTGATACTGAAATTAAATGATTATTTCCATAAGCGAATCAGCAAACTAAAACCAAAGAAGTAGAAACAAGGCATGAGTTGGTGGGAAAAATGACCCATTTTAAAATTTGTAAGAGATTATAACTTAGTAACAAATCGTAAATGCACAAAAAAGAACCTGTCCCTGATTGGCCCTAGAACTTAGCAAATATTTTGAAGAAGCTAATATCCCAGAGTGGATAACTAAAAAAAAAAACTCTGATCTAAAAAGACCCCCAAAAAACAACCGACCCTAACAACTATAGTCCGATTAATTCTCTATCGATGATGCGGAAAATCCTAACAGCGCATCTTAGGATAGAGATCTATCTCTCGATAATAAGCCGCGGACGGTGAAGATGGTTCAAAGGAACAAGAGGGACAGGTGACCTACCGTCTATTGATCAACACAACCTCAAGGAGAGCAAAACGAGAAAGAAATATATAACTATGGCCTTAATTGACTACAAAAGACTTACGACATGGTCACCCACAGCTGGATTATAGACTAAGAATATACAAGATATTCGACAATGTCATAAAAGTCATCATCGAAGCCATAAAAACCTGGGAAGTGGATTTGACCACTTCAAAGATACATGGGACCATTCATGAAATAGACAAGGATAGAACTTCAATAAATAGGCCAGCGGACATGAAAGCTGATGACGATGCATGAAGGAGTATATTCGAGAGATGGTATTGACAAACTATGTGTCACAAATAGGAGAAAGAAGAAGACTTGCAAGCATTAAAGACTGCGTTGAAACATCAATAAAACGACTTGAAAACTACATAAAATGAGCCAAAAAAGCAGAAGACTAATTACAGCAACCAGAAACAGCATTGTTAACGTAACGGAGAACGATTGCTAGCAAACAGAAATGGGAAGAAAAACTACTGTATGTATATTTCATACGACAAACTAACAAAATCGTACACGGGAAGACTTGGATAGGGTTAAGAAGAGGAAACCTTAAAAGAGAAGCCTAATATCTTCTAACAACAGCACATCAAAGATTTAAGGATCTTTTATCTTAGAGTAAAAATTGATTGGGCTCAATAGAACAGCAAGTGTTTGTTATGTAGAGACGAAATAATAAATCACATTATAAGTGCCTCCTGTAAAGTAGCACAAAAGAGGACAAAACTTGACATAACTTAGTGGGGAAGATGATCTACTGGCAATAGTGTAAGATATTACAATTTCACCATTCTACCAAATGGTATATGCACAAACCATAGTCCCTACTGGGGACTTAGACGCGCAATCTTAAATAGGATTTTGAGATGCTGTTATTTCCTAGGGCGTCCTTTTCAACCTGGCTTTGCGAGATGACTTAATGTCTCTTCTGTGACCTTAGAGTGGACTTTTCCTTGCCTTTTGATATGGGTCATTTTGAATACTATCTTGCACGGTTCATTGTAGTTCTCTCAGCCCTCTTTAGCCTTGTCGTTTGGGTTGTGACGACTTCTATTTTAGTCAAGTGGCGCTGGTGTCTCTCGAAGTTACTGAGAATGATTCTAGCCTCTATCAAGGTAAGACAAAGGAACTTAAACGGTAACCTTTTTACTAGCTGTATTCAACTTTTTATTCGGGTTTTATTGAGTTTGCTTTCGCTGGCAAGGCCTTGAATAATCTTCTAAACTTTAATCCAAAATACATTTCATGTTTGTTAGCCCATGTTTTTACTTTCACCCCTTCTACCCACGTGTTACTATTTTTGTTTTTACATTTGTATGCCTCCTCGTCCCCTGCATATTCCCAGTAAATAAATTTATGTTAGTATTTAAAGATTTTACGATATTTGACTATTTTGTGTGCGACTTATTTTTGTGTTATTACTGCTGGTAGCAAGTCTACTCCTAGACAACTATCCGAAATTTCCGTAGTTGTAACAATGCAAATAGATCACCTAATCTATGCTAGATGACCAGATCTAGACATAGTAAAAAAACAAAACAAAAACCAACAAAAACGAAAAAACAGAACCAGCAAAGTAGTGGCCGTTACCGTTCTGGTGGACCACAAATTAAAAACCAAAGGAAACGAAGAGAGAGACAAGTACGTTTACCTCACCAGAGAACTAAAAAAGCTAAGGAATATGAAGGTGAGTGCAATACCAATTGTAATTGGTACGCTGGATATAGGCTGAATAAAGAGAATGGAAGACATGGAAATTAGAGAACGTGCTGAGACCATCCAGATTACAGCATTATTAAGATCGGCTGGAATACAGGGATGTGTCCTGGTTACTTAAGAAAACTTGCTGTCACTGAAATTCCAGAGAAAACTGGATTGAAAAAATCGTAAGCAATGATAATAATCTTTAAAAGCGTAAATTGACTTTCAATCACTAAAAGAAATAAAAATATCGTTGAAAATCATATATTTCAGTGATATATTCTAAAAGACTACAGTTTGTTTTTAATTTTAGAAAATGGTTTTGTATGTTAGTATGAAAGAAAACGTTGTAGCAATCCATATATCAAACACAAAAGAGTAGAAATAGAAGAAACAGTTTATTTTCGAAGTGCACCGTTGTGTATACTTCATTTGAGAAGGTAATGTCTTCTTTTTTTATTAGGAAATGCCATGACGCCTGAAGCATCGAAGCAGACTAAAGAAGACTTAGCACACTAAACATATTGTACACAGGGGAATAAATTTCTTGAAGAGCCCATAGATCAATCACCGATATTTAGTTGATTGCTGTGGGCTTTGAAGAATGTGTAAGAAGAGTCCTTCTTTGTGTTACTAATAGAAAAAGTGAAGTCTTCGTGTGTGTGGATGTGTGCAAGTGTTTAAAGAAGAAACTAAAGTCGTTAGAAAGAATGGAAATGAAATTGCGATTTTCGCCGTAGGTTTTTACGATCATCATTCATTTATAGCTATCAGAATAATTGTCCAGTGGCCAAAATTACTCCTTTGAGTCTACAAAGCAATCCGATGAGGTATTTTGCCGATACTTATTTAAGGGGCATGAATGAATAAGGGTAGATAAGTGTCGTACTTTTCAAAAGTAATTCCCTTCGATTTTGCTATACAAGTTTTCGCTTAGCAAACAGAAGTAATAAAAAAAGTTTTTTATTTCGTTTGTTTTATTATATGAGTGTTTTATTTATTTGTTTTAGTCAGTGTATTAAAAAGTCAAAGAAAGATCTGAATATTTAGATGCATATATAAGTTACTCAATAGACTTTATCTAAAAAAACTGCATGAAATAACAGAAAACAATGACGCCGAACTTAGACGGATATAAAGGGAATCAGAATGCTTGTTATCAATTTGAAGTTTTGATTTAAAAGTATCATGTTATATATTTTTTGATCATTAAATTCCAATGGATCTTCATTTCCATTCATAATAATTTGGTTTTCCTTGTAGGTCTTGCGTATTTTTAATGATTTTAATAAACGTTAATGTATATCCCATGGATTCTGTGAAAATGACAGCTGTAATCTTGATTAAAATTCAAAGTTAAAAGCGGTTTCAATTATTAAATTCCTTAAAGTATTCTATGAAGAAAAAGGTGGAGCAATATGGCAAAATGTTTTAAGTTTCGAAAAGATAATCTTAAAACGGTAGAAGCTCAAGATTTCGAATTCACGTCGTTGATAATCGGGTAAGATAGTAATTAATCGATGTTGAAATTGAATTAACTTACGGATCTACTACCTGAAAACTTGAGTCATGAAATTGTTACCTGTTCTAGTATTTTATACTTGAAGTATATCACAAATGTCAATAATGAATGCCTCCAGCTCACTTACAAACACACACACACACGTGCACACACACACACACATACGCACACACACACATACGCACACAGACAAATAGATAAATATATACTAGAACACAAAAATTGAGAACTCTTAAAGTCTATTGATTGAAGTTTTATGTGGACTAAAATAGAGAAATATGAGAAAAATTCGTAATCAACAGAATTGATATCAAAATGTTGACATATCAATAAAATTCTTCAGTGTCATTTACCACCTGATTAATTCCATAATATATATCCGAGTATTTCGACTAATCTGAAAATTTGTCATTTCAATATCAGGTGAAAAAAGATCTAACCATGTGAAAAAAACCTCACACCAAACATGTGGTTGATTAGACGCTATTTTATATATTTCTGTTTGATTATTGGATGACCCACAGGTAACATAGTTTTACGGATATTAATAATTCTTTATTTGAGTACTCTAGATTTTAGGCTTCCTCTGATGTAGTTGCATTAAGCACAGATTTATGCACTTTCCTTATTTGCATTTTTTAAAATTACGCAAACACACACACGCACTCACACATATTTTTCCAAGAATAGACTTATAAGGAACAATCCATACTGAATATATAATATCTATATATTCTAACTGAGTGCTTAATGTGTGGCTATTAATATCTAAAAATATATTTAAGAAACTCACATACAGAACAATAATATCATTAATTCCAAGTACAACTCAACATATGTAATCATTTATGAATCTATTTCAACACGTTCTTTGCAGAAATCACTTTCTCCGATGGCTAAACATTTCAGTGAAGTGTAACCATTATTCCAGGGAATGAAAGTTGATCTTAATTTAGACATTTAAGCAATTATACACGGCAATTACACAAGAATGTTGCGAGCAATATTGAACAAGTCCTGGAGGCAACACCCAACAAGGCACCAACTATATGGTCACCTGCCTCCCATGACGAAAACTATCCAAGTTAGACGGACCACATATGCAGGACACTGTTGGAGAAGCAGGGACGAGCTCATAAGTGATGTACTCCTATAGACCCTTACATATGGCCGAGCAAAAGCAGGACGACCAGCTTGAACATACATACAGCAGCTATGTTAGGATACGGGAGGTAGCCCTGAAGACCTGCCAGAGGCGATGAATGATAGGGAGAAGTGGCGAGAGAGGGTAAAGGATATCCGTGCTAGCGGCACGACATGATGATGATGATTTATAATATAATACAATACTCCGCATAGTATATTAACCAAATAGATTTGATAATTCAGCTTTTATCACGTTACTTTTCCGGTGCTGCACCAAAAAAGGGCGATAAAAATCGTCTACATTTGAAGTCTTAATTAATTTCACATTTTTAAAAACAAATCATATAAACTTATTTTTATTATAATCTGAATATCAAGAGCTTCCTTATTTATAAATTAGATCTAATCATTTATTTACTTATTTTATTCATTAAAAAAGAGTAAATTCTTATTATAATCGTTCTCAAAACATTAAGCATTCTAAACTACATTAAATATTAACTATTTTCTGTAAAATTCAGCAACCATCAAATTAATCAGTTAATATCATAATCAATAGTCTAATAATATTAATCCAGATGCATATCATGACTGTATTTATATAAATTATTCTCATAAATAAGTTATAGTTTATTTCGAATCGACTCATTTATAACTTAGCTCCCGTTCAACTGTGGTTAATAACCTTTTGTTTTTCAATTAATATTTACTTCATTGCTTCTAAGTGTAATCAGTTCTATTAGATCATTTAAAATATCAGTTTAAAGTAATTACTTCTCTAATAGAAAACAAATACAATTTTTTTCAGGTTAATTTTTGTGTATAATTTTATATGTGATTTTAAATAATTTTTTCAAAGATTAATTATACATTATAGGCCTCTTGTGACCCTTATATAATTTATAATTGTTACATATTAAAGTAGATTAAAAGGAATTTCATAAATTGTGATTATAATACCACTAATCTTCCTATTATTCATTAGGTCCAACATAAGGAGTTTGTTTTGGATCATTTTAGTTCAATCTGTTTCTATGTCGACATCTAAATATTAATTCATTTCTTATATATAATAAGTTTTTGTAACTTTAATTTTCAAAATGCAATATTTTTCTTCAAAGCTTAAATTGCATCTACCATTTAAACTACTTATCAAAGAGTATATTTGATTATTTTCAATTTTTAGGAGGTAATTCACACACACACACACACACACACACACACACACACACACACACACACACACACACACACACACACATATATATATATATATATATATATATATTTATAAATGTAAACTATAAATAATGAAAGAAGACATAGATATGAATAGATAAACTTCGATGCTCATATATCTATAGTTGTACTTTCTTTTTAACGTATTTAAATACTCATATACAATTTTATTTCAAAAATGAAATATGTTTACATGAAAGGTATATTCTTGTGATATATATATATATATATATATATATATATATATATATATATATATATGTATGTATTTGAAGTAATGAAATTAGGTATGTCAATCGACTAACAATTTTTAAATAAAACAAATTTCCAGAACTTTAATAAAACTTTCTGTCGTAAACATATAAAATAATAAATATAATCTAGTAAACAGTTCAAATATTCAGGAACACACTTGTAGGTGTTTTAATTTTTTACTAAACTTAGATTAGATGTGACATGCGATAAAATGAATATGAAAAACCCAGTGAAATTTGAACTCGGTAAAAATGTTCTGCTAATCTAATTTGCTGACCATTCAGAACATGAGGAACTCATTTATAGGTATTTTAACTTTTCCTCTAAATGAAATCTATTCTCACACAAATATACTGACAAAAATTAGCCCACGTGTATGTGTGTATATATGAAAGTAAGACTTAACAAGCACAGCTGATTATGTTTTTTTCGATTCCGTAACTAAAATATACGGTCTATTAACGATATTGACCACTGCATATTTTTAAATATTGCAGCTTATATATATATATATATATATATATATATATATATATATAGTAGCTACATATATATATATACATATATATATATATATATATATATATATATATATATATATATATGACAGTGTAGGAGGCACCCGTGGTGTAATGGTTATCGTCTTAAGAAATGGACACGGCGATACGAGTTCAAATCCTGGATGAGACTGATTGCATTTCACGTAGCACTAATTTCCTTTGGGAAATGTATGAATCCAATTATTCTTCCTCCAGGTAGGAGTAAATAGTAGGGCAGACTGATTTCTTTAGCTTCGGTGAGGTAACTAGTCAAGGAGAAGGAAAAGTCTGAATTCAAACCAGTTAAACTCCGCTAAAAAAATTGACCTTGTGTCATATCCTGCCCGAGCGGAGGTGATGGTAAATATGATATTCATATATATAAAAGTGTATGGTTGACCCTATTTCATTGGTGTGTTTGTGGCTCACCAAATACGGTATAATTTCGAGAGAGCTCAATATCTTTGATAGAGCTAATATAAATAAGGTGGCATGAAAGGTGAAGGCGCAGATAAACATCAATGCTTTGAAATATATACAAAAGCCTTATGTATATTTGTTTTCCTTTATTATTTCCTTATATATATATATATATATATATATATATATATATATATATATATATATATATATATTACAAAGTTATGAGAGTGTAGTTACAGATGACCGACTCATTGTCCCAGTGGGTAGGGTGTTCGCTAATGGTCCGGAAGACCTTGGTTCAAGCCCACGTCATATCAAAGACTTTTAAAATGGTACTTGATACCGCCTTGCTTAACACTCAGCAATATGAGGTACGTATCAAGGGAAAAGTAGAGCAATCCGGGGCAAGGAGTAGCGCCCTCCCCTACACCTCGGTGTAGTAGCTATTGAAAAAGGAGCCTTCTGGTCACCCTTGACTAAAGGTCGCCAACTTTACTTTAGTTACAGACCACTCGTGCAACTTGACAGTCTTACTCTTGCTAATGTGATCAACTTTCGTCGAGTTTGATACCTCTTTTTATACCCTTTTATAAGGCAATATATAAAGCATAATTTAGGTGGTTCTTTTGAAATAGGGCATTCATTTTTATGCTATGTTGTTATTTACGTGATTGTTCTTAAATAATTTACACACACACACACACACACACACACACACACACATACATATATATATATATATATATATATATATATATATATATATTGTCATCCACAGATAGATCTGTTTCGTTCTCATCAGTGTGGCAAGACAGGCTAGATTCCCGAAGCTGTCTTCGAAATCCGGTTGACTCAAACGACAATCCAAGATTCTACGACTCAGCCACGAGGAAATCAGTTCAAGCGACGGAAATTTAAGCGGTTGTGTGTGTGTGTGTGTGAGAGAGAGAGAGAGAGAGAGTAAATTTTCACTAAAACATTCTCAGAATTTCTTTGGTTGAAGATTTTGATAAAATATGTTAAAAAATATAGGGACTGCTGAAAAAAATATATTAATATTTGTGTGTGTGTGTGTGTGTGTGTGTGTGCGTGTTTGTGAGTGGGTGTAAATGATAGACAGTGGTGATTCTGACAATATAAGAGAGATATGTGGAAACTTGGATAAATCAATCACTTAAAACCGGTTTCGGGGAACGAACTTTTATATCATTTTAAGAACTTTCTCAAACTTTACCGTTTTTTAAACTTTTATTCATTTATTTATTCATAAGCAAATTAGGAACATGACAAAATGATGGAAAGGACAAAGGTGTAGCAGGGAGAAGGAGATGGTTTAGAGTCAAATGTATCAGGTTTCATTAGACATTTTCGATCGTATGAGAGTGGAAATAATTTTAGCGTGCTGAAAGGAAAGTATAGGGAAAAAGGAAGCAGAGGAAGGAGGTTCGGCATAAAATATTTGGTTGAAGACATTGCCTATAAACTGATTTTACAGACATTGACTATAATGTGATGTCTAGGATCGAAGGGAGCAAAAAGAGAGAAGGAGAAAATGATATAGAAATTTAGAAAAAAAAAACAATAGTCCCATCACCCACAAACATATCTCTTTAACCACTAACACACATTACAAAGCACTCTACGACAAACTAACCAAATTAGGAATGCCAATCATACAAACCACACCAAAAACCATTAAAAACCTCACAATCATGTAAAAAAAATCAAAGAAACCACTTCTCACACAGGCATATCCTCTATCCAATGCAAAGATTGCAATAAACATTACATCGGCGAAACCCAACGCAATATTGAAAAAAAGATCTTCGAACACAAACGATTAATCAAAACAAATGACGATCGAAACGGCCTTTTGTCCCACACGTTAGAGTTCAAACAATCCTTTCATTTTCCCCAAGCCACTCTAATCAAACCCCTAGATTACAAAAGTCCTGCATGATATTAGAATATGCAGTCATTTCAAAAACAAACCATATACGGCAATGACCACGAATTTATCAGATTTTACTCTACCTGGCAGACGTCATACAACACGAAAACACTATCAAAATAGAAAACGGAAAAAAAGGAAAATTCTCCCCCGTGTACCACCATATCATTGGGGATTATTTCCACATCAATTTCTCTTTCCTCTTTTTTGCTCTCTTCACAGTTTGAAATCACATTATTGTTAGTCTTCGACGAAACAGAATATGACGAAAACACTTTCCCCTCACCCTTATTTCTTTCCCGTCAGCTAATTAAAATTATTTTTAATTTCACACGGTCGAAAATCTCTAATGAAACATGATACAGTTGACTCTAAACTCACTCCATCTTCATGCTACACTTTAAACCCCTCTGTCATTTGGTCAGGTCCCTCATGTTTGAGAAAGTACTTAAAAAATTATATAAGAACGACATATCACACCTCTAAACCGTTTTAAGTGCTTCATTTATCCCTCTTTCCACACAGTTCTATCAAATATATATATATATATATATATATATATATATATATATATATATATATATACTCTATCAGTAAAAACTATTTTGCCACCCTGAATTTTTTTTATTTCTCATCATAAAAATAGTTTTTAATGAAACAAGTTAAGCACCTCGATGGTTTTATTCATTATACAAAATACAAGTCATCCTGAGTCACGTTTAATAGAAAATAAACCAAAAAACAAAACAAAACATTTCTGATTCATAGAAACGACCTCATTTGGCCGCTATCTTTGCTTCACAGACTTTTGGCATTCCTTGAACCAAATACTAGGAATAGACTAAAGGTAGTTCTTCATCTTTTTCCTGCAAGAGTTGCCAGTTATGAGCCGTAGTTGTGGCTTGTTTGTTTTGACTTTTTGATCAAGTTCATCTCACGTCAGTTCAATCAGATTTAAATCTGTTGATTGCACCGACCAAGACATCTGTTTAAGGACGTGATCTTACTCTTTGTTTTCGATGTACCTCTGTCAGAGTTTGCTTGTATATTTTGGGTCATTATCATGCGTGAGTAGAAATCCTTGACCCTCAAACTGCGTTCCAAATTGGATTGCCTGATGCTACTGTATGCTATGATCGCCATTCTGATTCAATTTAGTCTTCTTCTGGTGCAAATCCTCAAGTTTGTAATTGAAAGAATTCTCCCATTCCATTGCAGAGCATTCTCGATTCCTTACGGTGGATATTATATGCGGGGTGGGTTATCGTTCTTTCACCAACTCTCCGCTACACATAGTTACTCCAATTGAAATGAAATATTTCTAACTTTGATTTGTCAGTCCAAAGGACTTCATTCCAATTATTAGTGTCCAGACTTCGTTTGCGTTCGCATACCGGAGCCTTTTCACGGTGTTTTGGTTATTAAGCGCTGGTTTCTTGAATGCAATTCTGACATAGGTCAGCTTCACAGAGTCTTCTCCCAACAGTGCATGCTGACAGGTTTTCGTCACATTGGTTTAATTGTGTAGTGATGTCTGGATCAGTCAACCATCTGAAACGCAAGCTGGTGACTGATGAAATCGTCCTCAGCATGGATAAAACAGGTAGTATCTTGTAAGCAGTATTTCAAAATGTTATAATCTAATGTGTTGTCAAGTGTGGTATAATGTAACTTTTTAAAAACGTTTTATTAATGCTTATTACTAAAAGAAAAGATGCCTTTAAGATATTATTTCAAAAGATATATCGTTTTACTAAAGTCAAAGTTACTAAGGAAGGCTTGTATTTAGTATAACAAATAAATTTTTTGTGGTGCCTTACTTATTACATTAAAAAATACTTTTAGGATTAGAAATAAGATTTTTAGAGGGCGGCCAAATACATTTGACCGACAGTGAATATATATATATATATATACATATATATATATATATATATATATACATATATATATATATATATATATATATATATATATATAATTTCCTGCTTAAAGCATTTCAGACTACTGTAATTCGAAGACAAATAGAAAAACGCAACTATTTCAACCACGGAGTAAATGTTGCACAACTTCTCTTTTCAATCAAACTAAATGAAATGCTTGCATATGCCAAGGTATATATATATATATATATATATATATATATATATAATCTCTTGCAAAATACTCATATTTCAAACGTATTTCAGTGCACTCTGGCGCACTGATAGTCCATATCACGTTCAATTTCAATGCGTTGATGGCCTCTTCACTTACAAGATGGTCACTTTACCGTGAAGAGGTTGATATCTTTTAGATTAATAGCGATGTGAATTGCAGGAACTTGTCGGTAGTCGAGGGTAAGGGACGTATGAAGCAACATAATACACAGGAGCAGGAATAGTATGTCTGCAGACATGAAGAGAGGGTGAATACAGAAGGCCCTTAGCAAGTAGTATAGGAGGGGAAGACAAACATATCAGGAAGAGCATGTGGGAGGGAATAAATCGATAATCGAAGTTTGTGTTCCTTTTTTCGTCTACTCAGCGCATCTTCACCATTTTGTAGCACCTATCAATTTTATATTTAACATCCTTTCTTACATTACAATGGACTTTTCCACTTTCTTCCTCTACCAACATTTTAATCTCAATTGAGCTATTCCCAACTTTTCTTTGCTTATTTTGAAGCCATAAAGGAGCGACAAACTGCGTGAGCCCTGCCATTACCCTCTCAGCCTAAAGAAAATTTCTGTTAGTCCGTTAAAACGAGCTTTAATTTTAAGAAAACTCTCTGAAGGCCGGCTTTACCTCGCTGATGGTCTACTTTAAACTTGTGCACAGTTAATTACGAAGAACACTAAAAATCTTCTCATAACTTTAAGGCTTCTTGTCTCAACCCATATCCAAATCGTCTACGTTTATTATTCCGAACAGATAAGCAGTCTGGAAAGCCTACAATACACGAAAAAGAAACGACCGTGAAGACAATTAAAAGAAAAAGGCCTGTCAGACATCTTTATCAATATAATGCCTGCCATTGCCAGGGCTTTTAGAGTGAATGCGCGGTGTTGTGTTAATAAAATCTCTATCGAATAAAAAGCCCGGTTGGGAGATTTAAATAATGCATTCATTCCATAGAAATGCTACCTTGCTTTTATCGAGTATTTACTTTGGAAATTTTGCTAGCAAATCATTACTTTCACCTGTTTGTAGTTGAATAAAAGGTGACCATAGAAACTGGTAAACGTAAGTCTTAAACAGAAACCACATGAATAGGGAAAAATAGAGATGAAAAACAATTATTTTTTCCTCAGGGTTTTAAAATAATAGAAAGTTAATTTAAAGAATAGGTCATTTAATAGTTAGATTCTTTAATTCAATTCAACTCGAACACATGCATAAACACACGCTCATATATAATACACACATAATAACACGTTCTCACCTACACAATGACATAGATAGATAGATAGATAGATCTAAGTTAGGATAAATCATACAAAACTCCAAAGTTGATAGAAGACACGCAGTTCCTTGTATATGATCATCAGATCAATGTGTCCCAACTGTATTATTATCATTATTATTATTGTTATTCGTTAGAGTTTTTCACATAGGCGTAAGCTGATGGTCTTTCACTGGAGATTAAGAGACAGCAGGTCTCTTCAAGTCTCCAGGACTCTTCTCGGTATTCTGGCCGTTTTCAATAATGCTGTTGTTTGGATAGTTTCCACTCGGTCGCCAACTTCCAAATCTTCCAGGCCCTTTAATAATCCTTTAGTTACCGTACCAAAGGCACCACTCACAATTGGTATAATTGTCACCTTCATGTTCCATAATTTTTTCAATTATCTAGCTAGGTCGAGGTACTTATCTCTCTGCCCACAATCTTTCAGTTTTATTCCATGGTCTGCCGGGACAGCAAAGTCGACAATTTTGCAGATTTTTTTTTGTTGATTATTATAAGGTATGGTCTTCTGGCCGTAATTAGGTGATCCGTTTGTATATCAAAGTTCCATAGGATTTTGTGCGTGTCATTTTCTAGGACAGGTGCTGGGTTGTGCATATACCATTTGTTGGCATGGTCAAATTTAAATTTCTTGCACATTTCCCAGTAGATCACCTTGTCGACCCAATCGTGTTTAGCCTTGTTCTCCTTCTGCGCCAATTTGCTGCATTCGCTTATTATGTTATGATTTAACCTTTTGACCCAGCCAAAAATGCCATTCAAGGTGATGCACCAGAAGGAAGTGACACATTCCAATGGCAGTTATGTGAGGAAATCGCGTGGGCGGAAATTGGCTGATGAAATGGGACGAGCAAAAAAAATTCCCATAGTACACTCATAGACTGATGCACCGGGAGAGAGTGACCTGTGAACTGCATGACATTTATTTCCGCTTGATTACGATTAAACATTCGATTTCCAAGATCGAGTGGGCGTCGAACGATTATATAATTCAGTTCGATTAAATAATATAGTTCGATTATATGATATAGTTCGACGAGCCAGTTGAATTGAGTTCCGGTTCCAGTTGAGTTCGACGCCCAGGGGGCCAGTGTAGTTGCCAGTAGAGTTCCAGACAGTTGGAGTTAAGATGTGGTAGGGAAAGCCACACCCGATCGAATGGGCCCTCGGGAACCCCGATAGAGTTTGGGGTCCAGAGAAGTGGCTGATAAGATGCAATAAAGAAAGCCAGCATCCAGCATAGTGGGCAATAGGCCTCCGGTTGAGCAGCCCTAGAGAACAAGAAATATCTCAGTTATGTTCGATCTCCAGCTCCCTCTCACACTAAAACCCCACACAACCTTTTCGAACCCTTGTAATAAAGTAAGAGGTAAATATTTTTATAAAGAAGTCTTCCTGCGTCTTCATCATCGCGTGCGTCTGTTTATCATTGCGTCGGTATGTATCCAGCATATATATGTATATATGTTCATGAACATATATATGAGAACGCAACAATTATGTGATTGATCGTTTCATTTCTGTTACCACATAGTCTGCATTTGCTATTATGTTGAGCCTTTATTAGTAATAGTAGTAGTATTACACACGCACACACACACACACACACACACATATATATATATAAAGAGAAACACATATAGTGTCAAGGACACACGCATAAACACGTACACACCCATACACGCTGAGACGCAGACAGTCAGACACACATACCTGGTAAAATGCTATTTTCCATTTGAAACTCTAACAGTGCGTTATAAGTTCACTGAATAACACCAAGCAATCACATTTAAATGATATTCACTCAGGAGATTTTATTTAGTTGTAAGAAAACTAATAGTATATCACACGTAAAATGTTCATCATATCATAGCTGTATATTGTACCTTCATAAAATATATTAAAAAAAAACTAGATTAAACGATTTAAATTTATGGCATATTATTTCCAGCAATGCAGTTGAAAATATAATTGACTATCCCAATCTGGAGAAATATTTATGAAATTAATTGACAAAAACAACGAATTAATATTTAGTTACTCCTACTCAAGCCTTTGCTATATCTTTAATTATTTCATACTTATATTTCTCTAATTTAGAGCAATACAGTTTATGATTCCAACGTTTTCAAAAATTAGTTAATAGATCTTTTTCGGTGGATGGAACTTTCACATTAAGAGAATTTTTGAAAATATTTCACCATGAATCTGCTGTTAGATTGAGATTTGATCTGATTGCTGGGCATCGCATTGGTTTTAAATAACTTTCAATAACTTTAAATAAGTTAAATAACTTTAAAAGCTTTTATCAACTTTGCTCTCTCACAAGATGCATAAATAAATTTACTTCTTAAAATAGATCATTATTAAAGGTATAAGTACCTTATTAATATGTATCTACATAAATATGATCCATGATACGATTCGTGAACGACTATGGGGAACAGTCCATGAAGATATGCCGAATTATATTTAGAACTAAACGAATAATTATAATTAGCATTTATGATTCAGTTGCCGTGATGTTTAATTGTATTAATTATTCTATTATCTGGTTTGGTTACGCAGCAAGTTTTTTTTTGTTTTTTTTTTCAGTTAGCTCTTAAGTGAGCTAAAATCTTTGAGGAGAAATCTAAGTCAAATTGGAAAGTTCAAGTGAGTAAACCAACGACCAACACAGGAAGACCAAATGTATACAAAATAGATTCATGTCTTTTCTTGTTTGATTAGGGAAATGAACAGCCAATTCTGGACAATTGTGAAATGACGTAATTACTTAACGGGTTACATCACGATACCGATATCCTAAATTTTGATATTTAAAAATTAGCGAATTTTGAAAAAAAAGTTGTCAGTTAAAGGTTGGAATTCAGAAAGTCGGTCGGGCTAGGACATGTCTCTTTCTATCTTTGTTGGTAGCCCTTACATATTTCATCTTTTCTCACTTATGCTACTGTATACAGTCTGACCATCGAATAGTGTATCTGGATGATATAGCGACAATTTCTATAAATATATTGGACATATTTCTGTTATACCAATACGTTCCACTAAATGATTGTTGATTGTTGACGGAGAGTAATATACCATGAAAACCATAGTAGTGATTTTTGGCACCGTTTCTAAGATAAGACCAATCATAATTATTACATTTGGTTCCACAGATATTATCGTGCACAACGGTATTATATTTGGCGCTGGTATCGTCGTTGGTAGTCGTGACCGCAAATTCGTTCCAGTGGTAACGTGCCAAGATATTGTTACATTAATGTCGAACTTAAACGATAGCGTTACAAATGGAAACCGAATCCAGAACATAGTATTACATTTAGTACCGGACCAAGCGATAGTACCACATTTTGTGCCGGACCAAATCGCAGTGTTATAATTGGTGACCGTGCCTAGAAAAATTCAGACGGTGAACGGGCTAAAAGATAGTATTATATTTAGTGCAATGTCCAAGATAAGTTCGCAGACGACAAAACCATAATCTTAGACGTTTACTTATTATTTTCTGATATCGAGGAACAGAATGATCGAAAGTTTATGTACAACAAAAAAAAAAATGAATTAAAAAAAGTGTTACCCAATTGCATATTTGATTGGAAAATGATCTTTTTTTTCTTTTTGAAAATTTTACTTTTATTGTAACGAGCTAAGCTTTTGACACTAGGGTGAATTGAGTTATTCAAAAATGCATCAGCCAGGACAAAGAAGAAATGAAAAACTTCAAAATCCCGTACAGTTGGCTCGGTAAAATAAAGTATAGTTTATCTAGGACCCCAGATTGAACATATCAGGTAAGCTGAACTTGCCGATATTACTGGACTCGATCAGCCTTGTGAACGTAAAACAAAATTTTATAGCATAATAAATTATTCTAGCTTTCTCAGTTTGCTCTTTTTTGTGACTTGGGTCACGATGAGACTGGCAGCAAGAACGGAGGGCGACTGAACCATTTCAAGATACAAGAAGAAACAACAAAAACGAAGGATCTCATCCATAAACCATGGACTTAGAACCTAAAAGGTACTATTTACCAACCCCTCCGCTCGGGCAGGATATGGCGCAAGGTCAATTTTTAAGCGGAGCTTAACAGGTTTGAATTCAGAGTTTTCCTTCTCCTAGACTAGTTGCCTAACCAAGGCTGAAGAACCCAGTCTGCCTTACTATTTACCCATAGCTGGAGGGAGAATAATTGGATTCATACTTTTCCCAAGGGTATTAGTGCAATTTGAAATGCAATCAGTATCGTCCAGGATTTGAACTCGTATCGCCGTGTTCATTTCCTACGGCGATAACCTCCTTAGAACCTAAAAGGTACACAGTGGAAAATGTTTCCCTTTTTTAACCGTTTTCTATTTTGATTTTGTTTTCGTTTAGTATGATTTCTGCCAGGTATGGTGAAATCTGATACAATTTTGGGTGTTGTCTTACATGTCTTTTTTTTCTCCTATTTTTTTAGAAATGATAGCATATTGTAATAGTCGATCAGTGCAATAAAACAACTTGACCACAAAGGAACGTGACTGGTTTATTTACAACTCCCAAAATATGAAATATCCTCAATACTAACACCAATATCATATAAAAAATAACCGCATACTTTAAAATCTTTGAAGCACGGAACAGAAAAAAAAATAAACGAACAACCATAATTGGAATAGTATTAAACACCAGCACTTACATACGGAAAATCTCCAATAATTGACATGCTAATCAAAGCTCCAAGCAAATAGTAAATCCCTCCCTCAGAATAACTTTCGCACACCTATCAAACAACAACAACAACAATAACAGCAACAATAGCAATAATAATAATAATAATAATAATAATAAATTTGACCAACAAATGATATATGCACAATCCAGCACCTGTCCTAGAAAATGACACACATAAACTCCTATGGGACTTTGACAAATACACGATCAGTTAATCTCGGCCAGAAGACCAGACCTTATAATAATCCACAAAAAAATAAATTTGCAAAATGTTCGACTTTGCTGTCCGCCTGACCACAGAATAAAACTGAAAGAATGTGAAAAGAAGGATAAGTACCTTGACCTTGCTTGAGAATTGAAAAAAAAAAATCTATGGAACACGAAAGTGACGCATTTACCAATTGTGATTGGTGCTTTTGGCAAAAGGATTATTAAAGAGCCTGGAGGATTTGGAAGCTGGCGGACGAGTGGAGACCACCCAAACTAGAGCATTATTGAAGACGGCCTGCATACTGAGAAGAGTCCTGAAGATTTGAGCAGACTTGCTGTCACTCAAACTCCAGCGAAAAACCATCAGCTGACGCTGATGTGAAAAACTCTAAACGATTATATAATAATAATAATAATTGTGCAAGAATTTAAAAATTAACCATACGAACAAATGGTATATGCAGCAACACGATATCTGTCCTAGAGAATGAGACACACAGAGTCCTATGGGGTAATGACCTACAAACAGATCATCTAATCTCGGCCAGTCCACCAGACCTTGAAATAATAAAAAAAGGAGAAATTGAAAAATTGTGGAATTTTTTTATACTGTCTGACCATAGAATTAAGTTAAAGAATATGAAAAGAAAAAATACGTTGACCTTGCTAGTGAATTAAAAAAAACTGCGGATCATGAAAGTGGCGTTTACACCAATTGTAACTGGTGTTCTTAATACAGTCACCAGATAATATTTAAAGAGTCAAGAGCACTTGAAAATAACTGGACTATCAAAACAACAACTTTTTTGGGAACGCCCAGAATCCTGAGAAGAATCCTGGAGACTTGAGGAGACTTGCTATCACTCAATCTTCCGTGAAAGACGATCAGCTAACGCTGATGTGAAACACTCTCAAGTAGAAAAAATAATAAGCTACAGCATGATTGAGATCGGCCAGAATATTGAGAAGAGTTATGGAGTTTTGAGGAGATTTGCTGTCTCTCACACCTCAGCGGAAAACATCAGTTAACGTTGATGTGAAAAATTCTGTAAAGAGTAAAATAATGATAATAATAATAATAATCCTCTTCAGAATAATCGATGAAGGAGGGCAACTAAAATCGCTTACGATCAGAATTTAGGGCATCCCATATATCAAAATAACCCTGATATAAAAAATATCCAGAAAAATAGGGAAAATAATAAGAAAATAGTCCTGTTGCCTCCGAAAAAACATGCCTAAACAATATATATATATATATATATATATATATGCAAGTGTTTGTTACTAACCCATAATCTCCAGTTTTATACCACTAATTGGTTTAAAATTTTCACAGAGTATTTTATTTGAATTTAGGATTGTTTTTATAAACTTATTATCCAAAAATATTACAATAATTAAAAAAAAAAATTAATAAGTCATTTTTCTCCGACAAAAGCCGAACGCGAAAACATAACTTCCGTTTCCAAGAATTTTACACGTGATTTATTTTTCTACTTAGTCACTTTCCTTTCTTTTTTGTTTGACTTAAACAGAGACACTAAACTTTAAACCATATTTCGTTGGTTCAGTAGTAAGTTTTTTTTTATTCTAACGAATTGTTTACAAAATATTTTTTCTGTTTAACTTCAACGAAAGATATCCATTAAAGTTTTCTTTCTTAAACTATATATCGTTGGTTCCGTAGTAACGAATTGTTTACTAAATTCCAACAGATATGTCACTTCAATTTAAGAGATTGCAATTCCCAATTCGATTGGCATTTGCAATCAGGATCAACAAAGCACAGGGACAATATTTAGAATTGTGTGGCATATATTTACACACTGATTACTTCTCACGTAGGCAATTATATGTTGCCTGTCCCAGAGTTGGCAATCCAGACAATCTCTTTATTTACACAGAAACTGGAACTACCAAAAATATTGTGTATCCACAATTATTGGAAAATTAAACATATTAGAAACATGCATTTTCTTCCTTTTTTCCCATTTAACCAACCTGAGCCACAGCAACGTGTGACCGGGTACAGCTAGTATATATATATATATATATATACATATATATATATATATATATATATATATATGCGTGCGTGCATGCGAGTGTGTGTGTGTGTGTGTGTGTGTGTGTGTGTGTGTGTGTGTGTGTGTGTGTGTGTGTGTGTGTGTGTGGATTTTCTGTAGTATTGAAAAATGAGCATTGAAAAACCAGCTGATACGATTGAAACAAATTCTTATTGTTTTTTATGCATTACCCGGAATTACTTTCATTTAATCTGATTTCACTTTAATATATTCTGTAATATTTGTGTCTTTGCTTTGTTGCAATCATTTTGTACCATAATCAAAAAACAAATTTAAAAGCAAGCATTTTGATCATATAATTTTCTTTAATTGGCTTTGCTGCAGTCATATAATCTCTGTGTGTTGTTTATTTATTATGATACAGGTTTTTATTTTTGATTTTAAAGAACATTACTAATGATTATGGTATCACTGAGAATTGAACCAACTCAGGGTGTTTTTGTCCTCCGAAACAGCAAAATATCAATCAATGCCGATATACTCTTGATTTATTCTTTGACGTTCAGATAATAAGAGTTGAAAAAATCAAATATATTTATTGATTGAAATTAACAGAAAACAGAAGGAAAAGATGGATGTTGGTAGACATACTGCGTCAAAGGCAATAGAAGAAAATTCGCTCAGGATTAAATCAAAACAATTTGCTTCCGTCTCCGCTTAATAGCGTCAAGACACAATCTTAGGCAAATAAAATATCCAATGAAAGCATTGATTTTATGTAAAGATATATGTTAAAAAACCTCCTTGAAATATTAGGTAAATTCAGGTTAGGTACTCTTCACTTGGAACTAAATAATGGATTGACCATTTGTAGAATATTCAACCAAAAATAGTTTTTTTTTATGGGTATGAAAGAAATTGTGCAAGTGTTTAAAATAAAAAAAGGGCTAATTCTTTAAAGTTTAGGAGAAATCCCTTATCATCGAATTTGAATACAATTTTCGGTAATAGTGTAAAATGCTGGTAATGTATCAGAAATTTTCATTCAAAATTCTGCAATCAAATTTCTTGGAGTCAACATATTTATGTTACAAATCTCCCGTATTATTTTCAATATACTTTTTAATTAACAACGTGTTATATATATATATATATATATATATATATATATATATATATATATATATATATATATATATATATATATATATATATATATAATCATCTTGAATTTACTCAAAGACGGTCGCATACTGCTCACTGTGTTGGCTTGGCGGGTAGAGTGTTCGCCAATTGTCCGGGAGACCTGGGCTCAATCCCAGGTCGAGTCATATCAAAGACTTTAAAATGGTACTCGATACCTCCTTGCTTAACACTCAGCAATATAAGGTACGTATCAAGGGCAAAGTGGAGAAATCCAGGAAAAGAAGTAGCGGCCCACCCTATTCCTCGGTGTAGTAGCTATTGAAAAGGGAGCCCTCTGGTCGCCCTCGAGTACGGTCGCTAATTTACTTACTATAAATATATTGCTCTACGGTGGAGTTTGAGATCTTGCGACTAGTTTTGAGCAATAGGTTGAATTTAAAGTACTCCGACTGGCATGTATGTAATTCAACTTGGCGACTTCAGCAAAGCTGGTCATGTCATTGCTGCCGTGATCAAAGTATACATTATTTATGTGACATCAACTGAATCAATGAAATCACCTCGGGTCAGCAACTGCATGACCAAGGATATATACGTCATTGATCGCGTGAGCAAGTGGGTACACGTCACGAATCACGTGCCTCATTAGAAGTACACGTCATACTGATTCGGCTTTGACTATGGAACACACATATAAAGCAATTTGTCAGCATTACAAAACAAGATAGTTACGGAAATAATGAATAGCATAAATGCTCAGCAGGTACTTTAATAATCTCATTGTATACATTTGTCTTTACCATTCAAACTTACAAATATACTCGATGGGAGACTCGAATCCATATTGTTGGGACATGATTACATAGCTTAATAGTAGGAAACCTGATCGTTTAGTCGACTACGAAGATTTCAAACGAAGAAAATTATTCCTTTGTTTGAGCCAAATGAGTTGAAATAAGAAAATATTGTCACTTGTCGTCATTCAGATTATTTCAAATAATAAAACCATGTATATTGTTGAATTCAGATCATCATCATCTTGTGCCATCAACGCGGTTATCCTTGACCCTCACTCGCCACCTCTCCCTATCGTTCATCACTTCCGGCAGGTCCTCAGGGTGATATCCGGTATCCTCACAGAGCTGTTGTAAGTAGATTCAAGCCGGTCGCCATGATTTTGCTCGGCTATGTGAAGGGGCCCACAGGAGTACATCATTTATGAACTCGTCCATACTTCTCCACCAGTATCCTGCATGTCTGTTACCTCAAACTTGGATAGTTTTCCTAATGGGTGATACAGCTGCTGGTTTGTTGGGTGTTGCCTCCAGGACCTGTTCAGTATTTCCCGCAGCATTCTTGTGTAGTTGTCAAGCTTTTTCGCCAGCCGTTTAGTTAGCGTCTATGTAGTGCATCCATATAGAAGTATTGACACGATCGCTAGTAGGAAGAAAATACGTTTGATTTTATCGGCCAGTTTTACAATAATAATGCCTTTCTAGTGGTCTCTACCGATCGACAAATATTCGAATACATTTTCTTTCTGTATTCGGTGTAAATTAGATGACCCATCAACCCATATTTAGCCTCATAACGTTCTTGTGTGTTTGATCATCACAAAACGTTCTAGCCTTCGAGGATTTTACTTGAGCAATATAGATGATCTGTCCAACCGGCTGGAGGTGTTGAATACGCCATTATCATCTGTTCAGAGAGGTAAACGCACTTCCAATTAGTGTCCTGTATATAACACAAAACTATCTGAGGGTGAGGCTCAAGCTTTGGGGAATGTGTGTTACCTCTTCATTGCCATTACTAACAAGTCCACTCTAATCCACAGTAGTTTAACCGGCGCAGTTCTAATTTTTGAGTCAAAAAGAAATATGAAATAATTTTCTAAACATGAAACTGAGAGCTGACAAATAACTAATTTTAAATTGATGTATTAGTGTTATATAACAAGTACTGGGCCTTTTAATTGCATGCAAAAAAAATTGTTAGTGTTAGATACCAGTGGAGGTGTCCGCGGTGAAATGGTTATCGTCGTAGGAAATGGACACAGCGACACGAGTTCAAATCCTGGACGAGACTGATTGCATTTCACATAGCACTAATACCCTTGGGATAGGTATGAATCCAATTATTCTCCCTCCAGCTATGGGTAAATAGTAGGGCTGGCTAGTTCTTCAGCCATGGTGAGGCAACTAGGCTAAGAGAAGGAAAACTCTGATTTGAAACCTGTTAAACTCCGCTTAAATTGAACTTGTGTCATATCCTGCCCGAGCGGAGGGGTTGGGTAAATAAGGATAGATACCAGTACTTGAAATCATATAAGTCTATACAAACTAATGAGTTGTGGCTCATTTCAAAAATAATGTTTCCGTTATATACATACTTAGATAGTATCAGTATTCAAATACATCCGGGTTAGATGTTGTTGCAGAAAACTTCCACGGTTCACCAAAAAGGTCAACTAAAAGTATAACTGATTGTTTTCAGAGTATTGAGATCCCTGACTCTAAAGTATTGCAATTACTCTCTACTCGTGGACTAATGTTTAATGTGCTGAACTGTGGAATCTTAGTAAGCGGTTTCGATCTCCAGTCACGCTACTGCTTTCACTTTCAGACAAATACCCTTGGGAAAGGCATGAAACCCCTTATTCCCCAGCTATGGGTTAAATAGGATCACTACTGCTCTTCTACAAGGATTAATTTGGCATTAATTAACCCACGAAGGTTTATATGTCATTAAAAAAAGAAACCTAATCTCTACTGCTAAAACCATCTGTAAATAAGTAGTCATAGACCAGTTTATCTACTGATAAAGAAAGGTTTGATACACTCGTCCACAGCAGTTTTCTATAGAGCATTCTTTTTCAAATCATATACCTAATATATATATTTACAAAACTTTAAAATTTGATATGGTGTAAAACTCAACCGACCAACCAACCTTAAATTATTAAATGATTTTATAATTTTCACATGCAAGTTTGCATGTTTTGTGTTTTGCAAAAAAAAACCGTTGGTTGGTTGGGTTTTATGACATATCAACATTTGTAGGTTATCTAATGCCAAATCTATTTTTTATGTAAACAATTTAGTTTAGAGTGAGTACACAGATTGATTGTCAAAATATTTCTATTACAAACTATTCAAGCAGTTATATATAACAATTCAGTTTAGTAAAAATACAATTCCAATCTCAAAAAACATTTCTATCTCAAATAATTCAGTTTACCATAAGTACGCAGTTTAAATGTAAATACGGTTTAATTGTCAAAAACATTTCCATTTCAAGCTATTCAGTTTAATCAAGCAATTCAGAGTTCTATTTAACCCATAGTTAGGGCCCTAGCAGGTCCTACCACGCCGGGCCAGAGTGGAACAGTGAGCTACGGCAATGAAGGGGTGCTCCGTATTCCCCAAAGCCCTAGCATTACTGGGACCTCACCATCAAACAGTTTAGTGTCATATCCAGGACACTCATTGGGGTGGGTCTTACCTCTCTGCAGTGGTGTAGTCAGTGTATTCTACAGCCCCAGCCGACTGTGCAATAAAAAAACTGAAAGATTATAACACTTTTGAAAATACTTTATTCGTCATATATAAAAATGAGTATCTTGAAAAGCAAATCATTTTATATTTACGATTCTTAAGAAAGCAAATATTTTCTCAATGGTTTTTGATGAAATACATACGAAATAAATGGTTCTCAGAGGAAATACATTGATTTATAGGACATAAGAATATTTTGTTAGTCTCTCACTGTCGAATCCGACAGCCACATCCCATGGTGAAAACTGTGACGAAACGAACAAGCGAGTCAAATAATCACAATACTGAATATATGAATTGATGTGTTATCATATGTGCTTTATCCTCGTGTGTACTTATCCATAGATAAATAAAATATACTGAGGATTCATATGAAAAGAACATTCACAATATTTTTCGCCAAAATATTGGTTATACCATAACTTCCTTAAGATGGTTTGAGAAAATAAAACTAATTAAACCAACTTGACATACTTTATTAAAAAAATATTCTATGAAGCGATGATATTCAGTAATTCAAGAAAAAAATATTGGTGCATTATAAGTAATTACTTCAATTACTGTTAAAAAATATAAGTGGCCACTCTTAAAGTTTGCTACTTAAAGAATGTTTGCCAGAGGTAATATATATATAGTCATCCACAGACAGATCTGTTTCGTTGTATCAGAACTCATTAGTGTGGCTAGACATACTTGCTACCCGTAGCTAGGATCGAAACCTGGTTGACTCAAACGCCAATCTAAGACTCTACCCCTCAGCTACGAGTAACCAGAAGCAGAGAAGTAAATTTTAGACGGCTATGAATCACATTTAATATTGTTTACAGACATCTGCTTAACGGCTACCATGAGCTCAACTCATATATGAAGAGCCTTGCACAAACGCTAATGGCAACACAATTACTTCATTTGCTAGATAGCTCAACCCTACGGGGGTAGGGGAGCATATATATATATATATATATATATATAGTCATCCGCATATATATATATATATATATATATATATATATGTGTGTGTGTGTGTGTGTGTGCGTGTGTGTGTGTGTTCATGTGTGCTGCTTCTGAATATCCTTTATAGCCTTGAAATTTTTCTGCTTGTCCAAATGTATCAGACAATATCTTGCTGAGAGTAATGAGTATAAAAACTGTAAAAAATCTTGGTAATATATATGAACATGCAGTTTTTCCGTAGGTTGAAAAGACTATGGTTGATTAAATTAACTTATTAATTGGCTATATGAGGTTACATTTAAAATTTGTTGATCGAAATGAGAATATTAAAGAAAAGTGCTTCTTTCCAATTTACGATTTAACTTTATGAAAGTAATTTTCAACACATAACTTTCAAAACAAAATAAATATTCCTCATGTTCACGGGAATAAAACGGGTTCATCTTAAGTAATATTCCTGTTTTTCACAAAGGACTCTATATGATTCGGTGTCAATTGTTTGCTTGATTAAATAGTCGTGAGCGATAGAGCATATCTGTCTATCTATGAATTTTGGTCAGAGTGTTCTCCAATGGTCCAGGCGAACAGGGTTCAATTTCAGTTCGAGTTATACCAAAGACTCAAAAGATGGTTTTTGAGGCCTCCTTGCTTAACATTTAGCAATATAAGGTAGATATCAAAGATAGTTGGAGCAATCTAGGGAAAGGAGTAGCGCTCTCCTCAACACGTTGCAGTATTAGCTATTGAAAAGAGGGGCTTCGAGTAACCCTCAAACACAGTCGGCCAGCTTACTTACATTATATATATATATATATATATATATATATATGTGTGTGTGTGTGTGTGTGTGTGTGTGTGTGTGTGTGTGTTGAAACGATAGACTGCGGTGAAACTGGATATAAGTGAAAAGTAAGTGAAAAGATGGCTAAATTAGATACTTACAAAAGTTTAATCGTACTGATATTTCATTCTTTTATTCCAAGCACTTCCTCTGATTAAATATTTTTTTAGTTTTTCTACATTTAACCAAAATAGGTAAATATAAGATATCAGAGAAAATAAAGCTATAAAAGGCGTGGGAAAGGGTCTAAAAATAAGAGGCAAGTAAGGGAAGATATGGAGAGGGAGGTAAATGTGGGTTTAAGTGATGGTTGTAGGGTTTTTTGGTTTTGACTGTGACTGTCTGTGTGTATAGAGTTGAAGTCAAATATATCAGGTATAATTAGAGATTTTTAATTATATAGAGGTGGAATTAATGTTAGTAAACTAAAAAATAGGAAAGGGTGGAGAGGTAGGCATATTCTTTTTCATCAAAGACATTGACTGTAATGGAGTGTCAAAGTGGAAAGGAACATTAGAAAAGAAAAAAAGAAAAAATGTAAAGGAAAGAATCCTGAATAATATGGTAGTGTAGAGCGAAAAATGTTTTAGTTTGCTAATTTTCTTTTTATCCAATCTATTTTTTGATATTGTTTTCATGTAGCATAATGTCGACCAAGTCGGGTGAAATTTTATGGAAACCTGGATGTTGTATATATATATATATATATATATATATATATATATATGAGATAAAAGTAAGTAAAAAGTGACGTTGAGAATAAAGTGATGCACTGAATTTACGAAGTAAAAGTAAACATTTCACCTTTTTACGATTTGTTTAATAAAACTGTAAACTTCATATTATTTGTATCGGATTGAAGAAATAATTTAATAAGATTCTAATTATATTTTCAAAACATTTTTAATATAAAGTTTCCTCTGATGATTATCTTAACCATTCTGATGAAAACATAAGATTAAAGTTTAGTTAAGCAGAAGTATGAAAGCGAAGTTTTAATTACTTTTCCTACACACACACACACACACACATAGATACATATATATATATATATGTGTGTGTGTGTGTGTGTGTGTGTGTGTGTGTGTGTAAGCCTCGGTTTCTTTGTTTTCATTTGACATATCAAATTTCATTGGATATTTGTTACCAAATCCATACTCGTAAAAGAACAAAAGATACGCCATTTACGGCAAAGCTAAGAGGACACACACACACACACACACACATATATATATACATATATATATAGTGGACCAGGGAGTAATGGCAATACAGTGGTGCTTTGTATTCCCCAAAGCCCCAGCATCACTGGAACCTCACCATCAGATTGTTCAGTATTATATCTATGACACATATTGGCCGGGGTCTTACCTTTTTGCAGACTTGGATTCGTTGTATTCTATAGCCCCAGCCGACAGAGCAATACTACCTAAACGTCTTGTTTGTTTCTTATGGTAAAGCTTTGTGTAGAACCAGATAATCTTATTGAATTTGCAGATAACAGACGACTGTTGCACAAAAGTGTCCAAGTTAATCTTGAAGAACTCTTTTTCTGTTTTAACTTCAGAATGTTTTCCTTCTCCAGGACTGGTGGTCCAACCAAAGTAAGAAATTCCAATCTACCCAGCTATATTCTCCAAATCTGGAATATAATTTATCATCATCATCATCTTGTCGTGCCATCAGCATGAATATCCTTGACCCTCTCTCGCCACCCCTCCCTATCGTTCATCTCTTTCGGTAGGTACTCAGGGCTACACCCTGTATCCTCACAGAGTTGCTGTAAGTAGATTCCAGCCGTTCGCCCTGCTTTTGCTCGGCCATGTGTAGGGGTCCATAGGAGTACATCACTAATGAGCTTCTCCCTACTTCTCCAGGAGTGTCCTACATGTCTGGTTCGTCTAATTTGGATAGTTTTCTTGATGGGTGGTAGGTAATCTCCAGGACTCTTTTCAGTATACAGACTGACCTCAATAATGCTGCAGTTATGATTTTTTCAGCACGTCCTTCGATTTCTAACTGCACCGGCTCCTAAATACATTTTGTACCACCGTCACCTTCATATTCCAAAGATTATTTAGTTTACTGGTAAAGTGGTTAATAAGTATTTTAATAATGCTGTTGTTTAAATATTATCAGTCTCTTCTAGTCACCTTAGCAAGCCATCAGAGACCATTCCGAGTGCATCAATTAAAACTGGTATCACTGTCACCTTCATATTCCATAACCTTTTACATCTCTGGAAAGGTATAAGTACTTGCGTCTCTTTTTTTTAAATCTGTGGTCAGTGTAGACGGCAATTTTATTTTTTTTAATTATCATCCAGTCTTGTCTTCTGCTTGGAATTAAATGATCCGTTCGTATCTCAAAATCACAGAGAATTTTGTGTATCTCTTTCATCAGGGTCGGATTTTTTGACAATTCATATACCATTTTGTCGTATACTCAAATTCAGTTTCTTGCACCATTGTTAGTGAATGACCTTCCATCTGGTTGTGTCTTGTTTTGTACTCTTTTTCACCTAGTTTACTGTATTCGCTTATTATCCGATTAATCGTTTTTTCTCTGTCCCCACATAACCTACAATTGCTCTTCTGTTCTTATTTATCTATTTTTATTTCAACATTGTTGGACCCTATTGCGATTTTTGTCCTGTTATTAGAAGAGATCAATTTTGTCTGTTAAAGTTTACCTTTCTATACCTCATCCATATGTTCTCGTGTGAGATTTCGTCAGTTTGTCTCTTGAAATAACCATATTGTTGTTTTATTCTCATTTCTGTTTCCTAACTGCTTTTCTGTAGTGTTGATCATTATGTAATCAGTAATGTTTCTTGTCGTGGATGCATCAATAAAAGGATCGCTGTGTACATGAAAAATGCCAAAAGAAGACTTATGGGTATTGGTCTTTTATTGGTATTTTTGATGTCGTCTGCGAGTCCTTATATTGATTTATCTGTGCCATCTTCAATGCTGGCGATTCCAATCTCTCGTTATTTTCTTGAGATATATAGTCTGCCTATTTTATGTCTCAGATGTAAGGCATTGTCATCAACTTTATTTTCCTCTGGTCCATTCGTCTAAGTTATCCCCATTTCCAATTAAAGAATGGCACCAAGTATTTTTGAAGAGTGACAGCCCAGGTGTTTATACCATTGATGAGATTGCAGCTGTAGAGTTTCGTTTCGTGAAGTTTTCTCGTACGTCACAT
Source organism: Sepioteuthis lessoniana (assembly GCA_963585895.1). Taxonomy (NCBI): domain Eukaryota; kingdom Metazoa; phylum Mollusca; class Cephalopoda; order Myopsida; family Loliginidae; genus Sepioteuthis; species Sepioteuthis lessoniana. The sequence goes on from OY757930.1 coordinate 14,611,898, forward strand.
ATACATTTTTTTTTCTTTTCCTATATTACCTAGTTCTTGCAGGGTTCCTTTTCTCCGAGCGTTCTGATTCTTACTTTATTTTGCGATCCTACATTATTATCATTGTTACTGCTTGAGAGTTTTTTAGCTGATAATATTTACCAACCCCTCCGCTCGGGCAGGATATGACACAAGGTCAATTTTTTAAGTGGAGTTTAACAGGTTTGAATTCAGAGTTTTCCTTCTCCTAGGCTAGTTGCCTCACCAAGGCTGAAGAACCTAGTCTACCCTACTATTTACCCATAGCTGGAGGGAGAATAATTTGATTCATGCCTTTCCCAAGGGTATTAGTGCTATGTGACATGCAATCAGTCCAGGATTTGAACTCGTGTAACCGTGTCCAATTCCTGTGACGATAACCATTACACCACGAGTTTTTTAGCTGATGGTTTTTACAGGAGTCTGAGTATCAGCAAGTCTCCTCAAGTGTCCAGGGAATTTCCCTGTATTCTAGCCAATCTTAATAATGCTGTAGTCTGGATGCTCTCCACTCGTCCTCAGATTTCTAAATCTTCCAGACCCTTTATCAAGCATTAGGGGATTGTTCCGAGCACATGAATTACAATTGGTATGACATCATCTTTATGTTCGATAGGTTTTAGTTGCCCGGCGAGGTCTTTCTTCTTCTTCTTCTTCTTCTTCTTCTTATTATTATTATTATTATTATTATTATTATTATTACTCCTTTAGAGTTTTTCACATCAGCGTTAGCTGATCGTTTTTCACGTGAGTTGGAGTGAAAAGAAGTTTCCTTAAATCCTCAGAACTCGTCTCAGGATTCTGGCTATTTTCATTAATGCTGTCGTTTGGATGGTCTCCACTCGTCCACCAACCTCCAAGTCCTCCGGGCCCTTTAATAATCCTTTAGTTACTGTGCCAAAAGCACCAATCACACGTGATACAACCGGCACCTTCATGTTCCACAGTTTTCTGTTTCAATTCTCTAGCAAGGTCGAAGAGCTTATCTTTTTTTTTCACATTCTTTCAGTTTTATTCTATGATCAGCCGAGACAGCAAAGTTGACAGTTTGGCAAATTCTCTTTTTTTTATTGATTATTATAAGGTCTGGTTTTATGGCCGAGATTAGGTGGTCCGTGTATATGTCAAAGTCACAGAGGAGTTTATGTGTTTCATTTTCTTGGACAGGTTCTGGATTGAGCTTACACCATTTGTTCGTATGATCAAATTTAAATATCTTGCACATTTCCAAGTGGATCACCTTGCCGACCCAGTCGTGTCTAGTCTTGTACTCTTTCTGTGCTAATTTGCTATTATTCTATTTATCGCTTCGTCTCTGTCACGGCAACGCCTACTTTGGTTATTTTATTGTATCTTATCTATCCTCGTTTTTATATGATTGGTTCTTATGGCGTTGTTTTGTGCTGCTATCAGGAAAGATTGTTTCTCTCTTACTATTCCCTCGTTACGAGTTTTTCACATCAGTTTTAACTTACGCGGTGCATTCAATAAGTTTCCAGGTATTTTTTGTACAGGCATTTAAAATTGTCGTAGACTCTTGAAAATTCAGTTTTTTATTACTATACATCTTATGAAATGACTGACCAAATTTTATGATTTCCGGTTCAAATGAACAGCTACAGCAGTGATTGGAATACACCCTACTAAAGTCTGATTGTCACAGCTGGTGAATTTCAAAAATGCAATCTGGACGTGAGGACACTTTAGAAGAACGGTATGCAATAAAATTATGTTTTAAAATTTGAAAAAAATGCCACAGATACGTATGGAATGCTTCAGACTGCTTTTCGACCATCTTGCATGAATCGAGCATCATTTCTTGAGTGGCATAAGAGATAAATGTAAGGTATGGAGTCTGTGAGGTATGGTGAGAGGTGTAAGAGGAGTAAGGGAGTCAATACACCAGAGTTGATTGGACTAAGGGTTAGGCTTAGGGTTACTAAGTTGAGGTTTTAAGGGAATTCAGGAAGAGATTCCGTCGGAAGAGGCCAGCAGTCTTCAAATCGGGTAAGTGTCATTTCCACCAGGACAATACACCAGTCCACGACTCCATCCTTGTCACAGACTATTTGACCAAGTTGGGCATCAAGACAGTTTCTCGGCCTCCTTAAAGTCCAGACCTTACTCCCTGTGACTTTTGGTTATTCCCTAAGCTCAGAGGCTGTCGTTATGAGAAAATTGATCTGACGAAAGAGGGTGTGACGAAGGTCATTGACATGCTTATACAAGAAGAGTTCCATGGGGCGTTCCAGAGGTTGTTGGAATGGTACAACACAAGCATTGCAGCCGGAGGAGATTACTTCGAAGGGGACTAGAGTTTCATGGGTGTACTATCAGTAAAAGTACCCCTACGAAAAAAAGTCTGGAAACTTATTCAATGATCCACGAATGATCTTTCTTTACTGACCGACGGAAAGACTCTCGTTAGTAATCAAGCCGATATTGTCTGTGCTGCAGTCTATAACGATTTCGATCCTTCTATTCTTCTCTAATTCATCCAGTCTTTTTCTAATCCTTTCTGAGCTGCTCTATTCACTTCAGCTACAATTGTTGTTACCGTTACTTCCATATTCCACAGCTTTTTCAGTTCTCTGGCAAGATCCAAGTATTAATCCCTTTTACACTTTTAAATGTATAATATACATACATGCAGATATATATCTACTTCAGCAACAAGACACTTAGACCGTGGAGAAAGGGTTAGCAGGGTATTTTGCAAACCTGTATTTTTTGTGCACAGATTTGCATTGTTATTTCAGTTTAATATATTTAAATTTGTGCTCATGTGCCAGACCAACTTAATGCTCAATATACATCAATATACCATAACAGAGACAGAAAAACAATAGCCCATATATATATATATATATATACATATATATATACATATACGTGTATATGCGAGTGCATAAAATTTACCAGGCAAAACTGATAATGTAATATTTTTAGAGAAGGTTATATATGCAGAAAATCCTGCGCAGTGACGTACTTTTTCATAATAAACCATAGTCAGAGGCTAAAAATAATATTTTCAGTAAAACTAGCGTTTGTATATATGGCAAATATCATGTTTATAATATTCAACACAAGGCACCATTTTCTGTGTTCGTGTGTTTGTCATGCGGCATATCAAGTCTCCGTGAGGTCTAGCAACTAACTTTAAGTGAAGGGCTGCATGTCGTTCCGTAAAGTATATGAGCCGTTGAAAGCGTGTTGCATTTAACACGAAAAAATGTTGCTATTTATTGCCTGTTTTTAATTTTTTAGACCAAGAAAAAAAAAAGAACTTCTTGTTGCATGATTTCATGAGTACATTACTTGTTCATGGCGAACATAAAACGTTTTCACAGGAGATTCGATGCATTTCAAAAGCTGTGGCCGGGATATTTGTAAGATCTATTTTTGTTACTTCATTCGCTACCACACTAAATTCTTGATCGCCCCGTTGGTAAAGATTAGAATTTGCCAACTGCATCCTCTACAGAATGATACCGCACCCCCCGAAAAAGTTGTGAATTCAGTTTTCTTCTCCAATGCTTTTTGACTAACCGAGAGCTAAAAAACCCTGTCTACCCTGCTATTTATTTATTCCAGTGTGTACATATGTTTTTATCTACACGGCTGAGTAGGAAGTTTTGCCAAATTTTAGTTCGTGCTAGATGCGTCCTGTATATTACATAACCAAACCAGTTTAAGTATTGACATATGACTGCTGTTGTTAGTAGTATCGTTTTTGATGCACTGTAACTTTGTTTGTTTGTTTGCCTGTTTGGGTTTTATGGCATGTCAATCTTTGTAGGTTATTTAATTCCAAATTCATTTTTCTACAAATAAACAATTCTATTTAAAACAATTCAATCTAGCATAAGTACACAGTTTAATTGTAAAAAACATTTCTATTTCAGACTATTAAATTTAGTTAAACAGTTCAAATTCATACAATTCAATTCAGTATAAGTATAGTTTTGTCAACACACAATTAAATATCAAAACAGTTCTATTTCAGACAATTCATTTTAGCATACAAAAATATTTCTATTTCAAGCAATTCTTTTTAGATTAAGTACGTAGTTTAGATGTCAAAACAGTTCTATTTGAAGCAATTCTATTTAGCGTAAGTACACACTTTAGTTCTATTAGAACAATAGATACGACCCTATCAGATGTTAACCGCTCCGAACCAGAGTGGACCAGAGAGCGATGGCAATGAAGGGGTATTCCACATTCCCCAAAGCTCCCGCATAACTGGAACCTAACCATCAATTTTTTTAGTTTCCTAGCCTGTACGCTAGTTCTTGAGGGAGTCTGCAGAAATGTAATCGGTGTTTTCTACAGCACCAGCTGACTGGGGGTGTCACTTTGTAAATTACTTTACTCCGTGCGAACTTTGAAAGTCACACAGAGGAACGAGCAATTCAGTCTTGTCTGGAAACATACACTTTTCGACGCAGCGAAAAAAACCAAAAAAATTTCCTAAAGGAAAAGTGAATGTGCAGTAAATCGTTGTAAAGTAACCACATTATTCAAGGGATTTGACTCGGATTGCTAGAACCTTACGATCAGGCAAGTTACGGTAGACCTAAAAAAAGGGGATTGTAATGTCGTGCTATAAGCCATAGGGGGACATCAGGCAAGTAGCATTCGGAGATTATTTGGCAGGGTCAGTATCTCAATGAAAGCGTGATATGTCACCTCCATGACCATAGCAAAAGAGCCCTGAAGCTACAAAATCGTCGTAAAAGTTACCAAAATATTGCAAAACATATCATCATCATCATCATCATCATTATGTCGTGCTGCTAGCACTGATATCCCTGACACTCACTCGCCACTTCTCCCTATCATTCATCGCTTCTGGCAGGTCTTCAGGTCAACATCCCGTATCCTCACATAGCTGCTGTACGTATGTTCGAGTTGGTCGTCCTGTATTTGCTTGGCCATATGCGGGGGTTCATAGGAGTACATCACTATGAGTTCGTTCTTGCTTCTCCACAGTGTCCTGCGTGTCTGGTTCGTCTAACTTTTATAGCTTTCCTGATGGGAGGCAGGTGGCCGTATAGTTGGTGCCTTATGGGGTGTTGCCGCCAGACTTGTTCAATATTGCTCTGAACATTCTTGTGTAATTGCCGTCTAGCTTCTTCTTCAGCCGTTTAGTTAGCGTTCAAGTAGTGCATCCATATAGCAACATCGATACGACTGCTGTCTGGAAGAAACTGCGTTTCATTTTATCGGTCAGGTCTGATTTCCATATGATTGAGAGCCTATCAATAGCTGTCCATGCTTTCGTTAGTCGTGTGTCGATGTCTTTTTCGTGACCCACCATATTATCACTTTATTTTTCTGTTTTCTGATGATCAGTCTATACCTACGAAATAAACCACTGGATTCTATAATAATATTTATTTCACACAATCTCTTTGATAAAATCGGTTCGTCACTATAGTGGTACAGCATTTTTTTAAAAATCTTTGTTTAATGGCAAATAAACGTTCGTGCGTTAAGCTCATAACTGAAAGGATTTTACTGCAATTCAGAAGTTATACATATACTTCTTCACTCAGTCACTAGCAGGATGTTACATGCGGGCAATGTATAAGCAGAGTTCAGTTGGTTTCAGTTCAGAGATTTACAATCTCCTAGACTAGTTGACACACCTTGTCTGTCTTTATATTTACCAATAGCTGGGTCGAGATAATTTTTGAATTTAAACCTTTCCCAAACGTATTAGCGTTATGCAAAATAAATTCAGTATTTTCCAGGTTTTGAAATAGGTTTACTAATTAGTTGATTGATTGATTGATTTTAATGTTGAGTCAATCTGTCTGCATTTATTGTTTACGAAATCAATAAATGGTTAATCCACATTGCCCAAAGCTCAAGCATTACCATTAGATTGTTTTGCGTTATAAGCTGGACACTCGTTGGGAGAGTCTTACCCCTCTGCAGAGAAGTAGTCAATGTATTCTCTAGCTCCAGCCGACTAGGCCCGATTTGAAATTGGGCCCCTGGTTCAGTTTCCTAATATGATCACAATTACATAACGAGTCCCTGTCGATGTAATAAGTAACTATTTACTACACGTAGTTTATTTTAGAATAATCTCAATATTTTGAGGTATTCATTGAGAATGTGAATCTCTTTAAGGTTCTATCCTGTTTACCCAACCCCTCCGCTCGGGCAGGATAAGACACAATGTCAGTTTTTAAGTGGAGTTTAAGAGGTTTCAATTCAGAGTGTTCCTTCTCCTAGACTAGTTGCCTCATCAAGGCTGAAGAACCTAGTTTGCCCTACTATTTACCCATAGCTGGAGGGAGAATAATTGGATTCATACCTTTCCCAAGGGTATTAGTGCTATGTGAAATGCAATCAGTCTCGTCCAGGATTTGAACTTGAGTCGCCGTGTCCATTTCCTACGACGATAACCATTACACCACGGGCACCTCTTTATGGTTCTATAGACTATTTACCATTTCACAACGCAAGGCACGACTGGAATGTTGTAAGTAATGTACAATCTAAAACTCTGATAACCACATATTAATCATAAATGAACGTGTTTTTTTGAGAAGTACAGATAAAGGTTTACGCTTGCAGCCTATCATAGTCATAACGATATCATTTTCAACAGGATATCTTCATTAAATGTAACTCGAGAATATTACGATAGTTCCACTTAAGCGAAATACACACGGATAATTAATTTCGTATGGATACATTCCTTAATGTACAACTAAATTAATAAGTCGCAAAAAATGAATGCAAAATTAAACCTTTAAAGTAAATATGGAGAATAGAAAAAAACTTGGAAGGCGTGATTAGTCATATGAGTAGATTGGGATTCTTCACAGTTGAGTGCCAACGAAAAACCAGGAAAGATAAATTTCTCTTTTTTTGGCCCCTTGTGGAATCGTGTTATAATCTTCAACTGAGAATTCTTCCACATCTTCATCATCTCATTCTAGAGAAGTGAGGCATAACGGTTATATTAATAGTAAATAAAACTGCGGAGCCAAGTTCAATCCTGTACGAAGCACGTTATTTTCACTACACGCTAATGCCTCTTGGGGAAGGCTTGGATCTAACGGTTTTTCCCCCAAATACTGGTGAATACTATGGCAGCCTGGATTCTTGAGGCTTGACCAGAAGACGGAAACTGGTCTAGAAGGAAAGATCTTAATTAAGTACAGCATTACTCTAAAAAAATTACCGTGTCTCACATCTTGCCCGGGCTGGAATAGTTGGGTAAATACATACTTGAGGTAAGTTTTGATCGGAGGAACTGGACTTTGCAAACAAAGTTCAAATACTGGATGAATTAGTGTTACTTTTATTTCCCTGTTTATATCTCAAGACAAAATCCAACTATTTGTTCTATTCAAGCCCTTTGCTGATTAGAGAGATTTTACTTTTTTAACTTAGGTTCAGCAACCGGCCAAGAACAAGGAAAATTCTGAATTCATACCAGCTGTACTGGGTTTTTAAAATATTTCGTTTGTTGATTGAACGATTGATTGATTTTTCTGCATGTCAACTCGTCAGAGATTATTTTACGTGTAGAGATGAGTGAAATGGATAAATTGACCGTTTATATTTATAATTTTCTGAAGTTTCTAGAAGTGTTTTTTTTTTTGGCACATGTTTATATGATATCACATTTTTCTATCTTATATAAATATTTTGCGAACAGTTACTACTCAGTCCAGTCGGCTGGAGTTATAAAATACATCGAGTGAATCTCTGTGAAGGTTTAAGTCTCCTCGCCTCATACAACGTATGGCTTGAATATGATAAAAAACAATCTGATAGTGGAGCGTTTGCAAACGAGGAGTATCCCTTCATTGAGATTTTTCACATATCTACTATTACTCTGAATGGATGTACTTGTCAGGTTCCAATATCTGGTTCAAACAGTACTATATTATCATTTACTTTACTTGAAGTCATTTAACTGTGAAAAATAATAGCAATACTTGAAACCTTTTCACATTTTACAAACAAATAATCTTTGGCTCGTTTAAAAATAATGTTACATCAAAATATTCGCTTACAAATCCAGTTTATACTTCTCAATCATAAATGATTGAGAATTATAAACAGGATGTAACTTCCGCATAACGAATGGATTACTAAACCATCAGATCCTATCACTCCTGATCATATTTGCCCGGGTGTAATGGTAGGAAAGGGGTAGTCCACATTTAACAGAACACCAGAAAAGAAACTTTACAACCAATATGGTTAAGTGTCATACCCATGACATTTTTTTGTAGAAAGGTTCTTACTCCTCTGAAGAGAAAATAGTCAGCTTATTCAAAACCTTGACATGAGGTAAATGCGGGTGGTTATCAAAATAACTACACTTTATTTTGACAAAATTTGCAGAGTTGAGCATATTACTTGCCATGCCAGAAAATGACGTTCCTTATGCTGATTTACTGAGATATTCCATACGTGAAATGGATGCTATGCTTGTTGTTGTAAGTAACAAGTCAAGCACTTAGAACGGAATTGAGGAGCAATTACTCAAGGCAGGACACTTTTTTGTTCATTTTATAAAACAGATTCCTTTCCTAAAATGCTTCATATCCACACATATTCATAGTTTATGAGTATGGCTGGACAAATATCAGCAGAATTAGTTCGATTGATTCTACTTGTGTAGGCGTTTTTGAATGAATCAGGAAACGATTCTACTCTAAAGTAAAACGGTGAACTGA
>OY757930.1:14625632-14783132 GCA_963585895.1 Sepioteuthis lessoniana
ACCCTGAAAAATCAACTCGTTCAAAAAATCATTTCCGTTTGTTAAGAAAAAAATGGTTGTTCTTTTGTCCGGGATTAGCTAGTTAATGTGTATCTCAGGAAATGCTGTGCCTCATTTTCTAAGATATTCTCTGTTCTTTGCATACACAATTTATTTGCATATTCAAATCATAGTCGATTGCAAGATTCCCATTTAATATTTTTTCACTCCCATATTAACCTTTGACACAGCTGTCATGTTTAAGCTGTGTAGATAAGAACACAGTGATGCGTTTGTGTAAGCAGCTCACGAGTGTTGATAGTTTAAACGAGTCTCTTGGATTGACTAACGGAACACCGTAACCATCGTGAAATTGTATTTACACGGGTACCCATGTCAGATAGAGTCAGTTTCAGTCTCTGATAAACGGTTGGGCAGTCAAGTCGCATGGAGAGGAACCAGCGATAGGGCAATCTTAAGCGGGATCCTGAATATGGCAAAAGGCGGTTATGAATTAAGTGAGGGTCAATATTGCAGTCCTCCAAATCCTCCGTTTGTCTTCTCCCTGTCTCTCTCACAGGCCTACCTAGTTTCAACCCCAAGACGAAATAAAGTGACCGATATTTTTGTATAGAGAAAAGTGTTATTCATTCCATTATCATGTTAAAATATACCCATTTATTTGTTCTTATTTTAGTTCTCTATCAATATTACCTGTTATATGGTTGAGTGATAAATATCTTACTACATAGCTAACAACTACAATTCTTCCATGTCTTACGTATTCTGCATCTTACATAATTTTAGGGCATTATTTACCGGACATTGGCATAATGGTTAGAGTGTTCGCCCATGGCCCGGGAGACCTGGGTTCAATCCTAGATCGAGTCATACCAAAGACTCAAAAAATGGTACTTGATGCTACCTTGCTTAACTCTTAGCATTATAAGGTAAGGATCAAGGGTATAGTGGTGCAATCCAGGAAAAGGTGGAGCACCCTCCCCTAAACACTGGTTAAGTACCTTTCGAAAAGAGATCCTTAGGTTACCCTCGACTACGGTTGCCAACTTGACTTACTTTTTTTTTAATATGCTATTATGAATAATTAAGTTTATCTCTTTATGTATCCTCGTCATCTTATGTGAAATGTCTTTGATTATGATTATTTTAATCATTACTAGTTTTTTTACACAACCTCTAACTGATTATCTTAAAAACGATTTTAATGACAACAACTTTTTTCCGAGAAAGCAGGGCTCTTCTAATTATCCAAGCTGATTTTTGTTGTCAAGATGCTTTCAATACTTCTATTCTCTCCCATTTTCTTTGCCAACATCTTGCGGACTGTTTCAATATTCGTATTACTGTTAACTACGTATTATACCACTTTATGAGCTCTCAAGAAAAACCCAGTAATTTGTCTTGAATTTCCTCTTCCTTTATTTTCACACGGTGTTTTGCTAGCACAGAACAAATCCACAAGACGACGAATTCTTTTCTTTTGGTCAATTAAAACTATTTCTGATCATCTGATCGCAATTGAATGGTACGTTTGAATCTCAGAGACAATGAAAATGGCATGCTTTTCATTTTAAAAGAAAGATTCTGGTTCACGTACATACGATTTGTTTCTTTATCATTGAAGATTTTTGGACAATTGTTTTCATCTTTATTGTTATTTCCACAACGTTTCCGCCGATATATCCACCGGCCTTCTTCAAGTGTTTGTCGATCTCGGAAACCTTCACGGAACTTCGAACTACATCCTTTATTGAATCCATGGGAGTTGCCTCTTCTGATTCCGTTAGCCATAACCGGGTACAAGTGTTAACTATTCCTGTATTGTTACTCGCTGAAGTCAGGTTTGAATCTGCAACCTCCAGATGATTGTCTCCTTAGATGCTTAGGGAACCAACACCTATAACCGTTACGCTATGTGTCCTGCTGGCTAACGAAATAAGAACTGGTGACCACACCGTCGATTCAATAAAGGACGTAGTTCGAAGTTCCATGAAGGTTCTCTAGTTCGACAAACACTTGAAGAAGGTCGGGGTACATATCGGCAGAAACGTTGTGGAAATAACAATAAAGATGAAGACAATAGCCCGAAAATGCTTAATGATAAATTGCCCAGTCGGCTGGGTCTGCAGAATATATCGACTGCACCTCTGCAGAGGGGTAAGACCCCCCCCAATGAGTGTTTAGGATATGACACAAAACAGTCTGATGGTGAGGTCCCAGTAATGCTGGGGCTTTGGGGAATATGGATCACCCTTTCATTGCCATTACTCCCAGGTCCAGTCCGGTCCGGAGTGCTAGCACCTGATTGGGCCCTATCTATGGGTTAAATAGAACTAACGGCATACTTATGCTAAACTGAATTGTTTGATTAAAGTGAATAGCTTGAAATAGAAATGTTTTTGACAATTAATCTTTACTTACTTTTAAACTGCGTGCTAATGCTAAGCTTAATTATTTGAAGTAGAAGTGTTTTTGACATTGAAACTGTATTTACACTCAATTGAATTATTTAACATAGAACTGTTTTGAATGCTAACTATGTGTAAACACAACCTGCACTTATACTAAACTGAATTAGATGAATTATAACTGCCTGACTATAGTGAATAGCTGGAAATAGAAATGTTTTTCACCATTAAATTGTACTTACATTTATACTGCGTATTTATGCTAAACTGAATTGTTTGAAATAGAACTGTTTTTGCCATTGAAACTGTACTTACACTAAACTGAATTGTGATATGTAACTGCTTGAATAGTTTGAAATGGAAATGTTTTTGACAATTAAACTGAATTGTTTGAAATAGAACTGATTATTTACATAAAAATAGCTTTGGAATTAGATAACCTAGAAAGGTTGATATGCAATAAAACCCACCAAACCAAACCAAACCAAACCAAACCTTAATGATAAAATCATATGCTTCGTCTCAGAAAATTAGACAACTAATTCGATTTGTATGTTTAATTTTCTCTTTTTTACACTATTGCATCTAGATCACATTCCCCACCGAGACGTACCTGTAACTGTATATTTTTGTTTCTAATTTACTATTGTCACCTATTATGTAATTAATCGTTTCATCACTATCACAACATCAACTAAACTCGCTACTACTCTGCATGTTATTATATAACTCTTTTGAGAGATTTTCACACCAGCGATAGTCCCTTTACGAAACATTTGGGAATCGTTTCAAGCGCACCAATCACAATTTATATGACTATAGTTTTTTTCTGTTCTCTTGCAAGGTCTATGTAATTATATCGCTTTTCACATTCTTTTAATTTTATTCCGTTGACTGCCGGGACGGCGAAGTTCATTATTCTGCAGGTCCTCTTTTTTTGTCGACTATCACTAAGTCGGGTTGTCTGGCCGAGATTAGGTGATCCGTTTATTTTTCAAATACCAGAGAACTGTGTGCATCTCACTCTCAAGACGGATTCTGATTTATACATGTATTAATTGTTCGTATGGTCAAATTCAATTTTCTTGCACTATTCCAAGTTGATCACGTTCCCCACCCAGCTGTGTCTAGTCTTTTGGACTTTTTACGCTAATTTGCTGCATTCGATTATTATGCGATTGGTCGTTTAGACTCTCTCACTACATAACCTGTACGTGGTCGTTTGTTGCGTTTTTTCTATATTCAGTGTAACGTAGTCGGTCGTTAAACGGTGTTTTGTGCTGCCATCAGAAGTGACTCAATTTCTATGCTAATTTTTTCCTTACTTTGCAATTTCCAAGTTGTCTCGTGTATGATTACTTCTTTGTTGCTTAAATATCAATACAAACGTTTTTCTTCCCATTTTTCTTTTATAGTCATTGTTTTCCCTTTTATCCTCGTGGCGTTTGTGTTGTTTCTTGTTGAAGTAATTATTCTTTCTTTGCTCTTTTTCATATTATTATTATCATTATTATTATTATTTACTCCTTTAGAGTTTTTCATATCAGTGTTACCTGATGGTTTTTCACTGGAGTTTGATTGACAGCAAATCTCCTCAAGTCTCCAGGACTCGTCTCAAGATTCTGGCCGTTCTCAGCGATAGTGTCATTTGGATAGTCTCTACCGTCCATTATCTTCCAAGCCCCCAGCCCTTTTAATGATCCTTTAGTTATTGTACCAAAAGCACCAATCACCATTGGCACAATCATCACTTTCATGTTCCACAGCTTTTTCAATTTTCTAGCAAGGTCGAGGTACTTATCCCTCTTTTCACATTCCTTCACATTTATTCTGTGGTCCGCCGGGACAGCAATGTCGACAATTTTGCAAATTCTCTTTCTTTTGTTGATTATTATAAGGTATAGTCTTCTGGCCGGGATTAGGTGATACGTTTGTATGTTAAAGTCACATAGTTGTTTACGCGTGTCATTTTCTTGGACAGGTGCTGGGTAGTGCATATACCATTTGTTAGCATGGTCAAATTTAAATTTCTTGCACATCTCCCAGTGGATCACCTTGCTGACCCAGTCGTGTCTCGCCTTATACGCATTCTGTGCTAATTTGCTGCAAAAATTGTTTCAAATGTTGGTGAACGTATTTGTATTAAAAGGCAAAATTTGAGACGATGTAGACAAAATCAATAAAATGAAGAACGACAAAAAAAAACAAACAAACAAAGTAATAATTAAACTGCGTTCGTCGGCATCACTTTTATACCTTCACTTCTCTTGTGCTGAAACACTTGACTTACTTTTGTATTTTTACCTGATATATAAAGGATAATCAACGCAAGTCACCAGTAATTAAACACTTAATTATAGCCCCACCCGTTTAATTATCAGTTCCATTTGTTGCTTTGGGCGAGGTTTCATCTTACACATATGGCTTCCTCAAAGGTTCGGGCCTGGCGCCAGGAAGGATATAAAATGACTAACGAAGGTGCCAGATGTAGACAGACCATCGTATGAAAGTCAGGGATAAAGATGCTTTAGCCTGCATTGCTATGGAAGAACGTTCATATAATTAAGATTGCTACACAATGAACGAAATCAGACAAAGAGACGAAAGGAAAGATAAATTAGTACGATACACAAGGTCGTATACGCGAGAGATGACATAGATCACCTTTTAAGTAAATGAGGGAGGAAGATGGTATACCAACTTTGGACTTATTGTCATCTTCTTATTCCAAAGCTTTTTCAGTTATCTTGCAAGATCCAAGTATTTGTTTTTGTTTCTTGTTTTTTTTTTTTTTTTTTTTTTTTTTTTCCTTTTCTTTCATTTTCACTCTTTGATCGGCTCTAGGTTATAAGATATTTCTTTTTTTGTTTTTCGCATAAAGACCAGATCCGACTTTATAGACTTTTAGGATTGCGTCGAATTCAAGAATTCGAAGATTTCAATTACATGTATAATTCAAGGACTCGAAGAAGACAAAAAACAAGTGCAAATTAAGATTAATTACAGTGGGTAGTACAAACAATGTCAACTTAACGACACACAATAAAACAAAATTTAGAAAATGAAAATTGTAAGAAAAACAGCTGTATGCATACTTTAAGAAAGAAAATTGGAAAATTGCCCACAAGGAGACCTGGTCATATATAACTAGGATAGACATAGAGAGAAAAATAATCTATAGCAGCCCAAAATAACACACTAAAAACCAAATGTATCAAGGTAAAACTTGATAATACGTAACAGATTGTCAAGTGTATGCTTTAAAGTGTACGTTAACAAGTGTATGTTTTCAAGTGTATTTTTAACCGTATGTTTTCAAGTGTATGTTTTCAAGCGTATTTTCAAGTGTATGTTTTCAAGTGTATTTTCAAGTGTATGTTTCGAGTGTATTTTCAAGTGTATGTTTTCGAGTGTATTTTCAAGTGTATGTTTTCGAGTGTATTTTCAAGTGTATGTTTTCAAGTGCATGTTTTCAAGTGAATCTTAAAGTGTATGTTTTCAAGTGTACTTTCAAGTGTATGTTTCAAGCGTATGTTTTCGAGTGTATATTTTCAAATGTATTTACAAGTGTATGCTTTCAAGTGTATATTTTCGAGTTTATTTTCAAGTGTATGTTTTCAAGTGTATTTTCAAGTGTATGTTTCAAGCGTATTTTCAAGTGTATATTTCCAAGTGTATGTTTTCAAGGGTATTTTCAAGTGTATGCTTTCAAGTGTATATTTTCATGTGTATGTTTTCAAGTGTATGTTTTGCGAAGACAGACATATAACAAAGTAAACAAAAGGAGTTCAAAACTAGGTATATCATGGTGGAAATAATGATCTGTTGTCTATTGCAAAAGAGATTACGTTTTGAACATACTACCAAAAAGTATATTCACTATCCAGAATTTGCACAAGAAAATGGGGCGAATAAAATTCAATGGAATCTTGAGAAATAAAAAAAATTGCTCAATGACGACCAATATTTCAAATATAGAATTAATCTGTAAAAAAAAAAAAATAGCTCGTCATGCAGTGTAATTTAATCGTCCTGTGTATCACAGAGTGACAATATAACAAAGCGAATAGGTTAAAATATACTTAGATTTTGCAAGAGAACTGAAATTCAGTGGAACATAAAGGTGACGATACTACCAATTCCAGTTGGAGCATTTGGAGTAATTTTCAAAGGCTTGCAACGGAAACTAGATGGATTAGAAATCAGAGGAACCCTCAAGACCTTACAGGCCATAGTAAAGTTAAGATCAGTTATATTAATTATAAGAAACTAGAGACTTGAACTGACTTTCTTTCACTAAGAATTTAGAATAAGATCAGCTGCTATCACTGGTCTGAAAAGCGTGCAAGGCCTGAATTTATAATAATGGATTCAGCCCTACAGATACAGCCAGACAATAGGTTTCGATAACTGTAAGCAACAAAGAAAGGATCTATCAGATCGTATATATGACTGAGCTTGAATAGAGGCAGAATATAAAAGAAAGTGTAAAACTAGAAAAAAAAAACACCTGAAACTTTCTCTCAAATAAATAAAACCAACTTTATGAAACCTTACTTTTGCTAGTTACCGTTCTTTAAAACGTGTAAATATCATTTCATGAAAAAGAAATTGATTTTGAAATTTAAATAAGAACTGTAATTATCCAGGTTATGACTTTACTGAGATTTTTGTTAATACTGATAAATGTTTCGGAAATTTGGGGATAAAAGCAGGACATAAGAATTACTGAAATATATGAATAGATGAATAAGTAATAAGGAATCTTCCAGGGAGGTGTGCTATTACCATTACTATTTGAATTAGCGATGATGAAACTCAATCACTTGCTTAGGACATTCACAAACGGATAAAACTTTATAAATTGCGTGTAAAATATCGACGACAGCTAACAGATTGCCTAAAAATGAAGAAGAAACGGAAACCCAAATACAGGTAGTGACAATATACATTCAAGATATAAGGATGGAATTGGGCATAGAAAATTGATTCATGCTAATAATGAAAAACGGACAATGAAAAATAAAGGAAGAAATAGAACTACGAAATCAAGAAAAATTAGAAGATTTGGAGAAAAGGAAACTTACAAATACTTGGGAATATGGGATGCTAACACCATCGAGCATGCGGAGATGAAAGGAAAAATAGCTCAAAAGTACGAGAAAAATAATCGAAACTTAACAATTTCGCATGAATCTCGTCAAAGGGATTAATATCTGGGCTGTTCTCCTCGTAAGATACGCGGGAACATTCTTAAGGTGGACAAGAGAGGAACTTCAACAAATGGACTAGAAAACAAGAAAATTTATGACTATCCATAAGGCTTACATCCAAGAGATAACATAGAAAAACTTTACGCGCCATGAAAAGAAGGAGAAAGAGGAAGAGGACTATATTCGTTTAATGTGATTGATCAGTTTGTCTCAGTCATTACATAATCAACATCTGCTATTTTGTTATGTCTTGTCTATTCTTGCTAGGACTTAGATTTCATGACGTTGTTTAGTGTTGCTATCAAAAGAGATTCAGTTTGTGTGTTAAGGTTTCACTAGTTAGCCATGTCCAATAAAATGTCGCTTGTCCAGTAAAATGTCCAGTAAAATGTCGCTTATTCGTCGCTTGAAATGTCTAAACGCTGTTTTTCTTCCCAAATTTTATTTTCTGGTTATTTTGATTTTGTTGATTCTTGTGTTGTCTGTATTTTTTCTGGTGGGCGTTATCAGACTTCCCTCTGGCTTTTTAACGTTGTCTTCTAGTCGTTGTGTCGGTACATCGACGCTATCTTTAATGCTGACAAGTCCTCTTCCCCCTTCTTTACATGATACATAGAGAGCGGGAAGGTGGGGATCACTCTATCTATTTAAGTTTTTCGCTCCCTCTTTTGCATGTTACCTTTTCACTTTAGTTGAACGTACTCTTCTAACGAGAAAATAATTCTACAACGGGTAATTGTTTTTATTTCCTATCGGATGAGACTGCCTGGTGTCTTGTTCATTTATTTATGTCCCTTTCTTGATCATACCCAGGGCTTCCAATGTTACTAGAATGGTGACTTTTTAAGGTGCCAAATATTTTTCCATTTCTGTTTCCAGGTTTATTTATTTACTTATATCATCATACTCCTTGTATTATATGTTGTTATATTTTGGCAAAAATATATCAATTAGAAAGTATGTTGTTTTAACAGTCATCGATCACTAAATAAAGTTATCTGATTTTTTAGTTTTCGATCAGTCTGGATATCGAAGTCCCTTTATTATTATTATTGTTGTTGCTGTTGTTGTTGTTGTTGTTGTTGTTGTAGTTGTTGTTGTTGTTGCAGTAGCATACAATTATGTTTTTATATTCGTGGCTCCTAGCCGCACTTTTCAAGTCGGCTTTGCATATATTTTTCTTTCTTTAGATATGCATTTATATTCAAATTGATGGTTTTCTTTGTGGAACAGCTGCTTCTGGTGAAAATCTTTGAATGTTTAGATGAGAAAAGCGGAATGAAATAACACAATGCATTTTTGTCATATTCTCATTTAGTATATAAGATTCATTTTAAAATTTAGGTGCATAATCGAGACATCTAGAAAATACTCGAGATATCAATAGAATACCATATAAAGACACCATGAATACGTTTGATCTTTGCTTTCTTGCTAAGTAATCAATATTTTAATACAATACGTATACTTTGATCTTAGTTTTTCCCTGTAAATCAGCAACAAACATAAAGAATCGATATACAAGAATAGATCAGTAAGTCTATATCTTAGATATATATTATGTGTTGATGTTTGATCTGATATATCCATTTATTAATGTTAGATCTATATGACTAACATTTTTTTAAAGAATTATGCGTATTGACGAGGAAATATTTATTTTGATTCTTTGTGTAAGAGTATATTAATATTTGGTGGTTATTTGATCTTAAAGCAATCCTTATAGAAGGATTGTAGTTATGCATTTTAACTCATAACTAGGGAAAAAGAGGGTTCATAACTTCCAAATGTAAACGTGACAGAATGACTGGAGTTCAGACAACTACGATGTTATCGGACAGCACATTAGTCCCAGCAGCACAGAAGCCCTTCACAACATAAAGGAAAAGCTTTGATTGAAAATGTGTATTTGATGAGGAAACAATTTTTTTCATCATTAATCCTTTATCATATTTACCTACTCCCCCGCTCGAGCAGGATATGACACACGGTCAATTTTTAAGCGGAGTTTAACAGGTTTGAATTCAGAGATTTCCTTCTAGACTAGCTGCCTTACCAATGCTGAAGAAATAGTCTATCCTACTATTTACCCATAGCTGGAGGGAGAATAATTGGATTCATACATTCCCCAAGGGTATTAGTGTTATGCGAAATCCAATCAGTCTCGTCCAGGATTTGAACTCGTGTCACCGTGTCCATTTCCTACGACGATAACCCTTACACCACGGGCACCTCCACAATTAATCCTTTATTACCCTGAGCCTAAATGTACCATCCATGGTTTGTTCATGGTCTCCAAAACTTTAAATCGAGTATCGGAAAATAAGATTATCACATGTATGACGGGCTCAAAAGGCACAAACAAGTGATTCTTCGATGTACCTATGTACATGTACTTTGTTCGGCTGGTTTTGATCAGGATAGAAATAAATATATTATATATAGCTATTAGGCTATCATTTATATTCTTGAAAATATGATGCAAAGTTTAATTGATTATGATATTTATAAATACCAAAAGCCATCGATCTTTTTTCATAGATTAATTCCTAATATAATGTAATAACATATATAGGCTGCTCTGTGTTAAGAATTCCACTGAACTTTCAGGAAACAGATCTTATTCAAAGATAACCCGCCGTAAATTAGTTATTGCTGTTCTTATTTGACACAAATTTTCTTAAGTAATTGCTAACTGTTTCACGAATTTTACTATTAATTAATCAGGAATATTGTTAAAATTTGATTCATGAAGCATCTTAATTAAAATAATTATTGACTCCTTTGTATTTCAAATTATTGCTTTTTTCTTTTCTTTTTTCTTTATGATTGGCGTGACGTAAGAATATGGTGACAAATAAATTGAATTTGGAAATGTATAGCTGCATGACGAAAAGTGAATTACGTCTACGTGTAGGTCATTAGAGGTTAATCGGTAAAAGGCTGTTTATATCCGTTTATTTCCTCAAATTTACATTAAGGAAGGCATAAAACTTTAATATTTTATGGGGGAGGGGATGGGAGCGGTCATGTATTTCTATATATTCGAAGAGAACCTAGCTAGCCGCATTCGTCGACCCATTCAACAGTAAAATATATAGAGAGTCATCCATCACTAATCAAGCTGCAAACACCAAAATACCACATTTCCTCTGTGAAAAGACCTACTTAAAAACCGCGAATAGAAGGAATGATTTTATTTACATTATATGTTTAATTTACAAAAATGTTATCTGATGGAGATGGGAGAAAAACCCCGAAAAATACAAAAGACGAAGCAAAGCAAAAATTCCCCGTTTGGTTGCCATCCCATTCCCCCGTCTACAATGTGGAGGCCGATTGTTTTCCGGTGTCCGAAAACACCAAAAACAAACCGGATCTACCTTAAGTGGAAGAGGGTTCATAATCTAATGGGGCAAAAAAAAGATAGGGTTTGGCTGTCTATATTTGACAGACCCACAATTATAGAGAATATGCGTTGAAATTTTGTCGAAAACTGCTTCATTGTCTTTTACTTATGAGCCTTATTTTTAGAATGATAAACAAAACTAAAATTGGTATAAAAAGCAAATATAAGAAAAAGAAGCACAAAGAAAATTGATTTCATGTATAACATATAGTCATCTTGCATTCGTGCCGGATGGGGTATCGAAACCAATGGCAGATTCGAGGCCGAAAGGCCCCCAGTTTTCGGCTGGGTCACTTTCGGCTGGGCGAGCTGCAACATTCACACCTTTGTCCCCTATGTATAGCACTAGACCTTCCTGTATCGTTTAAGCTATAACCTGGCATCCGTGCCTGGACCCAGATTTAGGTCCCAGAAACAGCTTGGTTCATTGGGTCGATGAGCAGCACAGACCAGCAGGGTTCGAGCCTCGGGTCGTGCCCGACCTTCCCCTCCCCTAGATCCCTACTATAATCGGCCTTCGGGTCATTGACCTTGTGTCAAGTCCTGTCTGGTGGGAGGCGGTGACAAATATCATATAGACATATTTCTTCATGGACGGAGCATTGTCGATCACAATTGTGAGTTCGATCTCAAGTTTCGCTATTGTGTTCAATTTCGGACTTATAGCCTTGGTAATGATATGAACCTGCTAATTCATCCTGCAATGGGTTCAATAATATCACTTCTACTCTTCTATAAAGATGGCTTTGGCATTAAATAACCCAAGAAGATTGATATGTCATTAGACAAAGAAACCAAAACAAACCGATGAACAATAGAGCATATTGAAAATGAGACCTATATGTAAGTTGCTTGTTAAGTATCCTTTTGGAACTCTTTCTTTTCTTTTTACCTTTCAGAAAGCTTGTTATTCTTATCAAGCGCTTTTTCTTTAAAACTAGACAACGATGAGCACATCTCATCTTTTCATCTCTTCAGTTCATTTCTTCGGTCTTTATAGACAAAGATGGTTGATCAAATATTTCGTGAGAAATAACATTTTCAATGGTTTGCAATAAAAAGACATATGAAATAAATATGAGCGAAAACTAAGTGTCCTATTTCTCGCGGAAAGGAAAATGAGAATAAAAAAAAACACAGAAATAAATAGATTTCTGTATCCTACTCGATAGCTGAAAAGTCTGAGAAACATGAAGGTAATAGTAATACCAATTGTTGTCGTTGCTCTTAGAAATATATCCAGAAGCCTGGAATAGGGACTTGGGTAACTGAAGTCCAGTGGATAATAAAGACCTCAGCACTATCAGACTGTCTAAAATAACTGGAAGAAACGTGATGAGTTGAGGAGACTTTCTGCCTTTTTTAAAACAGGTGAGAAAACCTAAGAAATCGTAAGATGATAATAATATAATGACAAAGATGAAAAAAGTATCCATGAATACCTTTTATGTATCAGCCCATTTTATTTGATGAATTTCAAATTAAAAGCACCATTTCAAATTAAAAACAGTATAGAACTACGTCAAATTTATCCAAAAAAAAAAAGATATGTAGAAAATTTTCTGAGAATTAAGTTCTTTTTATCTTTGGACAAATTGAAAAATTGTCAAATTTTGATAATCCTGATAATAGCTGTTCAAAAGCTCTCTCGGCCAAGTAATTTGGCTCTGTCTGTATAAAATCAACGACCATTCTATAATGTAAATGTTTAATGCAACGGCAATTGAGATAATTCAGTATAATGTACTAACATATATTTCTATTAGTTTTCATTATGCAGATGACATTAAGTCGTATGCATTATCATCAATGAATTACACGTGTATCTGAACGGCGTAAGTACAGATCTATTCAGAATAACATTTCTGATCAGAGAAAAGCGGACACTTTTCTTAGAGATATCCTTTATCATGAATTTAAAGCTAATTCCTCTTTTCCCTCAAAACATGCCACACACACGCACACACATGCGTGCGCGCTTATAATTCTTTTTTGGGTCTTACAAAATATTTTGTAATTATTTGCATGTGTTCTTATGTTAGGTCACTAATAATTGTGTTACCCTTTATGTATGTTTCTAGTTTAGGGGTCACCAATAATTTGTGCAGATTTCGTTTAAATGGCTAACATAGCTTTTTCGTACAATGACAAATCACGACTTCATATTAAAAAAAATCACAAAAAATCAGATTTTCATACAATTTTAATGAAATCTTCATGTTCTTTAATCTATGAATAAAATTAATGCATTAAATATTTTATGAAAAAAAAGTATTTTTAATATGATTTCTAAAATTTAATATTTGAAGCTCTGATTTTAATGCTTTTTTATTTGATGCACATATTCAGAATTTTGTCTTTTTATGATATCCAGCAAGTATATGACATATCGTATATCCCTACCGAAAGTTAAGTAACCTGAAAAATCGGTAGGGATATATCTATATGGCATACGTTTTCTGCAAAAGAGAAAAGTCTGAAGATGTTCATTAAGTAAAATTTCTTTTTTTAAAATTCAATTCTAAGCTGTTGAAATAAAATAGTAGTGCAAATGCGGACAGAAAATTAAAAAAAAGGAATTCAAAATATTTTTCAGACGTTTTAATACTATGATTTAATAATAATAATAATAATAATAATAATAATAATGATAATAATAATAACGAGCATAAACTCTCATGGGACTTTAACATACAAACGCATCACTTGATCCCAGCCAGAAGACCAGACCTCATAATAATCCACAAAAAAAAAAAAAGAAAATTTGTAAAATTGTTGACTTTGCTACCCCGTCGGAACACAGAATAATTCTGAAGGAAAGTGAAAAGAAGGATAAGTACCTCGACCTTGCTAGAGAATTGAAACAGCTGTGGAACATGAAAGTAACGATGGTGCCAATTGTGATTAGTGCTTTAGGCACAATAACTAAAGGATTATTAAAAGGCCTTGAGGACTTCGATGTTGGCGGACGGGTAGAGACTATCCAAACGACACCATTGCTGAAAACAGCCAGAATCCTGGGACGAGTCCTGGAGACTTGAGGAGACTTGCTGTCACTCAGACTCTTGTGAAAAACCATCAGCAAACGCTGATGTAAAAAAATCTAATGAGTAAAATAATAATAATAATAATAATAATAATAATAATAATAATAATAATAATAATAAACTATGACGTCTTTAGATCACTAGGGAGTTAAATCTGATGACGTGTGTGTTCTGGTTAAAGAGGTGAGAGTCCTAAATTTGCATGAGATTCTGATCTACTTTTTACCAACCACACAGTATTTTTTAAATTTTTTTAAATCTATTTTTTAAGATATTGAAATGATAGATGAAAAAAAGGATGAGCACCTACAGTAACATTCATTTAATTAATTTCCTATTTGATCCTTTGTATTTGAGATAATAATTTCATTTTTTGTAAGCTTCGCTGTAACTTTCTGTTTAATTCACATTCAAAATTGTCATATTTATAAAAGTTCTAGCATTTTAATTTCCTCTTTTAAGCAAAGACGCCAAAGATTTAAAAATGTTCAATTATTTATTTTCAGACATTCATTTTTAATTCCAATTTAATCAATATCTTTTAAAATGTAACTTATTAACTGCTAAGTAAGCATATTTTTATTTCTTAAACTATGAGCTAATAATGTTAACATGCACAGACATTTTGCTATTTAAATAAATTATTTGTCTATTCTCTAAAAATCTTTTAGAAATATATGAAAAAAAAATGAAAATCTTGTCATAAAAATTGGGAATTAAAAAAAGCTAAGATATAGTCTTTTAGAAACAATTAAAAATGTTTGATTATTACCGGGTAAAACATTAAATATTAAAAAAAGGCAAATAAATCGTATAATCATTTCACTACGTTGATCATAAATAAATGAAAAATTAAAATAAGTTTATGGGTTTTCTTAATTGTGCATTCAAAAATCATGTAAACGTGATTTTTTTTTTTCGTTTTTCAACATTAAATACAAAAAATAAACTAATGCAGAAAAGATTTTGTATACTTAAAGGAGTTGAGGTTCTAGCTTTCACTACAATTGATTTTTGACTGCAAACAAAAACGCACCTGATTAACAAATGGAATAAGTACTGGCGAAAGAATTTCTCCTTAATTTTGACTGACTACTTGGTTAAATATCCATTGAAAATGATAGAGTTTTCAAAGTGTATAACAGTTTTACATAATTCGTTTATTCATACATCTACATTCTAATTCCATCGGAAATTTTTTAAAAATCATTTCAATATTTTAATAACATTTGTTTTTAACATCAGGTAAATGTTTTAAGTTTTCCTGAATTTAAATGTCAAAAAATATATTAAGAAATAATTAGACATATTATATAATTTTTATATAGTAAGACAGTCCTCTACCGAAAATAGCTTCAATGGTAACTGTACGAGGAAAATTAAATAAGTTTCCAAACTTTTTTCTTATGGGCACTTTTATTGATAGTACGCGCATGAAACTCAAGTCCACTTCGAAGTAATCTCCTCCGGCTAC
The DNA here is from genome assembly GCA_963585895.1 of Sepioteuthis lessoniana. Classification (NCBI taxonomy): domain Eukaryota; kingdom Metazoa; phylum Mollusca; class Cephalopoda; order Myopsida; family Loliginidae; genus Sepioteuthis; species Sepioteuthis lessoniana. The sequence goes on from OY757930.1 coordinate 14,641,184, forward strand.
AATGCACTTGTTGTACCGTTCCAACAAATTCTGGAAGGCCACATGGAAGTCCTCTTGTGTGAGCGTGTCTATGACCTTTGTCACGGCCTCTTTCATCTCCTCAATTGTCTCATAACGACAGCCTCTGAGCTTAGGAAATAACCAAAAGTCACAGAGAGCAAGGTCTGGACTATAGGAAGGCTGAGGAACTGTATTGATGCCCATCTTAGTCAAATAGTCTGTGACAAGAAGGGAGTTGTGGACGGGTGCATTATCCTGGTAGAAGTGCCACTGACCTGATTTGAAGAGTGCTGGCCTCTTCCGACGGAATCTCTCTCCTGAACTCCCTTAAAGCCTCAACATAGTAACCCTAAGCCTAACCCTAACCCTTCGGCCTATCAACTCTGTTGTATTGACTTCCTTACTGCTACCACACCTCTCATCATCCCTCACAGACTCCTTGCCTTCCTTGAATCTCTTATGTTACTAAAAAACTGACTCTCGACCCATGCAAGATGGTCCAAAATCAGTCTGAAGCATTCCACACGTTCCTGTGGAATTTTTTCCATGTTTAAAACAGTTTTTTTTACATATGGTTCTTCTAAAGTGTCCTCACGTCCATATTGCATTTTTGGAATTCGCCAGCTGTGACAATCAGGCTTTAGTATGGTGTATTGCAATTCTTGTTGTAGCTGTTCCTTTGAATCTGAAATCATAAAAAATTAATCAATCATCTCATGAGATGCATAGCAATAACATACTGAATTTTCAAGAGTCTACGACAATTTTAAATGCCTGTACAAAAAAAGTCCGTAACCTCATTGAAGGCACCACGTATATTTATTGTTGATGACATTTTAATGTTATATATAATGAATAAAACATTGAATTAAAAAAATTCTAAAGCAAGTTTCATATACAGGACACTCGTTGGAAGAGGTTATACCCTTCTGCAGACATGCTGTCAGCGTATTCTTTCGCCCCAGCCGATTGGGTTGTGTTTTCTTTAAATAACAGGAGCATATTTCAATAAATTGTATAAACTTCAAATATAGCGAGTCATTCAGGAAGCACAGGTAGCCCATGATTGATCGAAAGGCTTGATAAAACAGTATCATTCACGGTTGTTTTAAATGTCGATTACAAAATATAAAAATACGTAAATTTATGGTCTAAAATTTACAATATGTGTATATTTTGCTGATGCCCAGTCGTTATGGTTAAGAACATGTTGATCCTATCTTCTAGGAAGAGATAAGATTCCCCACTAAGATATCATATTTACCAACCTGTCCGATCGGGTAGGATATGACACAAGGTCTACTTTTTAAGCGTAGTTTAACAGGTTTGAATTCAGAGTTTTCTTTCTCCTAGACTAGTTGCCTCATCAAGGCTGAAGAACCCAGTCTGCCCTGTTATTTACGCATAGCTGGAGGGAGAATAATTTGATTCATACCTTTCCCAGGGGCATTAGTGATATGTGAAATTCAATCAGTCTCGTCCACTAAAATATGCTACCTGGATATAATGTTCTACTGCACCTGCAGGTGAGGCCACGATCATATTTTATTGCCATTACTCCTAGGTCCACTTCTATATATATTGGTTGTACCTTTTAGTCTCTCTTGTATAGGTCAAATTTATCTGTTTGAATATTATTGGAAGTTAATGAGACGGAATGAAAAATAAAAAGAAACAAGCACAGAAAAATGTAAATATGAATATATTATAAACAAGATTAACATCTAAGCATAAAATAATCGGAGTGGAATTGACATGCTGTTAAAATCAATCATTTTTTTGCTGTTATATTTCATTATGTTTTAAAAAACAAACAACTTATATTGTTACACAACAGTTCTATGTTGTTTTCTCTTTTTTTTATCCTTGAGACAATTCGGGTTATTGTCTTAATCATTATATTTATATTCAGAATGTTTCGGTTGGTATGTCCGTCTGCCATCTTCAGTCGTCTCTTATCGAACCTGGGAAACTACACGGAACTTCACACCGAACACTTTATTCAATTAACAGAGGTAGATTTTTCTAATTCCGTTCAAACTGGTACAAGAGTTAAACTATGATAATTATTCCTTGTTACTTTGAACCGTATTCAGGATTGAATCTGAAAAGTCCCGATGATTTTACTTAGACATTCACTATCTAAACGCTGTTATAAAATTACGGAATGATTTTTTAAATATTAATCATTTTTCGTTAGTCACATTTTATCATTCGGTTTGGTTGGGCTATGAACTATTCGGCTCTGAGTGCAGGTGCACATACATTGAGTACAGTTCACGCTCGTGCGTAGAGGATATGATAATAACAAATGTCATAATAAAAACCCCAGAAAGGAAATGTGATTGGGGTGTGAATGACGTCATGCCCGGAAGCGACTGGCTAAGAATTTGGTGATTTTGAAAAAGACTTAGTTGAGATTCGATTCTGGACCGGGCCAGTCCAGCTGTAGGCTAGGAATGTGCAGCGCGTTTGTTGGGTCAGATCGTATATTCAGCATTGTTAAAATTGTGTCTCACTCTCCTCGTGTCGAAAAAGTAAAGTCAAGAAGTTAATCAACGTTTCGTACCTGAAGAACGGAGAGTCGTCAGTGTTTCGTATTTCCCTGCATCAGTATATTTGTATAGTTGTATCATGGCTATACAACAACGCCTATATTTGTTATCCTACTCGTCTAACTGCATAATAAACGTTGTCAATATAACAATAAAGATGGAAACAATAATCCGAATACGCTAAATTATGAAAATGGTCGAGTTTCATTTCAGAAATTTACACAAATAATCCCCTTTTTTGTTATTCATTTTTCACTGATGTTGAATAATATATGAATATATTGTAACGTTATAAACGGGGTGCGAATAAGATGAACAGTTACACAAAGTCAGCGGCAGGAAAAATGATGAATTGACAAAGTTCAACATCTTCTCCGGTAAACACTGTGTGATAAAATATACTAGATCTAGTACGGAGGACTAAAATGTGCTGTTAGCCAGAACTGATCAAGGTCACCAGAGTCGATCTGCAATCTAAGTGGTGATGGGTACAGATCAGACATTGAACGTTGTGTCCGTTAACCCATCCCACACATTTCCCTGGCATTACAAATTGATCAGAATAAATAAAACAACAGATTTTGCAATCCATGAGACGAGCTGTATTTTCTTTTTTTTTTTAATTTTAGAGTCTCGTGATTGGTCATCACGTTCATTGTAGCCTTCAAGGACTAAGCCAGAGTACATATATATTGGATACCAGACGGTAGTTCTATAAGTTCGTAGACTAGAACAATACAGATGCAGAATATTTTAAGTTATAAAAATATCGATGAAAATTAATCATTGAATTTTATTGAAGTACAATTGACAGAACCAAAACCAACTCCGATGTCAAGAGTTGACTGCTTAGAATTAGTAAAAATTAATTGAATGAAGAAACGTTATATGTATCGTGAGAATTAGACACGACATTTAATTAAGGAAAAATTAGAATGTCTTGTCTGTTTTTTCTGACATAGATTTGATTAATTATTTATCTTGCAATCAACAACAACATCATGTTGATCAATATATTTTGGGCGGATCCTCATAACGCTGACCAAGAAATGTACTTGGTAGTATACAATGATGAATAATAATAGACCTTCTACGTTGGTAATTGGTCTTCATTGGATTTCTTTTTTATTTACATATCAATCTTCGCGGGATATTTAATGTAAAAACTGTACTTGTAGAACAATAGTCTTAGCACTATTTAACCCACACCTGCGGATAAAGCAGTTTTTACCTTTATCAAGGTTATTATTCCAAAAGGGAACTTAATAGCGCGACTGGATTTTAATACCGGTAGCCATAATGTTGCAGTCCAACACATTAGCCATAAAGGCATCGGGTTTTCCCACAGTGAGGTATATATATATATATATATATACATGTGGTGCCTTCAATAAGTTACCAGAGGTTTTGTGTACAGGCATTTGAAATTGTAGTATACCCTTGAAAATTTAGTATGTTATTGCTATTCATCTTATCAGATGACCAACCAGTTTTTATGATTTCATGTTCAAAGGAACAGCTACAGCAGGAATTATAATACACCCTACTAAAATCTGATTGTCACAGCTAGTGAATTTCAAAAATGCAATCTGGACGTGAGGACACTTTAGAAGAACCATATGCAATAAAATTCTGTTTTAAACTTAGAAAAAATGCCACAGAAACGTATGGAATGCTTCAGACTGCTCTTCGTCCATCTTGCATGAATCGAGCGTCAGTTTTTGAGTGGCATACGAGATTCAAGGAAGGCAAGGAATTTGTGAGGGATGATGAGAGGTGTGGGAGGAGTAAGGAAGTCAATACACCAGAGGTGATTGGCCAAATGGTCAGGTTTAGGCTTCGGGTTACTATGTTGAGGTTTTAAGGGAGTTCAGGAAGAGATTCCTTGGGAAGAGGCCCACACTCTTTTAATTGGGTCAGTGGCATTTCCAGCAGGACAATGCACCAGTCCAAAACTCTATCCTTATCACAGACTATTTGACCAAGATGGGCATCAAGACAGTTTCTCACTCTCCCTATAGTCCAGACCTTGCTACCTGTGACTTTTAGTTATTCCCTAAGCTCAGAGGCTGTCGTTATGAGATAAGTGTGGTGATGAAAGAGGCGGTGACGAAGGTCATTGACACGCTCACACAAGAAGACTTCCATGGGGCCTTGCAGAAGTTGTTGGAATGATAAAACAAGTGCATTGCAGCCATAGGAGTTTACTTTGAAGGGGACTTGTGTTTCATGAGTGTACTATCAATAAAAGTGCCCATGCAATAAAAAAGTCTGGAAACTTATTTAATGATCCTCGTATATGTATATATATATATAGAGAGAGATAGATAGATCTGGGAGTACGAAATAGGAATAAATCCGAGAGTAAGAGGAAAATAGAAAAAACAAACTCATCTAAGAGAGATGAAAATATTATTAAGGAAGGTTAATGTTAAAAATTTTCAGTTTTCTAAAACCAAAAAGTTTAAATGATCATTTTCATTTGTAATAAATTCAACACTTTTTAATTTCTTTGCTTTTCTACTAATATATATATATATATATATATATATATATATATATATATATATATATATATATATATATATATATTAGGGTGAGGTTAAAATAAGGAAGACTCAATCAACGGCGTTTTTGTGACAAAAACATCATCGGATTCTTTGTCTTCGCTGGGTTTGTCTGATATTACTTTCCTTTATGGAAATAAATAATTTTTGCTTTATGTTTGGAAAAGTAAAGTTGAGATGAATTGAAGGCTCCCTTTTCGATAGCTACTACAGGAGGGAGCTATACCTTTCCCTGGATTTCTCCATTTTACCCTTTATCAATATCGTATAATTCTAAGTGTTAAGGAAGGAGACATTAGCTACTATTGTTGAGTCTTCAGCATGGCTCGACCTAGGATTGAACCCCAGTCTCCCGGGCTATTGGCGAAAACGCTAACTATTATGCCAATCTACCAGATAACAAATTTAAAAGTCTTTAAACTAAATTGAGTATTATCATATCCCTAATTTTTATCTTTCATTGCAATTTTTTTCATTGAACTTTTTTATTTCTACATTATCATTTTTTTGATGACAAATATATGTCTAGTATGCAATCAATTTATGCAATCAATTTCACAAAGTTATATTGTAAAAATTATTAATCAGAAACACTAATATGTATTACACAATCATATGTTTTAAAATATTTTTTCAATCTAATAATAAACATTTCTTTTCACACATATTTGAGAAGCTAATCAAAATTATTATCATTAGTAAACAGTAATAGGTTCATGTTAACATTAATACAAATACATTGTACCGACATATCTTCAAACGGATATATTTGACCCAAAGCAAGGTCATCATGTAAACGTTACACCCTCTCCCCCACTACATTTTAGATCAGTCTTCTAACCATTCCTCTTCTTACGCCGGTGATCAACTAGTGGTTGAGGGGGTAACGCACATTTCTTTACCACTACACAATACGATCGGGGGGATAGGAGAAAATAAAACAGACGAACAAACACGAACAAGGCTTGGGGTTAACCAAGAGCAGAAAAGAGGTATTGCAACACTATATGCATGTGCGGACTATCGCTAGCCTGGGTTACTAGCGAAAATTCCACAAAGCTACTGGAATCAGACTCATCTTGACTCCCTGTCGCTGGACCCTATCTTCTCTGCTACTGTCTCCCGAGTCCGGTGTTGACTGCCCCTGTCCATGGTTCCACGCCAACTCTCTGGTGTCCAGTCGCCAACTGCTCTCGTCCGGGGCCCCCGTCAACTCCTCTCTGCTCCTTAGTCCAGCCAACTCTCATTCGCGTCCCCGTACCACTTCCGGATACGGCGAGATTTCAGGTCCAAGAATCCTTTGTCTGGTTTCGCGCCAAAACAGACAAAGGAATCGTCTACTTTGGCAGCCCACCCACATAGTGCTACAATCGCGGATAATACTGCTTTGGGTAAGATTGGACGTTCGAGTTAGGGCAATGAACGGATACTTCTTATCCCACAGAGCTCATGAACTGGAGCCTCACCACTGTATGTAGAGTTCGGTCATAGCAGGAAAGCCCTAAAGATGTTCCACTTAGAGATTTCTAAGCTCCACTGACAGGATGAGATGAAAGTGAAGTATATATAATGACAGGAGTAATTGGAATGGGAAAATTGCATGGCGTTAATATTTTGCTTATTAATAACATTTCTGCCATTGAAAACATGCAATAACCTCTCCCATTAGGTCTCTTTAACTTCTCACATTATAACCATATCCATGTTGTCTTATCATATCATATTTACCAACCCCTCCACTCGGGCAGGATATGACACAACGTCAATCTTTAAGCGGAGTTTAACCGGTTTGAATTTAGAGTTTTCCTTCTCCTAGAGTAGTTGCCTCACCAAGACTGAAGAACCTAGTCTGCCCTACTATTTACCCATAGCTGGAGGGAGAATAATTGGATTCATACCTTTCCCAAGGGTATTAGTGCTATGTGAAATGCAATCCGTCATGTCCATGATTTGAACTCGTGTCGCCGTGTCCATATCCTGCAACAATAACCATTACACTACGGGCACCTCCAATCCATGTTGTCTTATGTTCAATGACCATAGTTTCTCACTTTAAGTAGAGATATAGGTGTTTCCTTCCTATTTTAATTTCTAGATCTTTTTTTTTCCAGTTATTATTGTTTCTGGGTTATGTATCCCTGTTCTTTTTGCTATTGTTTTCAGCCTCTGCAGAATGTCTTTCTTCTCCACATCACTTACTTTCCGTCTTTTTTTCCCTTTTTTTAAAACTTTTTTTTACAAAAGAAAAAAACTCTTCTGTCTTCTCAATTCCCAACAATTATATATATATATGTATATATATATACAAACCCTCTGCTAGGGCAGGATATGACACAAGGTCAATTTTTGGGTGGAGTTTACCAGGTTTGAATTCAGAGTTTTTCTTCTCCAAGGCTGAAGAGCCCAGTCTGCCCTAATATTTACGCGTAGCTGGAGGGAGAATGATTAGATTCATATCTCTCCCAAGAGAGATGTGAAATGCAATCAGCTATGTGAAATGCAATCAGCTATGTGAAATGCAATCAGCCTCGTCCAGGATTTGAACTCGTGTCACCGTGTCCATTTTTACGACTTTAAGTATTAAAGCACGGGTACAATATATATATATATATATATATATATATATATATATATATATATATATATATATATATATATGTGCTCGTGCTGTACGATAAGTTTCCAGAATTTTTTCGTATAGGCATTTTTATTGATACTACACACATGAAACTCTAGTCTCCTTTGAAGTTATCTCCCCCGCCTGCAATACACTTGTTGCACCGTTCCAACAACTTACGGAAGGCCCAATGGAAGCCCTCTTGTGTGAGAATGTCAATGACCTTCGTCACAGACTCTTTCATCTTCTCGATTGTCTCAGGCTGACTGCCTCTGAGCTTAGGGAATAACGAAGTCACAGGGATCAAGGTCTCGACTATAGGGAGGGTGAGGAACTGTCTTGATGCCCACCTCGGTCAAATAGTCTATGATAAGGATGGAGTTTTTGGACTGGTGTATTGTCCTGGTGGAAATGCCACTGACCCCTACTAGTGGACATTTAGACTTAGAAAACAAATGACGTACGCTAAATCAACTTGTTGAAAACAGATTTGTTTGATTATTTAACTGTGTAAACAAATGAATGATATTTAATTGAATTGTTAGTGATACATAGCAATACTTAAAACATTTTATCGTGTAGAAACTATAGTAATACTAGTTTACAATAAATTAGTTCTTACTCGTTTAAAAAGGAAATTACCGACGAACTAATCTGATACATATCATGTATATTTATTTGAATGAATGCAAACAAATGACTGATATTAAAATGATTTTGTTACATAAGAATTCTAGACACCTTTTAAATGCGCACAAAAAATTAGCTTAAACTCATTTTAAAATGCTATCAACATAATGTTTACAATTTTCAATATATATGTATAAAGGGTTTTTGGCATTGAATAACCTTCAATGGTTGATATGCCATAAAACGAAACCAAACTTGTTTTATCTTTTTATATATATTACCTTCATCAAACTCTGTAGGTTCTCCTTGAATCTATTTGGTTGTTTTATTTTCTTCATCAAATTTTTGGTTTGTTTTAGTCTACCTTTTTTACTATGACAGTTAATTACCGAAAGTATTTCGCACTTCTACATATTATTTTTAAAAATCTTGTCATTTCCTTTCTTTTTTCTGTATTTTTTGTTATTACTAATTACCATTTCTTCTTTATTTTTGTTCGCTGCCATTTACTTTCTTTGTAATCAGTTTTGTTTTATTTTTTTTCTTTCTTTGTTAAGCCCAACTTTACATATTTTATGAAATCTTATCAATGTTCCTAATCTTTCGTTAATTTTTTCTTAGTTTTCGACCACATCTTATTTCAAGTCTATTTTCAGTTGTTTTTGTTTTTTTTTCACTTCTTTCTTTATTTCTTTCTTTCGAAACCTATATAGTATACTCGATCCTTCCACAACGGGTAGATTCATTTTTCACACATTTTCCATTTGGCTCTCTTTCTTTCTTTCTTTCTTTCTTTCTCTCGTAACCTATATAGTATACTCGATCATTCCACAACGGGTAGATTCATTTTTTCACACATTTTCCATTTGGCTCTCTTTCTTTCTTTCTTTCTTTCTTTCTTTCTTTCTTTCTCTCGTAACCTATATAGTATACTCGATCCTTCCACAACGGGTAGATTCATTTTTTCACACATTTTCCATTTGGCTTTCTTTCTTTCTTTCTTTCTCTCGTAACCTATATAGTATACTCGATCATTCCACAACGGGTAGATTCATTTTTTCACACATTTTCCATTTGGCTTTCTTTCTTTCTTTCTTTCTCTCGTAACCTATATAGTATACTCGATCCTTCCACAACGGGTAGATTCATTTTTTGACACTTTTTCCATTTGGCTTTCTTTCTTTATTTCTCAGCTTCCGTCGGGAAATGGTCCATAAGCTTGATCCCCAAGCTATTACAAGCGATTTCAAGTCCCATGCTGTGCCCCATACATCTGTCTTTTTTCAACAATTAAGCACTACTAAGAAAATAATCATGCATATATTTAGGTACGGCAGGAGGGTTAATGTTTAGCAAGTATGATTAACAGACCAAAATGAGTTCGACGTTCACCGTGAGCCCAATATTTCAAGGTTTGTACTATAGCTAAGCTTATAATATTCTTTGGCACTGTCTTGGAACCTTTAGAGTGATATATTTCGTGAAATTTTATAACGCTATCAGCGGAGATTAGAATACAATGACTTTAAACTCTGCAGTTAGATGAGATCCTGCATAAAAACGGGGTGTCCTGGTTCTGGCACTAACGTATATCCGTTGATTAGACTCCAATTCCAGAAATCGAGGTAGTGTGAAATAAGCCTTTATTAATTATGCTCCCGAATTGGCATTAACAGAGAGTTCAAGTGCATATAGAAGTAATGGTGTTATTTGACAGATAGATCTAATTAAGATTTGGCCATTTAGCACAAGAGCGTGTACAAAAAGAAAAAAAAAAGAAAAAACCAAAAGAAAAACCCTTGATTAATATCTGCACAAAAAAAGAAGCAAAATCACAACAAAAAACAAAACAAAACAAGAACAAAAGACAGACGTTGATATAAAGTGCTTGATTTCCTAGTCTGTTGGCATAAAATAACACCAGACTGTTTGACATGCTATCATAATCAATCAATTATTTTTCTTTTTTTGTTGCCTTTTCAACATTTTTCGTTGTTTTCTCTCACTTTCTCCCTTATCCGTTTTTCTTATTCTCTCTCTCTCTCTCTCTCTCTCTCTCTCTCTCTCTCTCTCTCTCTCTCTCTAAGTCTTTTCTATCACTAGATCATTTGATAAAATCTTCTTACCGTATCTCTTTTTTCATATTTATTCATTCATTTATATGACCCAGGCTTTCTTTATTTTTCAAAATTTCTCAGAATTTTTCACCTTTCAGAATTCCATATTTTCATTCTCTTATATCACCTGTTATCTTTTCCTATCGTCTTTTATTTGTCACTTTTACGCTTTCCTAGTCATGATCATTCTAATCGTGTTTCTTACTTCATTATCCCACTTGAATTGTTTTCTTTTTCATTGATTTTACCTTTTCTCAGCGTTATTTTATTTCACTCCTTGTGAGTTTTTCACATCAATGTTATCTGGTGGGTTTTCGCTGATGTCTAAATGACATCAAGTCTCTTCAGGTCTCCAGGATTCGTCTCAGTATTCTAGGCGACCTCAGTTGTGCTGTAGTCTGGATAGTTTCGATTCTCCCGATAATTTCCTATTCATTCTTCTGTGGTAGTACGCCCACCTTCCCTTTCAATACGCTGACCGTTCCGCTCTGTTGCTTATGACATCGGATGGCACGATCGATCTGCTTATCTGCAAACTTTGTGCTTTAGATCCAGACAGCAGATCAATTGCTAATCGAAGTCGCCAGTCGATGAAAGGATTGATAAGCCCAAGCAATAAAGAAAGTAAGAAAAAAGTAAAAAATCAACAGAGAATAGGCTTATAACAAAAATAATATTTAGTTTTTAAAAGTCTTTTTTTTAAATGGTACATAAATTCACCCTTCTCGTACGTTGGTAGTGATAGACAGACACCTAATTCACGAATTAATAATCAGTCAATGTCTCAGCATTCAAATTCAGGCAACAGGCCCCTCAATTCCTAGTATAATTTTGGGGCTCTTTTTGCTTCCTCTCTTTAGACTGGCACAAGGCAATCTCAATTAGTGTTTATGTTCGCTTTTCTCATTCCTTGTCTCTCAGCTTCACTTGGTTTCTCAATAGGCTCTGACCTTTAGGGTCAAATCCACCGTCGATTTCGCTTCGTCATCTAGGTACAACAGTAAACAGAGATGAATAAACAAGAAAGAAAAGTGTTTCTCAGGAGAATAAAAAAAAATTCTGGAGATTATTTCGAGATTTTAGCACTGATGTATTTAAATAATTATTTTCTTCAAAATGCTGAAGAGAAAACAATCTCGCCTGGGTTTCCTTTTCTTCTTTTAGTAAAAACAAAACAGAAAGAAAACTATATTTTCTCACATATTTTTTCTCGTCAAAATAATACGTTTTTGATTTAGTTTTTGAAAAATCCATTTGTTATTTTTTTTGTAATATACGGAGTATTTTCTTCTAAAATTCTTTATTATCATTATTTTTAGTAGTAGTAATTGGAGAATTTCACTCCTCGTCATTTTTTCTCACCACTAGTGTCTAGTGGGCTTTCAGTGGAGTCTGTGTGACAGTAAGTCTCTTTAGTTCTCCTGGAATCTTTTGGTATCCTATACAAGCTGCGATTTGGAATTTTTTATTCGTCCTATTATTATTATTATTATTTGTAATTGTTGTTGTAATTCACTTTTAGATTTTTTCTATACCGTTATTAGTTTCTAGGCTTTCACTGAAGTCTGTTTGACAGCCAATCTCCTCAGTTTCCCAGGACTTTTCTTAGTAATCAAGGCAATCTTATCAGAGCAGTAGTCTCGATGGTTTCGATCTCCACCCCCATTAATTTCAAGTTCCTCCAATCATTTTGCTGAGTACTGTTTCAAGTGCGCCAACTACAATCGCCATAACCATGAGTTTCATGTTCTACAACTTTATCAGTTCTTTGCCACGTTCCCAGGAGTGGTCAATCTTTTCACTTTATTATTCACTCATTAGAGCTTTTCACATCAGCGAAAGCCGATGGTTTTTCACTGAAGTCTGAGTGACAGCAAGTCTCCTCAAGTCTCCAGGACTCTTCTTAGTATTCTGGCAGTTCTCAACAATGCTGTCGTTTGGATGGTCTCCACTCGTCCGCCAACCTCCAAGTCCTCTAGTCCCTTTAGTAATCCCTTAGTTACTGTTCCAAACGCACCTTATTCACTTTATTATTATTATTATCATTATTATAGTTTTTCACATCAGCGCCAGCTGATGGTCTTTCACAGGAGCTTGAGTGACAGCAAGTCTCCTCAAGTCTCCATGATTCTTCTATGTATTCTGGCTGTTCTCAAAAATGTAATAGTTTTGATGGTCTCCACTCGCCCACCACTTCCAAGTGCTCCAATCCCTTTAATAATCCTTTAGTTATTGTACCAAAAGCACCAAGCACAATTAGTACAATCGTCACTTTCATGTTCCACCGCTGTTTTTATTCTCTAGCAAAGTCGAGGTACTTCTTTTCATATTCTTTTAGTTTTATTCTGTGGTCAGCTGGGACAGCAAAGTCGACAATTTTACAAATTATTATTATTATTATTATTATTATTATTATTATTATTATTATTATTATTATTACCTGTGTCTGAAAGAATTGTCCTTTTATTCGTCTATTTTTCTTCATGTTCAGTCTTTCCGTTTTAATACGTAATTTTCTACATATCACACTCTTATTCATAACGTCTATTTTCTTCTCTGCTGTTAATAATTGCCAATATTTGTAACTATCCTAATAGCATAATCGCAGACTTCCAGTCAGCTCTGCCGCGTAATAATTACGACCTGTACATCACCGATCGCGTGAGGAGGATTACCAAGTTCCCCAATGCAATATACAGCAAATTGCTTGTGGCTTCCCCAGTCGCAAAATGGCGAATCTGCTGGGCGGAAATCCGAAGCGAAATGGCTACTTCCAACAATTGTGATAAAACGGGTCTGACGTCCAAACGGACAATCACGAGAAAGCATTTCGTGTGGAGATACATTTAACTCACTCAATGCTTTTGGGTCAGCACCAGAAAAAGTGATTGTCAGACCAACATTTCTTCTCTATAGCATTCTTGCTCTTGAGTTGTGGACACGGGAAACTTATCCAGCAAATCTTCTGGCTTGCCAACTCAATAGAACTCTCTACACAAATACCGTTTACTGAGAAGAAAATGGATTTTCCTATTTTTGAAGTGTTTTCCTCTATTGTATTGTTCAGTTGAATATAACACAACGACAACTATGCGGTTAGGTTTAGATTTCGCTAACAGGGAGCATATTCATAGAGAAAATATTTATTCCTAAAAATTTTGAACATGAATTATATTTGCTATAACTTATTAAATTACATGTGCTTTATTTCCAGTTTCAGTTCCTTAAGATGTTGGGCCAATCACTATTTTATGATATATATTGGATTGTGGGTCGAGTATTTGCCAATGGCCCGGGAAATCGGGATTCCATCTCTGGCCGAGTCACACCAAAGACTCAAGAAATTGCACTTGATACCTCCTTGCTTAACACTCAGTATTACAAAGTACGTATCAAGGGTAAAGTGGAGCAATCTAGCAAAAAGAATAGTGCCCTCCCTTATTCCTCGGTTTTGTAGCAACATAAAAAAGACTTTTCGGGTCGCCCTCAACTATGGTTGCCAAATTTAATTTTTACAATGGTTGATTGATTTTAACGGCATGTAAAGCATCTAGGGTTATTCTATGCTCATAGGATAAGAAATAAGGCTCAGTTGAAGATATATTGACATTTTTTGTTCGTGTTTATGAGGAGAGTTGTTTTTTACAACCAGTCTTATCGGCCCAATGTGTAATTTTTTAACAGATAAATTCAACCTATAGATCAGACCTAAACAAGTACTACCACTACCAGTCAGAGTGAACTTCGGAGTAATGCAAATGAAGAAGTACTCCCCAGATTTCCACCAGAGTACCCACATCATCACATGTAGTTTAATGTCATATGTAAGATACTTTTTTTTTGAGAGGAGGATGTTACCTATCACCACGGGAAAATGGCAGATTATTCTCTGCCACAGCAACAGGATTGTTAAAAACTGACATCAAAAGCATGATGAGATATAATATATTTATTTAAAAAAAAAAACCCCAAAAAAAAAACAAACTATTACTTGTCATCATAAAAATAGAGTTCATAAATATTGTATAAGAAAATGAATATCATCCATTCTCAAATGTCAACGTTTACTATGAATCATGAGCATTACACAAAAAATAAATTTAAAGATTATATTCTTTATGATATATTATTAGTATTATTGTTATGTAATAAATTTCAGTATTTTGTCGATATGCCCTTTGTTTCGTATTGGTCTTTTGTATTTACGAGGTTTATCGATTAAAATTAATTGTTTTCTTTTATTTTGTTTTGGTTTTAAGTTTTATTGGCCTGATTTTTGTTAATTGCTTTAAATTAGATGCAGCATGAATAAAATGCGTATTCTTATCAAATGTTATATGTATATATCGATATAAATGTTTGCCTGCGTGTCTTTATGTGTGTATAGAATATATATTCATAGTAAATGTTATATATACATATATATATATATATATATATATATATATATATATATATATATATGTTGTTTTTTTTTGTTAAGCCTTTCGCATTTGTTTGGAAGGTGAATCGATGGGTTCTGTTATGGGCCTGATCTTCAGTAGTTTCTATATGTCCGACCTCGAAAATAACTTATTTGATAGTATTAAAAAAACCTCCGATACACCTAAGATACGATGATGTTATCCTTACTCTTGCTAATAATATCAACGAAATCAACATATACAAGACACCTTTCAAAAAAATTCAGTCCTTAACTTCACTCATGAACTAAAGAAAAACAATAAAATTTCCTTTTTAGATATTCTCATTGATACTAACAATAATAATGACTTCACTACCTCTACTTACAAAAAAAAACTTTAATAATAATTCCTGTTGGCACTACATATTAGGAACATACAAACCAAAATTAATAGAATTAATTTTGAAACCAGTGTTAATGTTTTTGAATGTCTTTAACTACTGACGTTATTTATAGAAGCAAATTCGAAAAGTAAACTTTAGACAATACAACAGTACAAACTCTCATTCTTCCAAAGTAGTAATATACATACAAAAGTTACATCACTTTTATAGTACATCCTCCTTGCTGATGGCCCAAAGTTGGGCAGAAAGTACATGGGAAAAAACTAATTATTGAAGGTTTAACAACCAATTCCCACCGAATATCATAAGATCAATATATATATATATATATATATATATATATATATATATATATATATATATATATATATATGGAAGTAAATAATGGAGCGTAATCGGCAAATGTATATACATAAATACAAAAATTGATAACAAGTTAAAACAAGTAGAAATAGAGATTTATAGAGAAGCAAAGTTGACACAATAAAGTTTCGGTTCTAATGAACTATCATCAGGACTGTGAGGGATGATATTAGTGATTTTAAATCAACGATGGCTGTTTAAAAGGACCAAATACAAAAAAACTAGGGAAAATTTTTATAATAAGAAAACTTTGGCTTTTGGATTAGTGAATCAAAGTTTGTTTCTTTTTTAAATTACGTCATTTGACTTATTGGAAATATTATATAGAACTTCTGTTCCATTTGGTTATTGAGAAAGACTTCGAGTGAAAAGGTGGAAGAAAGAGAAAGAAAAAAAAGAAAAAGTAAGTATAAAATTATATTATATGTGGAATGTATTAACTAAAGACGGAATATATGGTAGCCATTTAAAATGGGTTTGCTCAAGTAGGGTGAAATATTATTATTCGAAGTTAAAAAATTAATTGAACTGTATGCATATATATATTTTAAGTGTTTTAATGTATTTTAAATTATTTTTAGTTCCTCAAATAGGTACGTTTGGTCTGTAGTCTTAGTTTAACGGCGTGGGTTAATTAATGCTACAACCATCCATGTAAAAAAAAAAACAGTTATGGTACTTTTGAATTGATAGCTGCTCGGTGGGTGGCAATTAGGTAGTTCATATCTTTGCTGAATGTAGTAGTCCTCAAGAGAATGTAATTGCGTGACAGAAGTTCTAACTTGTTACGATGTCACAGTCAAGCACCTGAGACACTATGCTGTGTCATCTCCCCATCATCTTTTGTTTTGTATTTTAAAATTTTTCCTCGTTTTTTTTATTTCAAATAAATATTTTGTAACAGCGTCAATCAAGAAACAGGTGTATCCGGTCGAAGATATCGAAGATATCACCCTGACCTGTGGACGGGATAAAATCGGTGCAATTGCGACGCCCACGGGAAGCAGGTGAGCGTCAATTATATAACCCGGTGCCACAGACAGTTCGAGTTAGTTGGTCTTCGAGGCAGGCAGAGTTCAGTTCGAGGCTGTGATTTCCAGTTATTGTTGGAGATAAGATGCCGTTGTTAGAGCCAGCGCCAGACAGAGGGCTTGGGTCCTCAGGACCCCGGTTGAGCAACCCAAAAGAATGAGGAAGAAGTGCTTCTACAGTCAAAGGATCTTGGGGTCAATATGTTGCAGTCTCTGTTCCGTCTCCAACTCACCTCTCACACACAACCCTTTCGCAATCCCTTTTGAGAATAAAGTGTGAGAGGTATATTTTTCTAAAGAAGTGTGTTCGTTCGTCATTATTGTTGATTATGTTTCCGCTCGTATATGTGTATAGCTGTATATGTATTACAGCTATGCAACAATTTTAACAAAATGTATTCATTTTATAGTGACGAGATTACCGTTGCTGTGTGACGTTATGTCGTACGCTTTGACGTCTACAAGACTTTATTCTAGGAAAGTAACGTAAGGCTAATTTGACGTTATTCAAAATGACGTAAATGGTGTTATTACCGTATTGTTATCGTGTCTTCGATTGTTAATTCATAGTGTTTTAATTCATCTTAAATTCTTTTAAATTTCTTTTCTATTATTTCGTTAATTTATTTCAAATATATTATAACGAAAAGTTTATCTATTTCTTATATTTTTATTGCAACGTAGGTCACATTGCTCTTTGACGTGACGTATTAATTGATAATATTAGCTTGATTGAAACTTTCTCAAAACTATGACATGACGACAAATGTTAAAAATGTTCGCCTTTAGAAAAGTCACATGAAGGTGGATTTGATGTAGGCTGAAATTTAAAAAAAATATTAGTAATAATGTGTTCTTATCATGTCTTTGATTGCGAATTCATTGTTGAAAATTTTCTCTTTTCACTCTTGTGTTTAATGTATTGGCAAAATCTGCTATCAGTAACCATTAAAAACTGCTGCATGAACAAATTCGGCCACTAAAACATTCTGTCAATATTGGCTTAGTGTCTAATATTGAAAGGGAGAAAACATAACAAAAATTAGTTCTCGTATGATATGGATTTGAGCAAAATCCTTGAGTGTTGACAATTAAGATTATCCATAAACTCACGCCCCTCCTCTTATCACAATAATCATATATCGTCTTCTCATTCTATCTCTTATCTCTTCTAAATGTCATTGGTCGTCTTCTTTCCTGTTCAATTTTATACAAACAGATTAAGTCTATAAGTGAAAAGGGAATAAAGAATACACAAATCTCTCTCTAACTAATGTGTAACAATTTGTATTCTTTTCTTTCTCTTTTTGCCTTTTAAGATTCTTTGATTGCCTCTTGTTGTCCATTGAAATATCTGGTCTCACGATGTTTCGGTTTCTTTGTTTAATAGCATGTCAACTTTTGTAGGTAATTTAATGCCAAAGCCATTCTCCTAAAAGAAGAGTAGTGGTACTATTTAACCCAGAGCTAGGAGTATTAAGGGGTTCATACCTTTCCCAAGGGTATTAGTCCGAAAGTCAACGTAATAGCGTGACTAGAGTACGAACTCGCGTACTACGATTCCGCAATCCATCGCTTTAACCATTACACCACGAGGAAAATGGATACGGCGACACGAATTCAAAACCTGGACGAGGCTGATTGCATTTCACATAGCACTAATACCCTTGGGAAAGGTTATTCTCCCTCTAGCTATGGGTTAATAGTAGGGCAGCCTAATTTCTTCAGCCTTGGTGAGGCAACTAGTCTAGAAGAAGGAAAACTCTGAATTCAAATCTGTTAAACTCTGCCTAAAAATTGACCTTGTGTCATATCCTGCTCGAGTGGAGGGGTTGGTAAATATGGCATGAATCAACCAGTTCTTCATTCTGTTAGGGGTAAATCGTGGGGTAGACATTGTTCATGAACTTAGGTATGTTAGCCGGCCTAAGAGGGGACACACTCTGAATTTGAAGACCTGGAAAATGAAAGGCTCTACATGGTTATTTTCAAGCAAAACACTCTTACTTAATAGCGCTTTTACGACCAAAACTAGTTTACAGGAATCGTGAAAACATATGGTATTCTGTTTTTTTCTTTCAGAGTCCCAGGGACATGTTGATGGGAAAAATTTCCTTCCTCATAGAAATGCTTTTCCATAGGTTAGATTTTCTAACTGGATATAAACAGTGTATTTATTTATACGTTATTACAACGTTTTAACCTTCAAAGACAGGTGTAATTTCGTTCTGTTTCACTAACCCCAATGAATACTGAATTCGTATTTTTTGTTTTATTTCCATTTAGATAAACGTCGAATCTAAAGCAATGAATACTTTATTAGAAGTGCCGTAGAAAAATCTATTCAAAGTCGGTTAGTTGAAGCTGTGAACGTTGGGTTACCTTATCTGTGCGTGCGCATGCGTAAGCTTCAGTCTGTGTTTTTATGTTTTTTGTAATGCTTTTTTTCTTTTTTTATTGTTACTTTTTTTTAAAGTTGTACGTAAATTCACCAAATAAAATTATGGAAAAAATGCAAAGTAATATAAAGGTAAAAACATAACTCGAAAATAAGAAAGATATAATTATATAACGGAATAAACGCTTCAGTAAATAGAGACATCGGCCATTAAAAATAAACCGAAGTAATGTGTGTGTATGAATGTGTGTTTGTATGTGTGTGTGTGTGTGTGTGTGTGTGGAAAGGGAAGAAATCAGAAATACAACTACACCGAAGAAATTACAAACAGGAATCTCTAAATAGAAATCAAAAGCAGCACCAAAAAATCAGGGTATAATAGTATTGACTGAATATTGAGTACAACCCGAAAATAATACGAAAAATATCGAAAAAGAGAAAATCACAATCGCTCAAATTGTCGATTTCTCGTCTATAAATATGCAAATGACATGGGATTGAACGATGTGTGATAATGCCTAAAGTTCGATAGCGTTTGTTAAAGAGAGACTGGAGTAACTATCAAGGTCAAAAATATACAAATGTAAATTTCTATTATTTTTATGAATAAACTTGACATTATTCATCCTATATTGTGGTATATTAGTCGAAATTTAAGAGGTGGGGGTCCTCGTGGTGTAATGGTTGCAGTGATGGACTGCGGAATCGTAGCAAGCGAGTTCGTACTCCAGTTGCGCTATTTTGTTCACTTTCGAGCGAATACCCTTGGGAACAGTATGATCCCCTTATCCTCCAAGCTATTGGTTAAATAGTACCACAACTGTTCTTCTCGGAGAATGACTTTGGCATTAAATAACCTACAAAGGTTGATATGCCATTAAAACAGAGAAACTAAACCAAACTCGAGATTTAAGCCTGAAGTAATCTCTACAAAACTTGGAGACAATTGATACGTCAGTGTTAAAGTCACGAAATGGTCTCGAGAAGGTTTTCTGTTCTTCTAAGGAACTCTTTTCTTACTTGGTCATTCACCTCTTTTTACTGTAATATCTTTCCAATATTCAAAGATATTCGTTTTTTTTTTTTCAAGTCATCTGACGTTTTCTAAAGTTGGTTGTTCTATTAACTCAGTAGTTTATCTTACCTCATCTTTTTATTATCGGTGTGGCACATTTTTCAAAGGGGGCGTTGTCCTCGTTGTGTAATAGTTAAATTGATGGACAGCAGACATGTAGTGAACGATTTCGAACTCCCGTCGCTCTATGACTTTCACTTTCGGATAAATAACCTTGGTAAACATGTGAACCTCCTTATCCTCCCAGCTATTGGTTACATAGTACTACTGCAGTTCTTCTAGAAAGATAGCTTTAACATTAAATAACGCCTGAAGGTTGACATGCCCTGAAACATTTCTCGATCCCGAATTACATTCCTATTATGAGGCTATATATTTTTATCGTTTGCGTGAGTATTTCTCGTTATTTTTCATTTTTGGCAAATATCTTGATGTCATCAGGTGTTTTTTCTTTTTCAGAGTATCTTTTTTAAATTTGTGGCCTCCTCTGCACTCCTAAGTATATAAAGGAGTGACATCATTGCTATGAAAAAATTAAAAAAGCAAATGTGCGTCTCCCTGGAAGACGCCTCTCTGGGTTGTACCATTTGCTAGGGTTTGTCCTTCAGCAACTAATTCCACTTTCTAGTTTTCCATGGTTTTCCTAATAGAGTTTAATCTTTTGTCGGATATTTTGTACATTTTCAGATAATCTGTTATCCAAGTTTGCGGGGCGGTATTATTGTTTTTTTGGGGGGGTTTTTTTTGCTTTTTTTTTTGTAATCTATCAATTCCAAGGCTACATTCCTTCTTATTTTTTCACATCAGTGTTAGCTAATGGTCTTTCTCTAGAGTTTGAGTGACAGCAAGTCTTCTCAAGTGTCCAGGACTCTTCTCAGTATTCTAGTCGTTTTCAATAATGTAGTAGTCTGGATGGTCTCCACTCGTCGACCAATTTCCGAGTCGTCCAGTCCCTTTAGTAATACTTTAGTTACTGTTCCAAACGCATCAATTACAATTGGTATAACTGTCACCTTCATGTTCCAATTTTTTTTAAAAATTCTCAAGCAAGGTAGAGGATCTTATCTCTCTTTTCACATTTTTTCAGTTTTATTCTGTGGTCAGCCGGGACAGCAAAGTCCACAATTTTGCAAATTTTCTTTTTTTTTGTTGATTATTATAAGGTCTGGTCTTCTGGCCGAGATTAGGTGATCTGTTTGTATGTCAAAGTCCCATAGAGGTTTCTGTGTGTGTTATTTTCTAGGACAGGTGCTGGGTTGTGCATATACCATTTGTTGGCATGGTCAAATCTAAATTTCTTGCACATTTCCCGGTGGATGAACTTGCCCACAAAGTCGTGTCTCGCCTCGTACTCCTTCTGTGCCAGTTTGCTGCATTCGCTTATTATGTGATTGATGGTTTCATCTCAGCAATTGCATAGCCTACACCTGCTATTTTGTTACGTCTTATCTATCCTCGCCCTGATATGATTGGTTTTATGGCCCAGTTTTGTGCTGCCATTCGGAAAGATTATGTTTCTCTCTTAAAGTTTCCTTTTCTTAGCCATGTCCAGGTTTTGTCGTGTGAGATGTTTTTTATTCGTCGTTTAAAAAGCCCATAGAGTTGTTTTCCTTCCCATGTTTTTTTCCTAGTTATTGTCATTCTGTTTTCCATTGTGTTATCATTATCGGTTCTGATACCTGTAATCAGTCCTCCATCGTGTTATTATATATAGTCTTTGAGTCGTTGTATCGATGCGTCAGCGCTGTTTTCAATGCAGTTTTTAAACATAAGATCTTTTTTTTTTCAATTAAGTCTAAAGCAAATCTCCTATGATCTGAAAGACTCATTTTGGTTTCCTAGTTATTGTCATTCTGTTAGCTATCGTGTTGTCAGTATTGTTTTTGATGGCGTAATCAGTCTTTGTTCGTGTTTTTCTATGTAGTCTTTGAGACATTATATCGATGTGTCAACACTGTCTTCGATTATTATTATTATCATACAATATTCCTCTGAAATCCATTGTATCTTTACTCAACTAGCTCGTCTACTCCCTGTTCCTTCTTTTTAGACGACCCACTTTTTTCTGTTACTCCAATACCTTATAATCTACTTCTTTTGTTGTCTTTATTTTCTATGTTTTTACAAACCCAAAGAATTTTAACAAAGAATTAAAGTATTAAATACTTTAATTCCTTAACAGCTCAATCTCTAACAAACCCTCCCGTCTTAATCCATTTGTTAGAAATATTTTCTCCACATCGTCTTATTTATTCAGCTATTCTCCTTCATCTTGCCCACTTCTTTCACAGTCGGACATAAAGAACACACGTATTTTCTTTCAACTTCAGTTGTTTTTTTTTAAATTTCATCACCTTCTTTTTTGTTCTCTTTTTAATTCATTATTCTTGCCTTAAAGCTTCAATGAATCTGACCTAATCATTAACGTCAAAATCACCATTAAAATTGCATTTATTATAATGATTTCGGTATTATTGTTTGTTTATATTTTCAATTTGTATCATCATAAATTTTTATTTCTATTTCTCTATTTGTCTTTCTGTCAGTCTCTCACTCTCTCTTTATCCTTGGAGAGCATTCCTCTCATTCTTCTTCTTCTTCTTCTTCTTCTTCTTCTTCTTCTTATTATTATTATTATTATTATTATTATAGATATTTTCAGATATTTTATACATTATACTTCACTTTCTATCATCACATTATTCTTCACAGAAACAAATTTACTTTAATTTTTTTCCTCTTGTACTTTTTTTTTACACCTTTGTCGGTTCCTCTTCCTCCTACTCCTCCTCTTTTGTATTGTTGCTCTAATTGCTATTATTATTATTATTATTATTATTATTATTATTATTATTGCGGTTGTTATTGTTGCATAATTTTATTTACAGCTTGGACATCCTGACGCTTACTCAGTGGTATTTTTCTCAATCATGAACTCATTATTGAACATTTGCTTGGAGCTGAGATGCTATTCAAATGCAGATTTTTTTTCGCGTTAAATGTCTTCATATAAATAGACATAGCGAATCATCGACATAACAAAAGATCACATTTTGTAATGAATGGGTGACATGGAGTAGCGATTATTGTTGGCTATTTATCGAGTAATAACTTTATGCTTAACACAATTCTGATCTCATTTTTCTTTAAAAGAGGGTGAGCGAGTTCAATGCGGAACAATCGATTTATGATTGTAGAAACAGTCCATCAATATGGAACAACGGTAGAGATCGAAGATCGTAGTGGCTTAGATATTGCCGGGATATTTCTGAATCAAAAGAAGCATCTTATTTATTTCCATATATATATATATATATATATATATATATATATATATATATATATATATATATATATATATTACTTAAATATTTCCATAAATATGGACATGAGGAAATAAAATGTTGCGGAATTTCTCTGAAACATTATTATCGTGAAAAGAGCGCCTTTCGTAAAGACAGGTTTTGTGACCCACAGTTATAGTTCGATACCCTCAAAGGTATATATATATATATATATATATATATATATAGTAATCGGAAGAAAACTCTAGCCTGGTTAAATTGTTATTATAAATTTATTTCGGCGGAGAATATCTTTATCATATTTACCAACCACTCCGCTCGGGCAGGATATGACACACGGTCAATTTTTAAGCGGAGTTTAACAGGTTTGAATTCAGAGTTTTCCTTCTCCTAGACTAGTTGCCTCACCAAAGCCGAAGAACCTAGTCTGTCCTACTATTTACCCATAGCTGGAGGGAGAATAATTTGATTCATTACTTTCCCAAGAGTATTAGTGCGATGTGAAATGCAATCGGTCTCGTCCAGGATTTGAACTCGTATCACCGTGTCCATTTCCTATGACGATAATCATTACACCACGGGCACCTCCATGAAGAATATCTTCATAATCTTCGTCTCATCAAACGACTTTACACGTGAGAATACAATGACATTCTTCACCGAAATAAGTTCATGATGTCAATTTAACCAGGTTCGAGTTCTCTGCTAATTACTTTGTAAACACTCTGAATGTGAGATTTATCATATAAACCTGAATAGGCAATATATAACAATAGCCATACATTGAGCACTCCCATTGATTTATATGATAATTCTTATATATTATATAAACGAATAATCCACAGCCATTGTCTTAGGCCGCTGACTGGATATTACTGATATATATATATATATATATATATATATATATATATATATAGAGAGAGAGAGAGAGAGATGGTAATCGTCGCTTTATGAGGATGTGTATGCTTTATGAATTAACTCAACTCGTATATTTAATGAACGAACCCCTCCGACTTGGGTTGTATGTGAAACAATGTTTATTTTTAAGCTAAATGAACGTGGCTTAACCTCAGAGTTTCATTGCCTAAAAACCAATATTTACAGTTAACTGGAAATAAAAGATAGATTCATGCCTGTACTAGTATGTATATGTGCGTGATTTCTGATCAAAAATATCCTCATAACTTCATAGGGATTTTCCTATTCGGTGATTGCTCCCTCAGTAACACACACACTCTCTCTCTCTCTCTCTCTCTCTCTCTCTCTCTCTCTCTTTCACACACACGCACACACACACACACACACGCACACACGCACACAATCACACGTGCATGAGCACACTATATATTCGAGTGTCAATGTGTCTGATTTGGCCGTTACAAATGTTATATTTTCAAGTGTATATGCTCTATTGGGAAAGGAAAAACGAACTACTTTTTTTTTATCAAATACTAAATATAATCTTATCAAAATAAAAATAAGAATAAAATAGAATATATGAAAGAAACAAGAAAAGAACTTTTTTAATCAAGTTAATTAAAAAAAAAAAATTCCCATCACCCCTCTGACATTTTACAAGTCGATTTTCTGAACTAACACACATTTTTATGCTAATGATTCTTGTCTTAATCGATTTTCCTGAAATCGTTCAGGATGAACAATTTCAAAGGTGAATGTCAAGAATTACAGAAGAAATAACTGATTTTATTTTCTTATTATAAAAGTTTTATAAATATATGTCTTATACACCATCTCCTCTTCATATATCTTCATCTTTATATATATATATATATATATATATATATATATATATATATATATATATATATATATACTACTTTTAGGAAGATTATTGCTGTCGAAAAATTGCTGTGTTCAAACTACGTGAAACCTTTAGTAACAACAGTAAGTTAACATTTTGGGATTTCTTCCAGTCTTGTTTTATTTTGTTTGTCTTTTCTAAATATCATCATCATCATCATCATCATGTGCTGCTAATACGGATATCCCTGACCCTCTCTCGCCACTTTTCCCTGCCGTTCATCGCCTCTGGCAGGTTTTCAGGGCTACATCCCGTATCCTCACATAGCTGCCGTATGTATGTTCTACGCTTTGTCCGTTTATACAACTTATCGTTATAAGATCAGGTGTTAAAAATTTGCAGGCTGAAAAGTTCATGCGATGACCTCATGTCTGCTATTGATAACTTTTTTGACGAATTCGATCAAAGTACCGCAACGCTAATGGTAGATGTGCGTGAACTGCCAGGGATCGGTTGCTTCGTCGAATGACCCAACAATTCCCGTGGGTTATTTAATGCCAAAACCATCTTAGTAGAAGGACATTAGCGTTACTAGTCAATCCAAACATGGAAGAATAAGGGAGTTAATTCTTTTGCCAAGGGCATAATTCCAAAAATGAACGTTATTGACGCGATGAGTTCAAAATTGCTTAATCCAATGTCATCCTCTTGCACGTTATTCATTACATCATGAGGACACCACAAAGGTGGACTATGCTGAAAAATAAACCTCATTTGATATCTCATGATCAGTGTATGATCTTTTCAGCTGACCCTTATATATATATATATATATATATATATATATATATTGTTATCAACAAACGGTTTCTTTATATCACAAATTTTTTGTGCCGCTAGACACGCAAGGTGATTTATTTCCTTTAAAAAAGCTTTAAGATCAAAGAGTGCTCATCTTGAAGATAGCCAATTATTTGTTTTTTTTATAGGAAAGCATTGATATAAAATATTGGAGAAAACTCGAAGAATCCCTCCAATCAACTATAAAATCTTTATTCCAACTTAATTCAACAGTAAGAATAGCCTCTCAGACTCATTAACGATAGATTCTTGAAATCTGTTAAAAATGAATGTTTTTTTTTTTTGTTTTTTTTTTTCAATTTTTTGTTTTCGTTAAAAAATATTGGAGATGTTTTTGAATAAAGAAATACAATCCTAATAAGGTAAAACCAGAAATATACATGATTTAAAGTTTCTTTACGTTTGGAATTGTTTTTTTTTTACCATATAATTAGCAATTTCTAAAGCTGTGGAAATATCATGCTTTCGGAGATGTCAACAGATTTTCCATAAAACCTCTATCTTAGAATTGTTTTGTTGGTTAATGGGAAATCAACCTTCTTGGGTTATTTCATGCAAATTCCATCGTTCTAGAAAGACAGCAGTGGTACCATTTAAATATAGGGGGAGGATAAGGGGTATTTGTCCGAAAGTGAACGTAATAGCATGACTATAGTTTGACCTCAATTACTACAACCCCACAGTTCAGTGCTTTAACTAATACCCCACACCTTCAGAATTATTATGTGAAAATAACAACATTCTGCATTAGATTTTAAATTCTTCAGATATCTTTAAAATTAAACGTTTTTAAAAAAATCAAATCTTTTGCATATTACAAGATTAACTGTTTATATTTGTAATAAAAAGAAATAATCTTTAGTTTGGAATTTAGAAAAGGTAGGTCAAGATTATTCACATGTAAAATGTTCAAATATTACGCTTCAATGTCTTCCGGAATAATTTTTAAAATAATTTTTAGATATTCCATTTGGATCAACTGTAGAATCTCCATCGAACTCAACCGTAGAATCCCCCAAGTACAGCTGAGGGAGAAGAGTTCCTTCATTTGATCCGAATTATTTTTTTTTACACAAAACACGAAAAAAATCATTTCTCTAAATTAGCAAAGACAAATTTGTTAGAAGAGTAATTGTTTAATATAGATATTTTATGTTTATTTTTATTTTTTTAGTTTTAAAAACTGTATTTCAAAACAAGAATATTTTAACACACCGGCTGAACTTATTGAAACAAATTAGTTGTTATTAAGAATTTGTGTCCTTATTAGATTTGATTCATTACCACCTTTCACAAAACCACGAGGTTAAAAAAAATGTATACGCCGCCAAAATATTAAAGGAATAGTTACGTTACCTAAATTTTATTGTCACTCAGTTCATCTGAGAATAATTACTTTTTATTGCAAATATCAGATGTGAAAATTACTTATAAAGTGATGATGTTCAGTTATTCTTATTACGACTATAATAATGGTTTAAATCTTAAATTATCAAATTGAATATAAAAATGAAATAAAAAGCGATGAGTAAAATGTAAAAGAAACAAAGGATTGTACATTTTTTGAATTAAATTTTATAATCATTAGCTGTACAGGATAAACTGTAATTATTTATCTTTATTTTTAAGGGACACTTCCCTGTGCAATTATAATATTCGAATGGGACACAAATGTGTGTAGCTAAATTTGGGATAGTTAAAAAAGGCTTAAATTTTTTGCAACCCCACTTTAAGCCTTGTGCCGAATTGAATTTTAGTATAAAAAAAAAGAAATTCTTATGCCTTTGATTATGCTTTTTTTTTCTCATTTATCTGTTTCATCCTCGATTGGAATGAGTAAACAGCAAAAACTGAGTAGTCAGGATTTTACTGCTAGTTGAAAGCTTCCAGAGAACGCGAGGAAAGAAAATGTGCTGCTTCCTTACATGTTTTCCTACCGAGCAAATATTCAGCCAAAGCAAAATGGTGAGACGAGGATGTTGAATGCAAATCAGAAGTAGGAATGGAGGAAGATAGAAAAAATTCAAATATGGTGGAGAACTTGCTTTTTAGACTTCATCGAGAAGATACATATAGTTCCAATATAGGTAACTTTATAGAATTTATTCAACTAATGATTAAATATGATATTGCTCTTGGAAAACATTACTTGAAAGAAGTAAATGATAACCGGCGGAAAAACCTGGAAGCATGATTTGATTAAATGTCTCATTAGCAAACTGTCTTCTCTGGATTATCATTGCAAGTAATCCTGGAACACAGCGAATGTGAGTTAGAGCGACAATTAAAACTTTTTGTTGGTGAGATATTGCTGATTTGAACATATCTAACCGGCCTTTGGATGTTCTCTGACTGCGGTATTTGTAGTGGCACGTTCCAAAGTGGAATGTTACATATCCAAGATAACCTAATCATCGGCTTTTGGATGGATTTATCGATGGCAAGTTCAAGTTCAACAGTGGCAAGTATTTTGATTTCTGTACGGCTGTTTTTGACAACCACATTTTACATTCTAATGCAGAGAGAACCTTTTTAAAACTGAAATTCTTTAAAAGTTACTTGAGATCGAGTATGTCACAATGTTATATTTTGACCTTCGCCCCGGCCCAAAAATACTATTCCAAGGTAATACACCGGAAGGAAGTGACACCTTCCAACGGCCAGTAATCGGAAGAGATCGCGTGGGCGGATTAAGGCTAATGATATGGGACAAGGTGAAGGTCCTATTGTACCACTACAGTGATGCACTGGAAGAGAGTAACCTCTGAACTGCATGACAGTTATTTCCGCTTGATGACGATTAAACATCCGATTTTAAAGATCCAGTAGGCGATCATGTGGGCGTTGAGTTATTATTTAACTCAGTTGAGTTTGGGTCCCAGGGCAGTTGCCAGCAGTCTTACAGACAGTAGAGACCAGATGTGGTAGGGAAGGCCACACCCGACCGAGGGGGCTCTTGGAAACCCCCGATAGAGTGAGCCCTCGGCCTCCGGTTGAACATCAAGAGAACAAGAAAGACACAACGTGACGGTCATAACGGTGGGGTCAAAATATGAAGTTTATGTTCGGTCTCCAGCACCCTCTCACATGCAAAACTTCAACAACCCTTTCAAACACTTGCAATAAAGTGAAAGGTAAAATATTTGTAAAGAAGTCTTCCTGCGTCTTTCATTCCTGCGTCCTTTCTTCTTACGTCTTTGTCCTTGCGTCTGTTTAATTATTGTGTCGTTGTGATGCTGTAGATGACTATATAACAACAAGATCGCTTATCTAATTTATACCTCATTTCCATTGAACAGGAAACAGTTGGAAAGATAGACTTTGACCAATTTATGGGTGACTTTGCTTCTGCCTAAGTTCAGGATGTTTGTTTTGCTAATTTTTTAATTTGTTCTTTTTCAAATACAAATGATCGCCATTAAGAGTATTTCATTTATTTTTTTCCTCACCCAAAAGGTGAAGGAGGCATCATTGAAAATATGGCTTCCCGGCGGCACTTTTTCTCGCCACACCCCTGGTCCCATATATAAGTGCACCTATCTAAATTTGTGTGTGTGTGTGTGTGTCTGCTAGTGTGTGTGTGTGTGTGTGTGATATGACGTAAAACTAAATCGACCAAACATTTATTATTATAGGATAAAAAACTTTTATTATCATAATAATTATAGGATATAAATTTTTTATCATTATTATAGGATATAAAACTTTATTATTACTATAGGATACAAAATGAATTAACCACAACGAAATGACCGAAAAAAGGCTAAAACCTAAACGATATGGATTATCTGTAATAAAAAAATATATATATAAATAGTAGGGCAGACTAGGTTCTTCAGCCTTGGTAAGGCAACTAGTCTAGCAGAAGGAAAACTCTGAATTCAAACCTGTTAAATTCCGCTTAAAAATTGACCTTGTGTCATATCCTGCCCGAGCGGAGGGGTTGGTAAATATGATAATAATTTTTTTTTTTAAAGTAATAAAGGTATGTTTTTTCAATTTTGCTTTTTGGGTATAAAATTTAATTTCTGATAATGTTATCGTTATAATAAGACATGTACGTCTAATTTTCAACTTAATTTTTCTTTTATCATACTATCTGAGCTCATTTTAAAGCTAACCCATGAATGAAACTGATGGACGGTCTACATGAGAATAGAATTGGAGTCGAAAGTTAAAAGAGTTAGATACGTGAAATGACAAAAACGGTTTGACATAGTTATTTCAAAATATTTGAGAGACAAATAGAAGTTTGAAAATATTGAAGCTAATGTTCCGATTAATTCCTTTATTCCCACAATTTACTTTGAAACTTTAAAAATATCCATTCACTTTTGAATAACAGAATGTGAATACAGATATTTAAAAACATAATTTCCCCAATTTATTTAAATTAGATTGAAAATATTAATTGTTGTCAATATCCGTCTTTCTCTTTCTTTAGACTTTTGCTCAAACACGGTTAAGTTTCTAGTTTTTTGCTCGTTTCAACTATATTCTTACTTGGCACATGTGATAGTATCTTAAGGGAATTATCACTCCCTAACATAAGCTCATTTTAGGAATTTTCATCAGTCACCATATGAGTGTTGATACATGTCTCAATTATTAACAACAGAAGCATAAGTGACATAATTTAAGCCCAAAGACAGAACTGCTAATCATATAACAATACAATTACCATATGTGTCGATGTAATACATCTGAATTGTGGTAATTTACTAAGCTTTTTGCTTAGATGTGGCAAAAGGCTTCCAGTGAGACTTGAATTCACTTGCGAAGGTTTGCTTGCTTAGCAAGCAAACCGAAGTGCCTTGGTGTACACCTGAATATTTTGAATAATTGATCATCCACGAGTAATTATAGTTTTGCTGAATACAACACACACACACACACACACACACACACACACACACACATATATATATATATATAAAGCCAATTGATATTAAGCCTATCCACATGTCAGCGAACAAGGCAGAATGTTTTTAAATATCTTCTATCGAATAATTTAAAAATTCGTAAAGAAAGCCCTAACAGTAGTTTAGAAGAAAAAGCCTAGAATGCTACTACAGCCCCCCCCCCTCAGAAAGGGAAAAAGAAAAGAAGAAAAAAAAAAAAAAAAAAAAAACCAACAAAAACGAATTGTCCCCTTCACCCCACTAGACCGCCCCCAAAGCTACCTAAAATATCAGTAGTAAATAAAAGTCCAGACGAAGAAGAGCATTTGAACTCAGGAGCCAAGTGGAAGAAATATGTCAATATTGGTCAGTATGTCTTTAATTCCAATTTAAAATGGTGAATTTTACAAAATGTTATGCTGTATTTTGTTTGTAAAATAATGCTTAAACTATGCGTTTTAAATGTAAAGGCACGCTTACTCTACTGTAAAGCCAATTGATATTAAGCCTATCCACATGTCAGCGAACAAGGCAGAATGTTTTTAAATATCTTCTATCGAATAATTTAAAAATTCGTAAAGAAAGCCCTAACAGTAGTTTAGAAGAAAAAGCCTAGAATGCTACTACAGCCCCCCCCCCTCAGAAAGGGAAAAAGAAAAGAAGAAAGAAAAAAAAAAAAAAAAAAAAAAACCAACAAAAACGAATTGTCCCCTTCACCCCACTAGACCGCCCCCAAAGCTACCTAAAATATCAGTAGTAAATAAAAGTCCAGACGAAGAAGAGCATTTGAACTCAGGAGCCAAGTGGAAGAAATATGTCAATATTGGTCAGTATGTCTTTAATTCCAATTTAAAATGGTGAATTTTACAAAATGTTATGCTGTATTTTGTTTGTAAAATAATGCTTAAACTATGCGTTTTAAATGTAAAGGCACGCTTACTCTACTGTAAAGCCAATTGATATTAAGCCTATCCACATGTCAGCGAACAAGGCAGAATGTTTTTAAATATCTTCTATCGAATAATTTAAAAATTCGTAAAGAAAGCCCTAACAGTAGTTTAGAAGAAAAAGCCTAGAATGCTACTACAGCCCCCCCCCCCTCAGAAAGGGAAAAAGAAAAGAAGAAAAAAAAAAAAAAAAAAAAAACCAACAAAAACGAATTGTCCCCTTCACCCCACTAGACCGCCCCCAAAGCTACCTAAAATATCAGTAGTAAATAAAAGTCCAGACGAAGAAGAGCATTTGAACTCAGGAGCCAAGTGGAAGAAATATGTCAATATTGGTCAGTATGTCTTTAATTCCAATTTAAAATGGTGAATTTTACAAAATGTTATGCTGTATTTTGTTTGTAAAATAATGCTTAAACTATGCGTTTTAAATGTAAAGGCACGCTTACTCTACTGTAAAGCCAATTGATATTAAGCCTATCCACATGTCAGCGAACAAGGCAGAATGTTTTTAAATATCTTCTATCGAATAATTTAAAAATTCGTAAAGAAAGCCCTAACAGTAGTTTAGAAGAAAAAGCCTAGAATGCTACTACAGCCCCCCCCCTCAGAAAGGGAAAAAGAAAAGAAGAAAAAAAAAAAAAAAAAAAAAAACCAACAAAAACGAATTGTCCCCTTCACCCCACTAGACCGCCCCCAAAGCTACCTAAAATATCAGTAGTAAATAAAAGTCCAGACGAAGAAGAGCATTTGAACTCAGGAGCCAAGTGGAAGAAATATGTCAATATTGGTCAGTATGTCTTTAATTCCAATTTAAAATGGTGAATTTTACAAAATGTTATGCTGTATTTTGTTTGTAAAATAATGCTTAAACTATGCGTTTTAAATGTAAAGGCACGCTTACTCTACTGTAAAGCCAATTGATATTAAGCCTATCCACATGTCAGCGAACAAGGCAGAATGTTTTTAAATATCTTCTATCGAATAATTTAAAAATTCGTAAAGAAAGCCCTAACAGTAGTTTAGAAGAAAAAGCCTAGAATGCTACTACAGCCCCCCCCCTCAGAAAGGGAAAAAGAAAAGAAGAAAAAAAAAAAAAAAAAAAAAACCAACAAAAACGAATTGTCCCCTTCACCCCACTAGACCGCCCCCAAAGCTACCTAAAATATCAGTAGTAAATAAAAGTCCAGACGAAGAAGAGCATTTGAACTCAGGAGCCAAGTGGAAGAAATATGTCAATATTGGTCAGTATGTCTTTAATTCCAATTTAAAATGGTGAATTTTACAAAATGTTATGCTGTATTTTGTTTGTAAAATAATGCTTAAACTATGCGTTTTAAATGTAAAGGCACGCTTACTCTACTGTAAAGCCAATTGATATTAAGCCTATCCACATGTCAGCGAACAAGGCAGAATGTTTTTAAATATCTTCTATCGAATAATTTAAAAATTCGTAAAGAAAGCCCTAACAGTAGTTTAGAAGAAAAAGCCTAGAACGCCAAATTCTACCACAGAGCTCTAATTCCTGAAGCCTGCTAGGTCCCCAACTGTAGGATGGAGAAAAAAAAAAAAAAAAAAAAAAAAAAAAAAATGAAAAGCCCTTGGAAAAGTCCCAATACAGCAAAAAAGTATAAGTCAGTATTAGTGAAAGTCATAAGAAAGTACCTTAATGTTGGACTTTAACTAAGTTAAAACTTAAAACAAATTCCCCCCCCCTTTTTATTTTTTTTATATTTTTATTTTTATTTTTATTTTTATTTTTATTTATTTTTTTTTTTTTTAAATTTTTATTTATTTTATTATGTACACATGGGAAGCAGCATGATGTACGTTAAGGTATTTGAATAAACCAATGGACGACCAATGTCAATACCCAAATGGGTCCTGGACGTTAGTTTGACGACTTTTCGCTCAGGATCGACAGTTCGATCGGGGAACTACTGCTGCTCCTCTATAAGAGTGGCTTCTATAGAAGAGAACAAAACAGCCATCGAAAGATAACCATGACCCACACTCAAACCACTTACACAAACCGCATCGCTCTTCGCGCGTGTAAAAAAGGGGCGCGTCCTGCTGAGGTTGGAGCCCTGGCCTCGGTGTTCGAAAAATCAGCTACAGAGCTCAAACAATCAAAACTACTAAAATGCAAGCAAACACTACAAATAGCCACATTTAACGTAAGAACCTTAAATAGAATAGGACAACTCCCAGAGCTAATCGCATCGGCCGAAGAACATAAAATAGACATAATATGCATACAAGAACACAGATACACACACACAGAAGATATCAAATATCACGAAACTAGCAATGGATGGTCGCTCGCCACTGTATCCGCATGGAAAAACTCTGTCAACGCCGCAGTGGGAGGGGTAGGATTGCTTATAGGACCTAGAGCACTAAAAACGCTTAATAGCATAGAGAAAATACAACCTAGAATGATGGTAGCTACATTTAACGGAAACCCCAGAGCAACAATCATCTCATGCTACAGCCCCACCAATGTTAGTGAAGAAAATGAAATAGTCACCTTCTACGATGAGTTATCCTCATTAGTGCGTAGCATCCCGAAACACAACATGTTAGTCATTGGCGGAGACATGAATGCACAAATCGGGAAAAACGGAAACAACAAATACAGCCTCCACAACACGTCAAATAGAAATGGACAACATCTAACAGATTTCATGATAGAAAATAGATTAGCATGCCTCAATACAAACTACCAAAAAAGAGAGGGCAAACTATGGACATACACGTACGCAAACAATACTAAAGCTCAGATAGACTACGTCCTTATAAACAAGAAATGGAAGAATAGTGCATTGAATTGCGAGGCATACTCCTCTTTTGATGGTGTGTCCACCGATCACCGAATAGTCACAGCGAAAATACGGTTAAGCCTACGAAAAAACGACAAACGAACAGCGACCACCAAACACTATGACTGGGCCCTATTAAACAACAAAGATGTCAGAGATAAATACGTATTAGAATTGAGAAACAGATTCGAAACACTACAAGAAAAGACGGAAAAAAGTACACCAAACGACGAATACGAAAATTTTGTCAATGCACACCTTGAGGCAGCAGCAAAATACATTCCAACAAAAATTAAAACTAAATATAGAGTCCCATGGGAAACCTTAGCGGTGAGAGAAAAACGTGCACTAGTGAAAACAGCCTCCAAAAACTATCGAAAAAACCCAACAAACACAAATGCCTTAAAACTAAAAACGGCACAATATCAATTAGCAGGCATATATATAAAGGAACAGACAGAATACATTCAAAATCAGATAGATAAGATCAGAGACTCGGTAGAAGATAGACAATCTAGAATTGCCTGGCAAACAATAAACGAAGTGAGCAGAAGAAAGAACACAACCAAAGCAAAACTTAAAGCAGCAAACCAACAAGAAAGAATAAAACTGTGGAAACAGCACTTCGAAAACTTACTTGGAAACCCACCAAAAATAACGCATGAACCAATCACCAGAATAATTAGCAAACAATTAGACATTAAACTTGGACCGTTCACACAAGGAGAACTCGACTCGGTTCTCAGAAAAATTAAAAATAGGAAAGCTGCAGGACTGGACGAAATTCCCCCGGAAGTATGGAAGACCAGACAATTCGACGACATACTGCTCCGACACTGCAACGCAGTATACAATCAAAATCCGATAGATAGATGGACGAAGGGATGCATACTCCCCTTCCCTAAAAAGGGAGACCTCGGATTAGCCAAAAACTACCGAGGCATAACACTTACATCCATAGCTGCCAAAATCTACAATGCCCTACTACGAAACCGCATAGAACCCAAAATCGACAACATACCTAGAAAAAACCAAAATGGCTTCCGAAGAAATAGATCTACGACCTCACAAATACTAACCATCCGCAGAATCCTTGAGGGTGTACGGGCAAAGAACCTACAAGCGACATTAATATTTGTCGACTTTACCAAGGCTTTCGACTCCATTCACAGAGGAAAGATGGAACAAATCCTACTAGCGTACGGCATACCTAAAGAAACCGTAGCGGCAATAACGATTCTCTATAGAAACACTAAAGTAAAAGTACGATCACCAGATGGAGACACAGAATACTTCGACATTGTAGCAGGAGTACTACAAGGGGACACGCTGGCTCCGTATCTCTTTATCATTTGTCTAGACTACGTACTTAGAACATCGATTGACAAAATCAAAGAGAATGGCTTCGAACTGACGAAGAAAAGAAGCAGAAGATATCCCGCAACAACAATTACCGACGCCGACTACGCCGATGACATAGCGATACTGGCAAATACACCTGACCAAGCCGAAACACTTCTGCATAGCCTGGAACGAGCAGCAGCAAGCATAGGCCTCCATGTTAATGCACACAAAACGGAATATATGTGCTATAACCAAACAGGGGACATCTCCACTCTAGAAGAAACCCCTCTTAAACTAGTAGACAAATTCACGTACCTAGGAAGCAGCGTCGAATCAACCGAAAAGGACATCGAAACGAGGTTAACGAAAGCATGGACAGCTATCAATAGGCTATCGACTATATGGAAATCAGACCTAACCGATAAAATGAAACGCAGTTTCTTCCAGGCAGCGGTCACATCGATACTGCTATATGGATGCACTA
This sequence comes from Sepioteuthis lessoniana, assembly GCA_963585895.1. Lineage (NCBI taxonomy): Eukaryota > Metazoa > Mollusca > Cephalopoda > Myopsida > Loliginidae > Sepioteuthis > Sepioteuthis lessoniana. Next base: position 14,677,775 of record OY757930.1, read on the forward strand.
CATGGACGCTAACAAAACGGCTCGAGAAGAAACTAGATGGCAATTACACAAGAATGCTGCGTGCAATCCTCAACAAGTCCTGGCAGCAACACCCCACAAGACACCAACTGTACGGCCACCTGCCCCCTATCACGAAATCTATTCAAGTTAGGCGAACCAGGCATGCAGGACATTGCTGGAGAAGCAGAGATGAACTCATAAGAGATGTACTCTTATGGATCCCCACACACGGCCGCGCAAAAGCAGGACGACCAGCACGAACGTACATTCAGCAGCTATGTGAGGATACAGGTTGTTGTCCTGAAGACCTACCTAGGGCGATGAACGATAGGGATGAGTGGCGAGAGAGGGTCAGGGATATCCGTGCTGCCAGCACGATATGATGATGATGATGATATATATATATATATATATATATATTGGGCCAGTTAAACCGGAGTTGGGAGTAATTCCATCAGGACAAGAAGTTATTCAAGCATGAATATTTAAAATTTTCCTGGTAAAGAGCTCAATGTACCAATAATACAGAGCAATAAATTCTTTAAGAAAAACAACGAAACCGGTCACATAGGATTATAAATTTATTTCAATCCTGTTATGCATTTTTGAGGTTTTCAAAAACACGAAAAAAGTTACAGGACTTCTTCAGATCATTTTGGATAAAAAAAAATTGAATAGACACATGGTAGTGGGAGGGGATAGTATGAGGGAGTCGAAGAGGTGGGAGGGAGTCGAAGAGGGGTGAGGATTTACCTCTTCATTAAGCCCACTTCCGTTTTAAATTTAACTTTCGGTTAGCAGTGTAGTAAATATTGTTTTTTTTAAAAGGTTTTTTAAAAATTTATATTTAGACGTAACTTACAAGTTTTTTATTGACTAAGATTTAAACTTTAAATAAAAAATTCAAGTAAAGGTACAGTATTAGATATATTAAAATTAATTTTAATATATCTAATACTGTACCTATATGATTTAAAAGATTCATATGCACGATTCATGCAAGATGCACCAAAGGCAGTCTGAAGCATTCCATACGTTTCTGTTGCATTTTCTGCAAATTTAAAACAGATTTTTTTTTTTTGCATATCGTTGTACTAAAGTATCCTCACGTCCCGATTGTATTTTTGAAATTCACCAGTTTTGACAATCAGGCTTTAGTATGCTGTATTCCAATTGTTGCTGTAACTGTTCATTTGAACCCGAAATCATAAAATTGGTCAGTCATATCATACGATGTATAGTAATAACACACTAAATTTTCAAGAGTCTACGACAATTTTAAATGCCTGTAGAAATAAAGTCTGGAAACTTATTGAATGCTCTACGTATATATATTTATATGTATGATATTGAGGCAGTGTAATCTTTTTCATCCGCAATCCCTCCTGTTTTGATTTGCGTTTAATAGATAACTCACAACATGGATTACATACATTTTAATTTGAAGTAAACGCAAATATATAATTAAAAAGAAAATACTATGGTGAAATATTTCAATTAAAAACATTTTAAAGAATTACAATTGGATGAATATCTGTTTTTATGATTTAGACGCTTTTTGAACCAAATTTTTTCTGATGCAAAAAATCAAAGCGCATAATCATTCCTTCACGCTTTCTTTCTTTCTTTAAATAATCACACACACACACACACACACACACACACACACACACACATATATATATATATATAAATATATATATTTATGGAGATAGAGAGGGGGAATAAACAGATGAAATTTGAGAGTTAACGATAATTCATAATACACGTAATATATCAGTATTCAAATGACAGTCAGCAAAGTAGTATAAGATTAAAAGTGAGTAAAATCTCAAATTCTAAGTATAGGAGCCACATAAATCAAACTAGCTCGAAGAATATGATTGTGTATGAAACACTTTCTTTAATTCTTTGTATCAGGCGTTTTAAATCTCCACCACCAATACACATATTCACACATGAACGTGATCACACACACACACACACACACACACACACACACACACACACACACACATATATATATATATATATATATATATATATATATATATATATATGTGTGTGTGTGTGTGTGTGTGTGTGTGTGTGTGTGTGTGTGTTTAGCCTTAATCATTTATATAACTTCTTTAAAGAGAGCACAGGGTGAACTTCTTCAGGAAAAAAAAAATCTATCCCCTAAAGTGAGACTCACTGCAAAATTCAAATGCTTGTAGGGAGTCTAAGGAAACTTTCAGCGTAAACAAACTGAAATTGATTGCTGGTACAAAGAAATTGCATTAAAAATACATCAATGCGATAGAAAAACACATTGTTTTTTTTCTTTTTTAAAAATATTTTCTATAATTTTGGCTGTCACAAATTACAAATCCAACCTACTTCCTGTATTTCACTACCTGCAACTTCTTCATGATAAACGTGAATCTAAAAGTTATTTGTTTTGATAAGATGGGGAACATTTAAGAAACGTGGTCTTCACGTAGTATTCAAAGTGTGGCAGGGGTATTCAAATAACAACAAACCAAGAAGTATAAATGTGAATAAAATCTCAAATCCTATTTGCGCAGATACCTTTGTCAGTATGACCTAATTTTAATGCCTTGCATAATTACCGATGGATCACATTTCCCACCCAGTCGTGCCTAGTCTAGAATTCCTTTTGTGGTACTTTGTCGTATTAGCTCATGTGACCCTGGATTTCATCTCTGTCACAAAATAGCCAACATTTGCTATTATTTTGCGTAGCATCAATTTCTGATTTGATGGAATTAATTCTTACGGCAATAGTTTGTACTGTAATCAAAAGAGGTTCACTTTCTAAGGTTTCCTCTTTTTAACAAATTCCAAATGATATATTTTTGTGCAATTATATATATATATATATATATATATATATATATATATATATATATATATATATATATTCACAGACACGGACACACACATATAAGAAATTGTAGTTTCCCATATTTATAAATAAAGAGTAGAAAATATCGGTGATAAAAAATGTAGATCTAAGTTTGAATTGGGCAGACACAGAGTCAACAGGTGTCAGTTACACAATAATGCAATAACAAGGGAGGGGCTGTAGAATAAACGGACTGTATCTCTAAATTGGGGTAAGACTCTCCAAATGAGTGTTCTGTGGCCCAGTCGGTCAGGACTGCAGAATACACCGACTGAATCTCTGCAGAGGGGTAAGATTCCACCTTGATATGACACTAAACTATCAGATCGTGAGTTTGCACTATTTTGGTGCAATGGAGAAGGCGGAGTACCTCTTCCGGGCCATCGCTCCTAGGTCCACTCTACTGGTTTGGTAGCTCATGATTTGGTCTTGGTAGACTCTTGTTAAATTGAATTGCTAGAAATAGAACTGTTTGATAATTTAACTCTGTGTATCTAAAAATATTTTAATAAGTCATATCTTTAATGTATACGTATAAACATGATTTGGCATAAAATAACCAAAAAGGGTTGATATGCCATAAAACCAAGCTAAACCACAACAGTGATGTGATCATCAGAATCTATTAGGCTGATGCGTGAGAAAGTGACATTCACTAAGTGCAGTTGACTCTGTGTCTAGGTTATTCTAACTAAGATATCTCTCCCCACCTCTGTCTCTCTTTCTCTCTCTCTCTCTCTCTATATATATATATATATATACATTTAGAATCCTTATCAGGTCGTTCAGACCGACAGTTCCTTGACTCTTTCTCTCCCTCCAATTCTCTCTCTCTCTCTCGCTCTCTCTTTCTCTGTCTCTCTGTCTGTCTGTCTGTCTGTCTCTCTCTCTCTCGCCATCCAGCGTTATCGTCCACCATTACTGGTAGGTCCTTAAAAGCGTATCCAGTGCCCACAAAGAGCAGATGGTTTTAGATTCTTGTAGTTTAGTGACACTTGATTCTACATGTGTACGTGCACATAGCAGAACCTTGCTTTTGTGGTTTATCCGAACTATTACAGTACTGCTCAGCATATCTTCTTCGTCTTGTTAGGATGATTTTGTGTGATCCGAAGTAAGTAGCCGTAAAACAGTCGATTTGGGAGGGGTGATGCCTCCAGGATTTGTTCAAAATGCAACGAAGCATTTTTCAGTTATTCTCATCAATTTTTTTCTCTGAGCTTTTCGTACTATTACAGATCAGGCTTCCATATAGTAGTACTGACACAGCTATTGCTAGAAAGAGAAATCTCGTTTTATTTTATTAGAAAGATCAGATTTCTATAACATTTCTTAACCGTCTATATACGCCTTTCGTATGTGTATGTCGTCATCAATTTCTGAAGATGAAATGTTTCTTTCGAGGTGTGTGAACTAAACAACTCATTTCAGGTGAAAGCCAGTTAATGAGAAGCTAACTGTTTCTTGTTTAGAACAAACTCTGTTTTCTGATTTCAACTCAATGTTAATGCCTTGAATACATGCATCCGGCTATGCTGCAAGGATTCAGTTTGAGCAGGTGTATTTGCAAGATGCAGAAAATGCTCTGCATAATCTGCATCTGTCTTTGTTTCCCTGGATATAAATGTAACATTCTTGTCATTTTTATTGTCAAACAATTTTCTTCAGAAGGTATATTGACGCTCGTTGTATAAAGTCAAAGCATATTATAAACCTATTTGGTGCGAATGTAGTTTCTTACAAGACTCCAGAGACAATGAAATTGGAATCATCATAGGGTGAGCAAACCTTTGCTCTGTTTTTTTAAATATAATTGTTGCTTTAATAGTTTTTACGAGGAGGCCATATGCTAATAGTAGTTATTCCATCTGTCGTCTGTGTATGGAATCGGACGTCATGGAAACTTTAGGAAAAATTATGTTGCTTCTTGAAATCTTACACGTGTTCTTTCGATGATTCGAGTATTGGTCTATGACGTTCCACATCCATTACTTCGAAAGCTGTCTCAATGTTCGGAAGAATTTTCTAGAATTCAGATCGTATACAATTGAGAAAGAGGGCATATTAAACTAAGCAGCTATTCTCATAAAAATGATGCTTCTGTAGATCTTACTAATTCCTTGATCAGCTTTCTTGGAATGCTCACTTTTGTCTAATTTGCTATGGTGTTTGCTTTTTTGTGCATAATATTGTACAATCAAAGAAGAATGTCGTCAAATTCACTTGTTTTCCATACTTGACACTGAATTTCGTCGAGGCTTGCAATCTTATCTGCTTTAATTTTTTCAATAATTATTCAATTTTTTCATCCGTTCATTGTTCAAGTCTTTCCAGTTGGAAATCATTATATTTTTGAATGTTTATCATTGGTTTCAGGAGTCTTTCCGAGTAGATCCTTTCCACTTCTGAAGTCTTTCTTTTTGGCTGGTAGTTTTTAGTTTTTCTCTCAAGGTTATTTTTCTGCCATTTAATTCATTTAGTCTACCATTGTCATCAATATTCTCTATCTTCTATTGGATTTCAGATTTTATTGATTTGGCTTAGAATGTATTCGAATTCTTCATTTTGGCATGTTTTAATTGTTTCTTTCCTAAGTTTCTGCGGTTTGGGATATGTTGGGTTTCTTTTATTAAGTACGGATGATTTTTCCATGTTATGTACTATATGTGGGTGATAAAAAGTTTTCGCATTCGTCATTCTGAGTATTTCTTTCAGATGTCTCTCGAAGAGGTGCAGACAAGCTTTTTCTTTGCCGTCACGTTATATTGATTACTTATATAACTATTGGCAATTGGGGATCAGTCATATTGTGAAAGTTTACCTGTGTGTTGCTTATTTCTATATTCATTCAGTCGAATTTTTGCTGAAACGTTTCTGTGATCGGATGATACTCTTTCAAAAGAGAAGTGTGTCTCTCAGTTCAAAGCGTTGTTAATCCATTTCCTGTTTATAAATATATAATGTTGCAATGCTTTTAAGGCACGGGTACTGAAAAGCATTCCTACGTCTCCAATGGCGGCATTGTCGAAGTTTTTCCATGCAGATGCCGACATAAATGTTCATCCATTACCGGGATAATGGTATTTTAGTTCTTGTTCTTTATGGTAATATCTATATTCCTGTACGTACATGATGTCTATATTCTGCTCGGCTGCAGATGTTGAAAGGTGGTTGTTTATAGTATTTAATGTTTTAAAGTTAAAAATTGATGCATTGAGAGTGTTTTTGCATCCAAGTTTGATTCGAAATTGGTAGTCTATTATAGCTTGTAGCTCGGGACTGAGTTCCAACTTCAACTGAATGCCTTTCGTGTTTACCCGTGTGAAGGTCGAGGCGAATTAGAAGTAAGGTATTTATCCTGTCAATCTTTTGGTGGTTGTTTTTTTTTCTTCTTGATTAATAAACGCCCCTCTTAGACATTGGGAGCATTTGTTTCCTAACTGAACTTTTTAATATTGTCTGTTGACCAATGGGTTTCCTCTACCAAACAATCAGGTGAAGAATGCCGTTGACTAACCTTATGATTCAACCAACTTACTTTATATACACCGAGAAGAATTCCATGATTTACATTGCAATACACTTGCATGGCTCATATAATACACTTCAAATTTCGAGTCTTTTATCCACTGATAAACTGGGATAAAGTAACAGAATGATTATAGAGGTTGTATGTTTGAATATTGTGTAGTTTGACATTTCAGGTTTGATTGAAGTTTGATTATCGCAAAGTTATTATATATATAGGGCGCTACACTTGTTGATTTTTTGGCTATGTGCGTTCTCAATTACAAAGAAAAAAAAATCGCTTCATTATTTTTTAATTTAAATTTCAACTTTATTTCAGTTACCTTATATCATTTTAATCAGGAAATGTCAGTTCTTCTCACTCTTGACCATATCATCCTGTGCATTTAATGATGAGTTTTACCATCTTTTTTTTTAAATCTCTTTTTTATTTATTCATATTTTGGGTGGGTTCTTCTTATACCCTCAAAGGATAAATCGTTATAAACATATGATAAAAAATATTAGAAAACTTCAATGGTATACGGTTACTGCTCTTTTTTTCAACCTTAGAGTAATTATGAGTTTTTTATTTGCCTATATTTCTCTAATATCGACTTTTTAAAAGAGGAAGCAGATGAAAACGAAGTAAAAGAACAAGAAAAAGTAGTTAGAAGAAAGTATTAACTTTTTATACATAAGTCGCCCAGTATATAAAACAGTGTTTTCTTTAGCACGTGTAATCTCAAACTAAATGGAAGGTTTAGTCTGTATATATATATAGAGAGAGACTAAACAGATTTATATATATATATATATATATATATATATATATATGTACTGATATATTTATATATATACAGATATATATTTATATATATACAGATATATATATGTATACAGATAGATAGATAGATATATGCAGATATATATATATATATATATATATATATATATATATATATATATATATAGAGAGAGAGAGAGAGAGAGAGATGATGCATACTAACACAAGCAAAATCCTCACACACAAACATATGTAAACATGCGGGGTTTTTTTCGTTCTATATATATATATATATATATATATATATATATATAAAGGTTTTCCAGCCTCTAATAATGTATCCATTCTAAAAGTCACTCGCATTGAAATTTGTCAACTTTTTTCTTTCTGAAATAAAATCTGACTCTTCTTTTTTTACTTACCCGACTCTAACAGTGTCAACAAAAATACCAATACCACGTGGCATTCATCAATGGAAAATGGCAATGATAAAAAGAAGCTTAAAGATCTTCATTTTCACAATGGGACAGGATTTTCAGTAGGTGACATATAAGAAAAAGAAAGGAAATTCCAATGGTTTCCTGACTTGTAGACTACTAGTTAATGTGAACCTGTAAAAATCTGGGGAAACTCTATCAAAATACACATTAAAACACCCCTAAATTCCTGTTTGTTTGTCTCTCTCTGTATATAAATATATATTGAGAAAATGAAAAAATCAAAGTAATGCGAAAGTGATGTATTTATTCCGAAGGAGAATAAAAATTAAGATGTTTCGGTTTAAGCCAAATTTCATCAGAACTGTATCCTATTAAAACATCTATCGCTATTCTATCGACACTTGTTTCACCATCTTAAAGTCCTGATAAAGGTTTTCCAAAATTGATACGTTTTAACGCTGACTCTCCTTCGATATAAATTCATGATTTTTGGATTACTTTGTTTTTCTAGTTTCTCCTTACTGTCAGATTAATTTCCATTATTTACTTCCATAAATGTATATATTTCTTTAGTTAGGTTTAAATAAACATATATGACAACACTGATGGGATTTCAAGCAGCTGTATGCCGGATGTTTTTCTCAGTATTTATCAGCTAAAATGTTCTCTTAAAACAATCAATCATTGTATATTGTTAAGCTGCCTATTCTTCATATGGACACTACTTAGAACCTAGGAATTTATCATATATATATATATATATATATATATATATATATATATATATATATATATATATATATATATCAAACGCCAAGTCAGCCGATGGTGGAAAGGATTCTATTTTCGGATTTTCTGTCGACAATATACATGTAATTCAAAATCCAAAGATGATTTCGATATAAAATAATTATAAAATAAATTACTGAGGAAATAATTCCGTATAAAAAAAAAATAACATTAAAAATTACAAATAATTTTCGTAATAGTATTTATTTCAGCAGATCTACATTTAAAAAATGTAAGATGTGCATCTTCAGACAAAGAAATAATGAGAAATTTCAAATGAAGATTTGAAAAACCCATGAAATTCAGGTTACCCAATCTCCCTAACCAAATTTTAATTGATTTTTATTTTGTATTTTTTCATTAAGTACAGAGCAGAGCATTTGTTTTTCCTGTTTGGTTGACAAATGAATTTCAATTCCTATATCAAGATGTATTAATTTTAAAATTTTCTTTTCTCGTCCACTTATTTCATGTGATGGCAAACTACCTTTTAGACCCAATGAAGGAGGTAAGTAAAAAATATAGAATAAAGAAATAAATTGATTTAGGAAGAGAAAAGTCTCTACTATAAACAATTTGCATGGGAATTAATAACCTCTTTACCAAAATCAAAAATTAATATAAAATATTACATTGTATACTAATTATTTTACAAACAAAATTAAGGAAATTGTCATTTTAATACTATTCAATATTAATGAACACATAAAAAGTTAAAATAAAAACCATGCCCGTAACTGTTAAAACATTATCTAAAATTATAAACTAATACAAGATAAATTTATTATCATAGTATCCATATTATTACTAAAACTCAAATCTTATTTATGAATAAACTCATACCAAGTATTATAGTTCCTGCCACATGGAGAATAATCATTCCAATTAATAGTCTGCCCTACTATTTACCGATAGCTGGAGGGAGTATATTTGGATTTATACCTTTCCTAAAGGTATTAGTTCTATGTGAAATGCAATCAGTCAGGTCCAGGATTTGAACTCGTGTCGCCCTGACCATATCCTGCGACGATAACCATTACACCACGGGCACCTCCATCTGAATGTATATGACGATAAAGCCTGGGTTTCCAATTTCCAGCAGAAATTCCAAAGTATATTTTTATGTCCTTTCTGTTTTCCATTAGGAAAATGATTGCCTTGTACACTACATTCTCAGAATTACATTAACCACCAACAGGATTTTCTTCTCTAGACCTGCTGTTTCCATAATGTTTTACCCAAACCTTGTCTATCAACACATAATTTTTCAATTAGCTTTTTATTATGGCTGCTAATGATTTTATATAAATTACTAGTGCAAGAATAATTGATTTCAATTGTTTTCCTGTCAAAAAAACTTCTTCAATGGGATATTTCCATTGAAATATTTATCTATTCGCTTTGGTAAGTGCTTACCTATGTAATTAGATATTTTACAAAAAAGGCAGGTCGAAACATATTTAATTTCTTTTAGAAATAGCTATTTTTATTTCTAGCTAATATCATTGTTCTTAATAACACTACTGTTCTTCAATCTAGTATTTGTCTTAGTAGCGGTTATTTTCGGGTAAATTAATATGGCAACACGATTTTAAATCCAGTACAAAGCTGTTTTCTATACACATAGAGCAAATATGTTTAGGAAGTCTATGCATACATCTAGTTCCTTTCCAGCTTCGAGTGAATAGTAGGACAGACTGCACTCTTTAACCTTGTTATAATAACCAGTCGAAAAGAAGGAAAACTCTGAATATTTATTATGTTCCTGGGATGTTGCTTCCAGGATTTGTTCAATATAACTCGGAGGGTTCTTGTGCAGTTCCCGTTAACCTTTTTCTCGTTACGCTTTATCAGCGTCTGTGTGGTACTTCCATATAGTAGAATTGACATTCTTTTTTGATATATGGACTATTATAGATTATTATTTATAAGTAGATATATATCAACCATACCTCACTAGTAAATCGAAATCACCTTTAAGTTTAACAGGATTCACTGCAGACTTTGTCTTCTAGACTGGTTTCAATACCAAGGTTAAATGTTACAGTCAGCCCTTCTATTTACTCATAACTGGAAGGAGAATGATTTGATACGTTACTTTCCAAAGGGAAATAGCACTAGGTGATATACCAAAAAGTTTCTCAAGGATTTGAACAAGGGTTTCTTGTCTATTGCCTACGATAACCATTACTACACGAATGCTAAACATTTATATATATATATATATATATATATATATATATATATATATATATATATATATGTGTGTGTGTGTGTGTGTATAGTGTCATCTACAGACAGACTGTTTCGTTGTATCACAGCTCTTCAGTGTGGATAGACATGTACGCCCCTTGAACCCGTAATCGAAACCCACCCAACGTTAGAGTTAGTATCATACCGCTCAGCCAACAGGCTAAACTCGTCAGGTTGGCAATTTTAAGGCACTATGTAGTAACTTTTATCTTTTTTTTATTTTTTTTTTGTATTTTGCCTTACCGAATATATATATATATATATATATATATATATATATATATATATATATATATATAGTATTATTCGGTCCAGTTATACCAGAGTTGGGAGTAATTCCTCCAGGACAAGAAAATCATTCAGGAGCTGAACATTTACATTTTCCTGGTAGAGAGGTCAATGTAGTTGATTTTACAGAGCAATATTTCTTTAAAGAAAAAACTACAGAGCAATATTTCTTTAAAGAAAAAAAAATATACACACACACACACACATATATATATATATATATATATATATATTGTCATCGACTGACAGTTTGTTTCGTTATTGATATGATAACACTTTAGTCTGGCTAGACACGCGATATGTCTTACGCTGGGCTTGAAACCCAGCTAACATTACGTCAGTCTTCAAACGTTAAATTTGGAACGTTACTAAATAAGGAACGGGTTTTTTTTTTCCAGCTATAAGAAGGGGGGCAAGTGGTTCTAAACGTTAAACATTACAAAAAAGTTAATTATAATCATGATTACATTCCTAAATCAAAAGAAACGGTTTTCTATGTTTTTAATATATCGTTAAGAATCGATTAAGTAAATTAAAAATGTAAATATTTATTCCACTTGCAAAAGCTTACCAACCCTGTCGAATTTTTTTCCCCCGGCGATGGCAATTCTAGGCAATAAGAACAACATTTGTGTTTGTTCAATTATTTATGAGCAGTACCCAATAGCAAATATTGATGTGAATATATACAGCTGCGATTTTTCTGATTTCTACTTCTTTTGTCGGCTCCCTATTACTTAATGTGTTTTGTTTCTCAGAATATAAAAGTTGCTGGTCTCCTCCAGAATTGTTTGTTTGTTCTTCTCTCAATTTAATTTGAACATGAATCATTATATCGACCAGAAAGTACATTATAAGCGAAACAGTAAAAGATGAACGTAAACACTCATGTGTCGCAAAATAGCTGTTTCGTTTTCATATGGAAATTGTGTAACAAATACGAATAATGTATGGGACAAAAACTTTTGTTAAATCCGTTTCAGCGGTATTTCTGTTTAAAGTAAAAAAAACAAAAAAAAACACCACCACCAACAACAACTAATACTACTACTAATAATAATAATAAAACTAATACTACTCAGAATCTCTCCTAATGGCAGCACAAACCAGCGCCATAAGAACAAATCTTATCAAAGTGATGATCGGTAAGACACAACAAAACAGCAGAGGTAGACTATGCGGGAACAGAGGTGAAACCATCAATCACATAATAAGCGAATGCAGCAAATTGGCACAGAAGGAGTACAAGGCTAGACATGACCGGGCGGGCAAGGTGATCCACTGGTAAATGTGCAAGAATTTTAAATTTGACCATGCCAACAAATGGTATATGCCCAACCCAGCTCCTCTCCTAGAAAATGACACGCACAAACTCCTAAGGGACTTTGATATAAAAACGGATCACCTAATCACGGCCAGAAGACCAGGTCTTATAATAATCAACAAAAAAAGAAAATCTGCAAAATTGTGGACTTTGCTGTCCCGGCTGACCAAAGAATAAAACTGAAATAATGTGAAAAGAGAGATAAGATCCTCTACCTTGCAAGAGAATTTTAAAAAAAAAACTATGGAACATGAAGGTGACAATTATACCAATTGTGATTGGTGCTTTTGGCTCGGTAACTAAAGGATTATTAAAGGGCCTGGAAGATTTAGAAATTGGCGGCCGAGTGGAGACCATCCAAACAACAGCATTATTGAAAACGGCCAGAATCCTGAGATGATTCCTGGAGACTTGAGGAGACTTGCTGTTACTCAATCTCTTGTTAAAGACCATCAGCTTACGCTGATGTGAAAAACTCTAATAATAATTATATTAATGATGGTATATTGACATCCCAGAATCCGTCTGAGAAAATGAAACGCACAATCATCTCTGTAATTTTTAGATACAAACGGATTACTTTATTTCCACCTGACGACGAGACCTAACGAGAGTCAAAAAAAGAAAAAAAAAGAAGGAAAAGGGAACATGCCGACTTTTACATTCCGGAGAACTGAAAAAATCTATTGAACATTAAAATGACGGTGAAACCAATTGTAGTTAGGGCGTGCGGTACAGTCACCAAAATATTGGTACAGGGACAAGAGGACTCGGGAATAAGAAAACGAGTGGAGACCATCCAAATTACGGCATTGTTGAGATCGGCCAGATTACTGAGAAGAGTCCTGGAGACTTGAGGAGAGTTGTTTTTACTCAACTCCAGTGAGGAAACATCAGCTATCGCTTGTGTGAAAGCTCTCAAAAAAGTAAAAACAACAAAACTATCAAATGGTATTTGCACAAGCCAGAAAATGACCTGGAAATTAACAGTGATTAATTTTCAGAGAATTTGAAATACAAAGAAATAACGGAAAACAAGCCATAAGACCAAACCTTATCATCTTCATCATCATCATCATCAAGTCGAGCTGAGAGCACGGAGACCCTTGAGTAGCTCTATCAATTCAACCCTATACTTCATCACTCTAAGCAGGGTCTCTAGACTGTACTCGGTCCCTACGGAGTTGATGTAACTTTTTTTTCTCGTCGGCTACCATTGGTGAGCCCACGAACAGGACACCATAGTAGAACGTCACTTTTGATTTAGTCTTTTTTTGCAACCACAGTGCATAGCTGGTCTTATTCTTTATATTTGGGTGGTTTGGGACATGAGAAAAAGCGGCCGACCAGCAGCTGTTTTGTTGGGGCTCTGCTTCGTAGATTTGGTCGAAACGAAACATAGCATTCAGTCATTGTTCTCATCTAGCTTTTTCTCCATGCTTTTTCTTAGAGTCTTGGTCGTGCATCAATACAGTAGTAGAGACTCAAACATAGCTTGAAAGAAATCCAATTTTATCGGCGAGGTCAGATTTACATATAATCGGCAAACTGTCTATAGCTGTCCATGACTTTCCTATGCCTATGTTGACATCGGTTTCAGTGGATGAGATATTGCTACCGCAGTATGTAAACTGGTCCACTAATTTCAGAAGCTTATTATTTGATATGGATGCTTCTCCTTCTTGTTTAAAACACATGAATTCTGTTTTATCTGATGTCACGTAAAGGTCAATGACTCTAGCAAGTTCCACCTGTATATGCTGCAGAGATTCATATTGGACAGAGGTATTTGCAAGAAGCGCTTAATTATCTGTGTCTATCAGATTTCCTTCATGATATCGTCTTGTCTTTTCTAAAGTGAAACAACTTTCTTTTATTAGAACAATTGATATTCGTTGTTGGTAGTTTAGAAAGATTGTAAACACAGCATATTTACACAGTTCTCTTACAAGGATGAATTTGGCATTAAATAACACGTATGATGAAATGCCATTAGAAAAGTAAAAAATCGAATTAGAAATTTGGAATTTAATCATTAAGTACCGAATTTCGAGATCAGTACTCAATAACCATTACGGACAGAAAAATATAATTGTAAATTATATGCATACTCTCATAAGGCGTACATAACCAAGCAGTTAAATTTTGGTTTACATTGTTTGGGAAAAGTATGAATCTCTTACTACTCAGCTATGGGTTAAAAAGCACCAATACAGTATTTCTACGAGTATTTTTATCGAATAACCCACAAAGGTTGATATGCGTTTAAACATAGAACCCGAAACATCAAAGGGGTGTCATCGTGTTTAAAGCAATGGACTGAGGAATCTTAGCGAGTTCGTACTCCAGTCACGTTATTACGTTCACTTTCGGGCAAATACCCTTGGGAAAGGTATGAATCCCCTTATCCTCCCAGCTGTGGGTTAAATAGTAGCACTTCTGTTCTTCTAAGAGAATATCTTTGGAATTAAATAACCTACAAATGTTGATATGCCATTAAACAAAGAAATCAAACCGAACCATCAAGCCCACAATCTGAGATAAGGATTATATAATATTATGATTTCATGTTATAATTTTTATTCGAAATTTCAGGAAAAATATGAATTACACATACAGTTTAAGTATTTATTACTCACTCTTATTGTTTAATATATACATAATTCCTTTTGAAGATTTGAAAAGATAGATTATTCGAATTGTTAACCAATACTCTAACTTGTATAAATGATCTATATTTGCCTATTTCCTGTTGCATAGGAAAATGCTTATCAAGCATATTTGAAAATAGAAGGTTTTCCAATAGAAACGCTTGCCACTGAACTGTCTTCGGTATATAAAAACTCATCCTTCGGTAAAAATCGAATGGTTCACAAATAAAAGTCAATACATACAAGAAGTTTGAAAAGAATTAAGTTAATTATCATTGATAGTTTATATCTGCGGAGTAAATAGTATAGTTTATTTTTTAAATCCCTATAACACACAGTATCGTTTAAAAAATATAGACGAGACATTTTTTAAAGTTTCTTTTTCTCTTAAGCAACAATAAAGTAATAGTAAATATAACGACCATAGTTGAGGGTGTCCTGATGGCTCCCTTTTTAATAGCTACTACACCAACCTGTGTGGGAGGGTGCTATTCCTTTCCCTGGATTGCTTCACTTTGCTCTTGATCCTTACCTTATAATGCTGAATGTTAAGTAAGGCATCATGTACCATTTTTTAAGTCTTTTGTATGACTCGACCTGGGATTGAACCCCAGTCTTCTGGACCATTGGCGAACACTCTATTCATTTGTCCAATGGCCCGGTTCTTCGTTGTACATTGTAAGAATGGAAAATTAATATTAAGTACTATGTATAAACTAACTCAACAAAATTGTAACTGAGTAACGATATCTGGATAGATAAGCCATAAAAAAGTTATAAAATTAGAACCAGAAAAGAAAGGAGACGACACATTGCAAGGTCTTGTCCAGTAGGCTAGTAACAAGATATGCTTTGTCTAGTGGACAGACAGCTACATTAAACCAGTATTTGTCTAAGTCAGCAGACTCGATCGATTATACAAATCGTTGAGAGGGTGATCCAGAAGATGACGTCCATGCAAATTGGCAGAAGAGTTCGGTGTTCTATGAACTCAAATAAAAGAAGCTGTGTTTCTCAATTTTCTCCCTCTTTGGTGGGTAGGGACGTGAGGAGAACAGCGTTAGCGTAAATGGATAGCTGTTGAACCATGTGCTGATTGAGAAACTATGATTCCTATTACAAAAAGAAGCTATTTCCGCTTGCTATTCGTTGCCAAATACTTTCACGGCCTCAGAAACAAAAAAAAAAACTAAACAAAACAAAACAAAAACACTGAGGCCCAAATACTTAAAACTAGTTACGTCTTGGTGTTTCTCCTCTACGTGGGTTGACCAAAAATCAGTGACACAGCATTAAAAGAAAGAAAAATAACGAAGACATGAATATATAACGGGACAAAAAAAACTGCAAACCGTATATGTATACTTAAGTGTTCATGTATATTTGGTTACAGTTTTAAAGTTTAGTTTCTTTGCTAGTGGGATTAATAATAATTGTTATGATTTTATAATATTCTGCTAGAAATTATAAAACCTTGAAATATTTTGCCCATTTTTTTTTTAATTAAAAATAAATTGTACACCTGTACTTAGTTTAGGCGATTATTACCAAGACGTGCCAACAGTACGGATTCGTTAACATCTTTCTAACAATTATTCCCTACCCAACATCACGCATGTTAAGTCCTCTAGACGGCATGCTCTGTCAGCATAGAATGGATAAATATAATCTGTTGCTGGTCGGTAAACACTAGCATGTCAATAAACAGGATTCCACAAAAAAAGGGTCATTTATCTAGGGATAAGGGAGATAAGTCACTGTGTAGCTACTGTTTTGTAGGGTGCTGCATCCTGGGGCTAATACATTTTATGTGAATGAGGTTATTATTTTTTTTCGTATGCAAAAAAAAAAGTAATTCTCTGCTGGTTAAGGCTCTTTTGAGAATATCTCTTTAAAGTCTTGAGTCAAATAAAGTCAGATTTAGACGTTTGTTCTTTAGAGATATTTCCCGCAACTTTTTGTGCTCTTTTTTAGAAAACATTCCATCTTTGTGACATCTATCTTGAATCAGAAATATATCATATTTTGTTAATTTTAGTACTTCTTTGATATTTCGAATGATGTTTATGTCAAGGTTATGCTTCTAAATCGAAAAGAGGCAGCTATCACATTGTGCACTTTATCTCAGATCATTACCCTTAAAAAAATCTTCAAGAGTTTAAAGCTTCTTACTTATCTATTGTCTCACTTTCTCCTACTTTCCAGATATTTCAAAAATTTTCTTAATTTTGAAGCAGCAGTATAAATAAATTTTAAGATTTCTCATAATCTCGATAAAATCTCTAACAATTTTTACAGATGAATATTACCTAATAATACCAAAAAATGATCTCATACTAACAGTTATAAAACGCTTTTGACTGTGCATTCACGTCACCCCAATCTAAATTTACATATATTCAATCAACGATATTTAACACCATGTCTTTACAAATATAGACAATAATAATGACAATATTCATACATATATGGCAACATGTAAGCATGTGTGTGTAATGGAGTCATTGTATTTTGAGGTGTATATGATATAATATTTACGGTGAAAATCTCTATAAAGAGAAAGTTATTTGGATAGGATTTACATTTGAACAAAACTTCTATGTCACTATTCAAAAAAATTCTAAGTTTTTACGTGACTATATAACACCCGAAACAAAAATTGCTGCTCAATAAATTGGTAAAAAAGTCATTCTAATTTTGTCACTTGCATTTTGAAACTAAACGGTATTGCGATGATAGAACGCTTAGAATTTTTGTCGTTTTTTCTTTACATTTTTTCATTCGCAACTAGTTTTTGAATGGGACATGAGTTCACTAATTAACATCAACATGAGGATGGTTTAAAAAAATATATTTAAAAAAATAATTAAAAAACCTTAACTTTTAACCATATGATACATGTATAAATAAAAGCATCACTTTCTTTTTTCTTTTTGTTTTCATACTTGGTCCTTACATCTCAGCAAATCTATTTCCCTTTTAGAGGGCAGTGTATTCAACAACGGCCTGGGAGACCGTAGTTCAAATAAAACGATAGCAGCCCAGTCGGCTGAGACAATGACTACGTGTCTGCAGAGGAATAATTCACCCTACAAGGATCGTTCTGTATAGAGCACTAAAAATATGAATATGGGTCTCCAGTCTTGGAACTTTAGGGAATATGGAGAACGACTTCATTACCATTGCTTCCAGGTCCTCTGTGAACCGGAGAGGTAGCACCTAATAGGGTCCTACTTATGGATCAAACAGAATTGTTTTATATTTAAACTGTGCGCAAACAAATAACTTCAGTTGAATTGAATTGTAAGAAATAGAATTATTTGAGCATTAAACTGTGTGTAAATAAATGACTCATGAAGTTAATGGTTTGTAAAACATAGCAATACGTGGAACCATTTAAATGTACGCAATTAATGTTGAACAATATAATTAATGCTAATTAGCAATATTCCAAACTCTAACGGTGTGCTTAAATGGAATTATTGGTATTGCATAGGAATTCTTGTAACCATTTGACTGTTTTCAAGCAAATGATTAAAATCGAATAGAATTTTCAGTGTTAAATTGCAACAATTGAACCCATCTACGTGTGTGCAAACAAATGATTAATTCTAAATTGAATTATTCTTGACAGAGAGAAATTCTTGAAATAAGTTAACAGTGTTCAAAAAAGATGAGCTCAATTTTTTTTCAAAATATCATCATCATCATCATCATGTCGTGCCGCTAGCACGTATATCCCTGACCCTCTCTCACCACTTCTCTCTATCATTCATCGCTTTTGGCAGGTCTTCAGGGCTACATCCCGTATTCTCACATAGCTGCTGTATGTATGTTCGAGCTGGTCGTCCTGCTTTTGCTTGGCTATATGCGGGGGTCCATAGGAGTATATCACTGAGGAGTTCGTCCTTGCTTCTCCAGCAGTGTCCTGCGTGTCTGGTTCGTCTAACTTGTATAGTTTTTGTGATGGGAGGCAAGTGGCTGTATAGTATGTGTCTTGTGGGGTGTTGCCGCCAGGACTTGTTCAATATTGCTCTCAACATTCTTGTGTAATTGCCGTCTGGCTTCTTCTTCAGCCCAGCAAAATTTGTTAAAATGATTTATATTTAATATATACTTATAAAGAGGATTTAAAATACCATGGTTGATATGCCATAAAACCCAACCCAACCAAACAAAAACTACTTACCGAAGATCAGGAGATTAAATCGAGAAAGGAAAAAAATGGATTGATGAAATTGCACACAAGATGATATAGATATTGCCACACAGAGGACACCTAACGAGAAAAAGAAATTTCTTATAACTAGCTGTCTAAAATAGTGATAGAAGAACTACGTATGTAAACATATGGATAAGACTCATGAGAATTATTTATTTATTTTGACGGAACGCCAACTAATACATGTTTATTTTTTGTCACAATGTTACAGAATGTTTTTATTTCACGTTCATAAATAAATTATTATTCAGATGTTGCTTAAGTCTTTTTTTTACACAGGGTCCTTGCAAATGTGAAGAATTTTTAAACATATCTATTTCATACATAGATGGGACTGTTAAAGTTACTGCCACTTCACGTCAGTGTGGATCTGAGATCAAAATTAATGAAGGTGTATTCTATACTCC
Source organism: Sepioteuthis lessoniana (assembly GCA_963585895.1). Taxonomy (NCBI): domain Eukaryota; kingdom Metazoa; phylum Mollusca; class Cephalopoda; order Myopsida; family Loliginidae; genus Sepioteuthis; species Sepioteuthis lessoniana. The sequence goes on from OY757930.1 coordinate 14,697,351, forward strand.
CTTGATTTATAGAACAGCAGCCTCACTCTCAAATGCAATATAGTGTCATACTTTCTTTTCGGATAGTCTTACTCCTCGGCAGGAGTAAGACTAAAACATTCTAAACTTCAAGGATACTACTTATAATGTCCTTGAGATTGGTGTAAGCAAAATAGGGGGAGAGAAAAAGAGACGGAGTGCAGAGAGGGTAGTTTGGGAGCATGTTTATATTGATAGCTTAAGGAGTTTACGAGGTGCATAGGATAATGTCACAGCTGGTGAATATCAAAAATGTAATCTGGACCTGAGGTCACTTTAGAAGAACGATGTGCAATAAAATTCTGTTTTAAACTTTGAAAAAATGCTACAGTAACGTATATAATGCTTCAGACTGCTTTTCGACCATCATGCATGAATCGAGCATTAGTTTTTGAGTGGCATTAGAGATTCAAGGAAGTCATGGAGTCTGTGAGGGATGATGAGAGGCACGGGAGGGGTAAGGAAGTCAATATACCACAGTTGATTGGCCAAAGGGTTAGGGTTAGGGATACCATGTTGAGGTTTTAAGGGAGTTCAGGTAGAGATTCTGTCGGAAGAGGCCAGCACTCTTCAAATCGGGTCAGTGGCATTTCCACCAGGACAATACACCAGTCAACATTTTCATCCTTGTCACAGAGTATTTGACCAAGATGGGTATCAAGACAGTTCGTCACCCTCTCTACAGTCCAGACCTTTCTCCCTGTGACTTTTGCTTATTCCCTAAGCTGTCGTTATGAGACAATTGAGGAGATGACGAGGCTGTGACGAAGGTCATTGACACATACTCACACAAGAGGACTTCCATGGAGCCTTTCGGAAGTTGTTGAAACGTTACAACAAGTGCATTGCAGCCGGAGGAGACTACTTCGAAGGGGACTAGAGTTTCACATGTGTACTATCAATGAAAGTGCCCATACGAAAAAAGTCCGGAAACTTATTTAATGATCTTCGTAATTAAATGGTGCTGAATTTCCATTATATTTAAGCCGTGTTTTTCTTTCTATTTGGTATATTTTATCGTGGCAATCATCAACATCTGACTCTCCTAAAATGATTTTGAAATAATATTCTGGTGAAGCCGATCACCGGAGAGGAATAAATCAAGTATTCATGGAATTTTACACTATGTAAACTAAAAAATCAAAGATGCTCTGATATAATTACTTTTGGTGATGTTCAGCAAGGAGAGTATGATTCTCAATATGCTTATTTTTGGTAATAATTCGATCATTTAATGATGCTAGAATTGAATGGCTGGATGTCGATAAAGTTTTAGTTATATTTCATTAACAATTTCCCAGAGGAGTCCGAGCGAATGTTGTGGCTCATGTGCTTGACAAGAATATCGGAAGAAAAGAGATTTGAAATTCAGTCTCTCAGTTAAGCTCATTTTCGGACTAATACCTTTGGGAAAGTATTAACTCCCTTATCTTTCAGCTATTGGTTAAATAGTACCCTTTGTTATTCTAAAAGGATGACGTCTGCGTTAAATAAACTATGAAGGTTTACAGGGCTTTAAACAAGGAAATCAAAAGCGAATATTTGTTCTATTGAGTAACGTAACGGTTATTGTAGTATGATAGAAATCAATGACCGAGTTGAAATCTTGGAGGAGGCTGTTCGAATTTCGCTTATACCCGGGGAAAGTTCATGAATTCATCTTTTCTTCCTTAATTGGTAGGAGTGACTAGGCTTTTTCACCTCGTAGGCTGGAAATCAAACTAGGGGAATGAAACCTCTGAATTTATACCCACTATCAACATGTCGAAGGGCAGTGTAACTTAACACGTTGGGTCATGTCAAGAATTAAGACTCGTTTATGTCATGTTAGGTCACGTTGGAGAGGAGATTACTTATTCCTAGGAAATGACCTATTGTCTTGAAAGATGCAACTAAAAAGAATTTCTGTGTTTATAAACCTGAAGACCAGGAAAAAGGTCAATGTTATATGATAATTTATGCTCCTCGCATGCCAAAGAAAAGAAAAACAACAGCGCGTCTACGGATTTTTATATATACTATTTATATATAATATCTATATACTTTAAGTGAAAGGTGTTTTTAATACTTGAACTGTTGTTTTTATGAAAATTAACAGCTGAATATAAAATACTCATAAGATTTTCATCTGCTTTATATGATACTGACTTTTATATGTTCATATCTACGTGTGTTCGATTGTGTCTATTCATTCACATATATTTTTACAAATATATTCAAATTATTAAGTTTATGTAAATGAACTATAGAGTTTGTATAAAATGTTTGAATGAATTTCTATTCACTGTATGTGTTATTTGTGTTTAATACTTCAATTAGCGCTTTAGCTCAGACAATGGTCTCGCACAATTTTGGTGTATGACTTGGAAAACCGAGATATGAATCCTTTTGAAATTACGGACAATATCATGTAACTTTGATCACGTTAATTTGCTTATCGTAAAATCAAATACAATACCATTTTCTGTGATGTGTAATATGAGATGTTATATGAAAGTAGTATTTTATTTTCGTCCTCAAAATTTACAACAAATGCAAATAGAGATATTGCACCGTTAGAAAACGCAATAAACTAAATTTTTTTTTTTGACATAATTACCAAGGTTGGTATTGTCGTTTCATCACCAAAGAACAAGTTCCATCGTGTCATATTGTGTATCATTTTAATATATGTTGATAAATATATTTATACTTAGCCTCTAACATCATTTACTAACGAGATTTTTAAAGATAATAAACATGCACTAACAAACTTGCAATTCAATAGTTCTCTTCGGAGAGTTTGCATTTGAATTGAACACCATATTTTAATCGATAAAATGAAGTGAATTCAGAAATTGCAATTAGAATTCGTCCCTTTTTGTCAAACAGAAGGATCACAATCATCATAATGAAAAATCAAATGGTTTCATGGATTTTTTGGCCAATTTATTACTTCTTTTCGTGTTTTTCGCCCCAGCTTTAGCTGATAGTTTTACACTGGAGTTTGAGTGAAAGCAAGTCTACTTAAATCTCCAGGACTCATCTCAGAATTCTGGTCAGTCTTTATATTGCTATAGTTTGGATAATCTCTATTGTCGCCACAAGGATTTTATGGTATCTGGCGGGTATTAGCTAGTAAACTTCCAATGATTAATTGGTTCACAAGTACTTTTTGCCCAATCTTGGGCAATCATCGTTGTTGTGTATATTTATAGAACCAAGTTTAAAAATAAACGCTATAACACACCTGTATAAATAATAAACGCTCAATACTTACAAATTAGCCATGTAAATCCAAAGGCCACTTCGTTTTTTTCAATATACACACCCCTGATGATGGCCCAAGATCGGGCAGAAAGTCGGAGGGAACTGATTAATTATGGGAAGTTTATTAACCAATTTCTGCCAGATACCAAAAAATCGAGTCGGCGACTCGAAAGGATGAATTAAAAAATATGTTTTCAAAGGATGTCTATATTGTTCAATCATATATATATATATATATATATATATATATATATATATATATATATATATTTGTGTGTTTGTGTGTGTGTGTGTGTGTTTGTGTGTGTGTGTGTGTATATTGCTCTGTGTGTGTGTGTGCGCGTGCGTGCGCGTGTTTATTTAACCGTGTGTTTAATCACTTTTATCTTCTGACGTTACTTCGCATTATTTCTCTCTGTTATTCATTCTAACAAACTTTACTTCCTTTATTTTATGCTTATAACTCATATTTTTTAAAATCCTTTTTTTTATCGATACAAATAATATCTCACTATATTATTTTGTATTCTTTTAATTTTTCCATTATTCCTTTCTTTAACGCGTGTTAATTTCATTTGTGTCCCACATTTTTCAATTCAATCGATCCATCTTTTCTTTTTGGTTCCCTCTTCACCATTTTTCCTGTCCCCTACATCTGACACATTATGTTTAACACTCAGCCCACGCATTTTAATCTGTTTCTATTTAGTGATCTCATCTATTGATATTTAATTTTCTCTCTAAAAAGAGTAGAATGAAAACGTATGCACTTTTTCAGAAATAAATCCATTGTCCAATTGAAAACATGGACCCCAAGATAAGACGAATATATTATGCAAACCGAAAAATCGTTTGATAACAGGAAAAAAAGCGAAAAGAGATAAAAACCTTGAATATATAGACAACATAAAATGAAATATTTCCAAAAATCTCTGCTTTTTACATATTTTAAGGCGTAATAGGACGATGAAAATAATTAGTCGTAGCACGATGCAATGGCACTAGGAAGGGGGTTGAGTCCGTGGCACAGTGGTAAACGTGCTGGACTGTGCCATAATTATTCGTATTCATCACTCCCTCCGAACGAGTAGGATGCGATACAAGGTTAATTATTTAAGAGGAGTTAAACAGGTTGGAAATTAGACTTTTCATTCTCGTAGACCAGTTGCCATATCAAGGCAAAAGACACTAGGTTGACCAGCTGAAAATAGCTGTCGGGAGAATTGTTGGATTCACACTTGTCCCTACGGGAAATGAAAGAAAAATCGTCCAGGATTTGAACGCAGGGCGTCCAGACCATTTTCTTTCGATGCAATCCATTACCCCTCGAGTGCCTCCTGTAACATCGTTCTCAGCGAATTTCAATTTTCTTTCACATTATTACTTTCTTTAAAGGAATACTATTTTGGTCTAATGTATGAGTCTCCATACTCATCAGCTTAGAGTTAAATTTTACCCTTTCTTCTTTTATGAGGAATGTATGCCATTAAATAATCCACGAAGTTTGATATGCCAAATAGTAAACTAATAAATATTAAAAAAAGTTGGCAAAGGAACAGTAGTAAATAGAAGGACGAGGAAAAAGGAAGATAAAAAGTTCCAATTTACTGAATATAATTATTTGTATTAGAAGAGATGTATGCTACCAAAAAAGAGTAAAGCGTTGGTCAAAGAAAAACCATGATAAAATAATCTAAAAATTGATCTAAATTAAATAATTACTTTACATAATACAGCAATTTAGTTTATTTTCTTTCTACTTCGGTATTTTTTGTTGCTTTTACTAATGAGACTGTTACATTAAGAGGTGAGATTTTAATTCACACACACACACACACACACACACACACACATATATATATATATATATATATATATATATATATATATATATATATATAACGGTCAGTCACATCTAATCTGAAAAGTACTTTTCACTGACCGAATAAAAACAAGATTTCTCATCACATACATATATAAGTAAGTCGGCCGAGCGTGGTCAGGAGTGAACCGGGGTGTTGGGGAGGATGTAACTCCTTTACCTGGATTGTTCCCCTTACCCTTGATCCGTACCTTAGAATTTTAAGTGCTTTACAGGGAGGCATCAAGTACAATGTTTTAAGTCATTGGTATGATTCGACCTGGTATTGAACCCCAGTCTCCTGGACCATTAGCAAACACTGAAACCTCTATGCCAATAAGTCATTTGGATAAGAAAATATTTTTTCTTCAAAAAACCGATATGCTACCTCACATATACTTTTTTATTGCTACTTTTACAACATGGGAATTCCTTCAGAATAATTTTAGAAAATTTATAAAAAAAATTCCCCAGGAAAACTTTTTCTCCTCACGATGAATCAATTTTGAAAATAATTGAGAACAATTAAAAAGATAAGCATCAAAAAAGAAATTTTCCTCTTTATTTAATCCATTTTTGTTCAGCTTTATATATATATATATATATATATATATATATATATATATATATATATATATATATATAATATTTATGATAGCATAGACAGAGTCAACGGTGGTTGGTTATTTTGGGATTTGTTTTGATGATCACATTGTTGTGAAACTGACAGACACAAAATACACCACTGTTTCTGCAACTACGATGCCCTGTCGACTCGCCTTAAAAAAACGCTTTCTAAATGTTCATTAGAGCGTAACGAATTCTTCCTGCTTATGAAAAGAAAAAAAAAATAACAAAGTTGTCCTGGGTATGACACTAAACTACTTTTAATTTTAGAAGTTTGCCACTTGAAGTGACATTTGCTTCATGCTTTTTAAAACACAGGAATACTGTGTTTTTTGCATTCACGAAGATTCCAACGCCTTCTACTGCTTGATATACATGATACAGCTGGGATTTACCTTGAGAAAATGTAATTTCAAGAAGTGCTACATCATCTACATAGTCTAACTTTTATCGTCTGCTTCCTGTAATTTTTTGTGGAAAATAATTTTCTTTCATTAGATACATTGACGTGTGTAGTATGTAATCTAGGCATACGATCAAGATAAATGGTACAAATGTATCTCTTTGCAAATCTCCTGCAACAATGAGAATGATGTCGATGTTACCCTCTGGTGGGCGAAGTGTTGCTTTCGTATTATTCTTGGCCATCATTAAAGCAACAATAGTTTCTTAAAGTAAATCAAATGCTTGTTGTATGTGCCCCTTCTTATTTTATCTGAATAGAAAAATATATTTAAGAAAGCTACGAAGAATAGTGTTGCTTCGAGATTGTGCATCATTTGATTATTTGTCGGATTGTCAGAATCTGGGAAGTTGTGGACCGTTTTCTCCAAGAGTGGTTCTGAAATTTCGAAGACTTTTCTCGATTTCATAACGAATATGATTGAGAAGTACAGCAAAAATACCTTAGCAGCTATAGCAGTAGGAATTACCCATCTGTAGTTTTTAGGGTCTACGATTTCACTTGTCTTGAGGGAAGATATTATGCAGCCTTACGTCGATTTCTTTGCAGTGTTTGCTGTATACACAGCATTGCATAATCGATTAAGTAAGTTGGCAAATATTCTTGTCTTTGATACTTCATGATATATCTAATTGAGAACTGCAGCTTTCCTGCTTTTATTTAATTAATTTTTTGTTGTTGTTTTGCATCAAGTCTTCCTCCTAACTTGTCCTAGTTTGATGTCTACTTAGCTATTTATTTTATATCGGTGGGTTCGTCAATGACATTAGGTGGGTTTCCAATATCTGATTCGTAAATATTCTCAGTAATTCTAGACATTTTTTTAACGGGCCACACAATACGCAATAGAGTAAACGAATCTCATAATTTTTTTTCGTTCACATTTAATTATTTTGGTTTGTTTTTATTTGGTTTCTTTGTTTCACGGCTTTTCAAACTTTATTTAATTCCAAAGCCATCCTTGTAGAAAAATTCTAGCTCACATTAAACAATATATATATATATATATATATATATGTATGTATACACAAAATGTGTCTTTATTATTTAATCAAGCATGCATATATATCTATATATATATATATATATGTGTGTGTGTGTGTGTGTGTGTGTGTGTGTTTGATTAAATAATGAAGACATATTTTGCGTATATAATTTTATTAAGATCCTTTCAAGTTTCCTGATAAGTGTCTTGGTTTCAGGTTCAAATTGGTGGATGAATTTACCAAAATTGTCCCGAGTGCTTTTGGACCTTACATACGCCTCTCATCAGGGGTTGTTTGCATGTATAAAATGTTTTGCTTCTTTTGAAAGATTTTAGGTTTTTATAACTTAAGAAAATTAAATAAACGCGAAGTTGGATAAAACTGAGTTGCTGATAAATTTAAAAAAAAAAACAGAACGGTATCAATGGAAATAGAATATTATCATGAAATATGGAATATAGAAAAAAAAAACTTCAAGCGTATCAAAACATTATCGCTATTTTCAAAATTGATTCTACTGATTTTAGGTTTTTATATTTTTTTATTCCAACCTGAAACTTATCAGGAAACTTTAAAAAGATCTTAATAAAATTATATATTTATTATTTAATCAGACATGCTTAAATTAAAGACTACTTCCCAGCTACACACACGTGTGAGTGTGTATGTGTGTGTGTATTTAAAATATCTACTGAGTGATTTTATTGAAAAGAGACAGCGTTTTATTTGCCGCATACTTATGGTTGCAGTTTTGAAGATCTGTGTTATTTGATATCTTTCATGTTAAAAATAATTCTAAAGCTTTCTCCAATATGTATTATCTAAGAACAATTCTGAAGGTTGTAAAATGCTTGAAGCTTGAAATCAAACAATGCCTCACTTTATCTTTACACCGACACATTATGTTTTGTGCAAATGTATTTTAGTACGTATATTAGGCAAGCGAAATATTAAAATAACAGAAATATTTAAAATAAAATGAAATCATTATCATAACATCAAACAGAATCTATTCCAAAATAAACCACATATCTATTTGAAAGAAATGTACATGGGATAATGCATATATGTATTTAAAAAAGACATTCTCTAAACACACACACACACACACACACACACACACACATATATATATATATATGTATACATATCTATATATATATATGTATATATATATATATGTGTGTGTGTGTGTGTGTGTGTGTGTGTGTGTGTGTGTGTGTGTGTGTGTGTGTGTGTGTGTGTGTGCATTTAGGCAATAGTCGTTCATTTAAATATGTTTCATGAAACAATTAAGACAAATTCTGTCTGTATAATTTATTTAAGATTATTTCAAGTTTCCTGATAAGTGTCTTCGTTTCACATCGGAATTAGTAGATGAATTTTTCAAAATTGTCCCGAGCTGTTTCGGACCCTTCACAGGCCATCATCAGTTGTTGCTTACTTGTGTAAGGTGTGATGTTTTTTGTTTTTTTAAATGAGTTTTGTAAGTTTTTGAAATAAAATATGAGAACGCAGAGTTGGATAAGACAGGGTAACTATTGTATTTAAAAAACGCAATGCTATTTCAAAAAAGAGAATGCTTTTTTAAAAGAGAACACTATCAACGGAAATAGAAGACTATCAAGGAATATATAAATTTAAATCCTCCGTTCGAGAAGGATATGACACGAGGGCAATTTCCCGGAAGAGTTCAACAAATGTTGCATTTAGTGTTTTCCTTTTTTCCAAATCAGTTGCTATACCAACGTTAAAATCCCATTTTGCCATATCCTTTACCTATAGCTGGAGAATATTTGCATTCTTAACTTTCCCAAGTGTATTATTAGGACCATGTCAAATGGACACAGCCTCGATCAGCTATTGAACACAGGTCATATGTCAATTTCCTTCGATGGCAACCATTAAACAATGAAATCCCCCCTATATATATATATATATATATATATATATATATATATATATATATATATATATCTATATAAGAAAAATGCCTAATGTGAAAAGGAAAGTTTATTTTCAGAGTTGATCTGAGCATAAACCATTGTCAGCGTGAATCTATTATATAACAAATTCTATATAATTTCAATCCAAAACTTTTAAAACACAGTATTCTCGAATTGTTTTTTTTTAAATAAAATAATTATTCCCATTTAATAAAAAGGTATTAATTAAATTTATAGACAGCTCTTTAAATTGAAGATGTAAAATAATTACAGTGCATTATTGCTTAACAATCTGGACGATAAACCAAATAATTATTTGGATCGATAAATCATTTAAGTGTCACTTACTGAAATGGAAAAAAACTCTCTATACAACATTGGCAAATGTTTCATATATATATATACATATATATATATATATATATATATATATATATTATATATATATATATATATATATATATATATATAAAATTCCTTTTATGGATAATTAAAGTATGATTGCTCTTTGTATTTTATGTCAGGTAAATTTATTTTTTACAAGCAGTACCAGAGAAAATTCCACGGAAAGATCAAATTCAAGTGATGCTATTTAAACCAAGTGAAAACTGATTTAGTACTTTATTACATATAAATCATATTGCAGCATGATGTACAATAATCATCATGCATTTAATTATAGCGAAAATACAAAATCAAGATGTCGTTGCATATTTTATTTTGTGAATAACGGTATTGCTGGTAGCGAGGAATCATCAGGGTTCTTTTTTTTACTTGTTAGTATTCTATATCACGTTCTTAGCGCTAATCCTGACTTCATAGCTCATTGGACCCTCGAAGATCATCAGATTATCAACAACCCAATATGCAATAATTGATGCTTAATCAATTATAGTCTCTAATAAATGAAGTTAGCACAGAGTAATTCTATCAGAGCTGAACTTCCTGAGTGATCTGAAGGAGAAAGACCATTTCAGAAAAAAAATGTCACTTTACTGAGAGTAAGGATGGAAGAAAATCATAGAGTAATGAAGAAGTTATGTGAAGGAGCATACTGTACTATGAACAAACGAAAAGCAGAAGAATTATATACAGAGTAACAATTATTTTTATAAGTGCTAGGAGTAAACTTTCTATAAAGTGAGAGCTATATTTTTCTAGAGTACTGTGTCGCACGTCTTTATTGTGTCGTCGTTATGATTATGCATACATCTGCATATGAGTATACAACATATTAAAAAATTACATATTCCCAACGATAAATAAGAATATATATCTACCATTGTTTACAAAAGGTACATAATTTTTGTCTAGTAGTTGGAGGTGCCCGTGTAATGGTTATCGTCGCAGGATGTGGACACGACGACACGAGTTCATATCCTGGACGACCCTGATTACATTTCACATAGCACTAATACCCTTGGGAAAGGTATGAATCCAAATATTCTCCCTCCAGCTATGGGTAAATAGTAGGACAGACTGGGTTCTTCAGCCTTGGTGAGGCAACTAGTCTAGGCGAAGGAAAACACTGAATTCAAACCTGTTAAACTCCGCTTAAAAATTGACCGTGTGTCATATCCTGCCCGAGCGGAGGGGTTGCTAAATAGGATAACATAAATAAAAAAGAAAAACAGCTGCCAGAATAAAGCCGAGCAATTACTTTTTATAAGTGCTCGGAGTAAACTTTTGTAAAGAACATTATTATAAAATGGTCATCGTTAAGAAAAATTACATATTCCCAACGATAAATAAGAATATATATCTACCATTGTTTACAAAAGGTACATAATTTTTGTCTATTACTCTAGTAGTTGGGAATTCTAGAACTTCTGTTATTCATCACTCATATATATACGTTTGTTTAGCAGTGTACGTTTTCTGTAAGAAGGTAAGTAAATGGTACCGGCTGCAAACAAAAATGCATTTGTTGTATACTGACCGTGGACCTGGCCGGGCTGTCAAAATAGGAAATGCACCTGTGTAAATAACAGGTGCATCCAGTCGAGGAACATCAGGATATCATAACCTTCTCCGTGGACAGGTGGAATGAGTGCAAAATAGTGACACGCACAAGAAGAAGGTGGACGCTGAACTATTGTATAACTCAGTGCACATGAAATTCAATCAGTTGGAGATCAGGCAGTTTGGAGATCAGATGAGTTGGAGATTAGATGTGGTAGAGAAAACCAGCACCCATAGAGGCGAGGCCCCAATCCCCTGGTTGAGAAGCCCATGAGAACGGGAAAGAAACGTGGTTATGGCCAATAGAATGGGGGTCAATATGTTGCAGTTCTGTTCGTTCTCCAACTCCCTCTCACACACAACCCTTTCAATAAAATGAGAGGTATATTTTTCTAGAGTACTGTGTCGCTCGTCTTTATTGTGTCGTCATTATGATTATTCATACATCTGCATATGAGTATATAACATATTAAAAAAACAAAAACCTAAAAAGAAAAAAAAAACGAGCAAATAAAGATGAATATCATGCGCAAGAGGTAGACAAGATAATGATCTAAAATACTGGGCGATGGCCATCTAAGAGGTGAGAAGAGCTGGCAGAATGATAACACACACCTGAAGTGGAATTAGAAGGGGTGGGGTTCTTTGAACAGTAGAAGACGATAGTTTTCGGGATTCTGTCGCATTTTTCTCTTATGGTGGGCGGGATACAAGAACGACAAACTTTCACGAGAACGGAGATTAAGGGACGAAGGAAAGATTTGAAAAAAGTCGGTTCCTTGAAGAACGAGGAAGCAAGCCTGAGCAGTCCGAAAATTGAGTAGAGAGAATAAACAACGGAGGACTTAACGCTTAAGATTAATAAATCATTTGTTATTTTCTTTTCTCATCTGACAACTAGGTCTCAACTCATCCTAGATCACAATACACCTCATCTAATAGCTAATTTTTTTAAAAATTAGAATCAGTATCAATATATTTTTAATTAAAATTAATAAATTATAGCCATGAATCGTTCAGCACGTTTCTGATCAATGGTAAAATAAAACGTAAACTCTTTTAAGCTGTAACCATGCCAATACTTCTGTATAGTTGAGCCACTTGTACCAAACGATATGCCTTAAGAAAAAGCTTGATGGCAACAACACAAAGATTTTGCGTGCAATTTGTGTGATAAGTCGAACATTCTTGTTCATATTGCAGAAAATATCTAATTCATTAAAAAGATTTAAGATATTGAATGAGAAAAGTAAGATAGAAGAAAGACTGAAAACTCTGAAAAATTTTAAAGAAAGAAAGAAAGAAAGACTAGGAAGAAGTAGATGATGCTTAAAATATCTGAAGAATTCATCAAGAGTAAATGAAAAAGACAAAAAGAGAGATTACAAAATATGGATGGAATGAAAAAAGTAACATTGAGGAAGGAAAAAAAATGAAGAATGAATGAAAGAAAGAAACGATAGGAAAAGTAAAAGAATCGTAAAACATATAAAGAATTAAGAAAGAAAGAAAGAAAAGAAAAATAATTTCAAGAAAGCTCACTTGATTCAAAAGACTCCAAAAAACACGGAACATCAACTAAAACGTCGTAATCAAAACTAAAATTGTAGTAGTAGTAGCAGTAGTAGTAGCAACAGCAGCAGCAGTAGTAGTAGTAGTCGTAGTAGTAGTAATAAAAATAATGGTAATAATATTAAAAATGTTTCTAAAAAGTTTATTTACTTCGTCAAAGGAATAGCTATGTACAAGGACAAATTTTATTCACCTTATCAGCATCACTATATATATTCTTGAACGATTCTTGCAATATTTTACCGTTAGATTAACAGTTTGAAAGAATATTCTAATTGCACTGGCAAGTAACTTGAGTTGTGAACAAAAGGTCTCTGAATGTAGAGGTTGCTGTGTTTGGGTCGCAACTTGATGGATTAACGTGGCGCGTAGAACTGACAGATAATCGACACGGAATTAAAGTTTGACAATCCGTCAGCACGTCATGAAACCACGGCTTAACAAATGAGTCACCAGCAAAGCGTGTCTTAGAAATTGTGATCATTTTTCATATTAAAGAGTTGTTAGCTTTGTATTATAAATAGAGTTGTTTCCTTAGTTAATTATGTTGTATTTTTATTCCTCTTATACTGAGAAGACGAAAATATCGTTAACAAATGCCAAGCTTGTCTACATTCACTACTTACACACACACACACACACACACACACACACACACACACACACACATATATATATATATATTGTTTTAGTTATAAATCTTTCGTTGTCATTGTCTAAGATTTTTGATGCTATAATTTCTTCTGGGAAATAACAACTCTTTCTTGTTACTCACCCAGTCACGGAGGTTAGAAGTCGATGACGGTATCAATTGCAGTTGGGTAAGACCACCAAACTCCAAAGATACTTCGATAAAAAATATCACCGGTGAATCTATTTCTTGTTATATAGAAGTATCGCTGATTGAAAAAAATGTACGTTTGTAAATAGATGGCGTACATTATATAAAAGCAATGTTGGCAAAATATACGACGGTCTTTCCGTTAATATGATGAATTTTGCCAAAGGAATTGGCAATAGTAAGCATTTCTTACAGTTGTACCTTTTAAAGGAAATCAATGAACATGATTTCGTTCATATCCCAGAAGACAGTTAGCCTGGCCGTTTTACAGACCACTGTGCCAGGGACTCTCTCTTTAGCTAATAGTTCGTTGGTTTCTACTTCTTAGACTTATCTTCCTATGAAATTTTGTAGTGGAAAACAAAGGTTGAACCCATTAGTTAACATTTTTGGACTAAAATATCTCCTTTCATATCACACATTGTGCTGTAAATTTCACCAAATTTTGTTTATTACAGCTATGTCTTGATGAACAACGAGAAATACGTATATAAGAAAATATAGATTATATTATTTTTATATATACGTGCTCCTCGTTGTTCATCAAACACACTTGTAATATAAAACATACACGATTTGGTGCCGTGACCAGGATCGTCCAGTGTTTTCGTTTTATTCGCCAATGGCAACTTGGTTCGTTAACAATCACTGTTTTTTTCTTTTTTTTAAACGGAGCAAGTCACTTCAAACCAAATCGTATATTATATTGTATAATTTCGTGATGTTAATAATAACAATGATGCAGATGCAATACAAAAACAGGCCAATTCTGTCGTTTCGGATACGAACGGGTTTCTTAATTCCTGGCTTCTGTCCATGACGACACGAAGAGAGAGAGACACAATTCTTAAGGGCCTATGCTAACCATTCTATGCTGACCCCACCCCAACGTGTGGCGTATCTTGTGATGTTTTAGATCACAGTTCATCTCTGTCAGTCGAGATCCGAAAAACAAAATCGCCGCCGCAACGGTAGAAAACCCAACTCTCACCTCAACGGTCAAATACCCAACTACTGTTTTTTTCAAAATCCTCAAATTCTCAGGACCATCTCTTCTGGGCATGACGTCATCCACACTCCTGCCACATTTCCTGTCTAGGGGTTTATTATGACAAATAGTGATTGCTTTATCCTTTGCGCGCGAGAGTACAACTGTATCAACTGACTCAAAACCTTACCGAACTGAATAATAAGATATAATTAACGAAAAATGATTAATATAAAAAAAATCCTTATATGTGATTACAGATCTTGGTTCATGTCTTGAGATCTGTTTTATTTTGAAATCAAAACAAATATTTTTGCCAGCTTAAAACAATTCCAACTAATGCAGTGTTTACATTAACGGAAAACATTATCATACTTAGAAATAGAAAGAAATAAGATAAAAATGAATAAAGATACTCTTGTTTTAATGACACTTGCATTTTTCAGTAAAATAAATAGTAGTTTATCTTAGCTTATATCTGAGGACCTCCCACATGTATCCAATCTTAGGGAGCGGAAAGTTATTTTCTTTTTCATGAATAGTGCATTGAGATCTACATTAAACGTAATTTTCAGTGAATAAATACAGTGCAAGAAAGGACAGTGAAGGAAGGAAAGTAAGAGTCTTTCACAGATTTTCAAGCATTTTTATGAAAAAAAATTATGCAAATGGATTCAAAGCATAAAAAATAATAATTCTATGTCTGCCTCTTTTTAACGATATATCAGAAACCATTGATTCCTATTTTAACCCGTATTTTTGGAGAATTTTTCAAAATCAGAGAAAAGAATAAATTCACCGTGAATATCTCCACTATGCTTTAGGCCCTGAGACATTTTAAGACAGGATCGCCACGCTCACATGCTTATCATCCTATCATCTCACAGATATTGACTCCTGAAAAAAAAAAGACTCAAAACCTTTTTATTTCTATATTTTCTGTATTCAAGTCTTACTCCAAAAGAACAAATATTATAGGCCTGGCTTACCAAGGTGTGTTTGTTTGATTTGCATCAGTCAGATTTTACTTGTAACCTATTATTTATCTTTTTTCCCCTAGTGCGCTTAAATCTTACATCTTGCATATTATCTTTTTGCTAAATATATACAGATTATAACAATATTACTGTTTAGTTTGTTTTGTTTTGTTTGTTTGGTTTTATGGCATATCAACCCTTGTAGGTTATTTAACGCCAAATCAGTTTTTATGTAAATAATCAGTTCTATTGAAAACAGTTCAGTTTAGCCAAAGTACACAGTTTAATTGTCAAAAAACATCTCCATTTCAAAGTATTTAAGCAGTTATATGTAATAATTCAGTTAAGTGTAAATACAGTTTTAGTGTTGAAAAACAGGTCAATTTGAAATAATTCAGTTAAGCATAAGCACGCAGTTTAAGTGTAAGTACGGTTTAATTGTCAAAAACGTTTCTATTTCAAGCTATTCAGTTTACCCAAACAATTCAGTTTAGCATAAGTATGCTGTTAGTTCTATTTAACCCATAGATAGGGCCCTATCAGGTGCTACCACTCTGGGCCAGAGTGGAACTGGGAGCGATGGCAATGAAGGGGTACTCCGCATTCCCCAAAGCTCCAGCACTGCTGGAACCTCAGCATCAGATTGTTTAGTTTCATATCCAGGACACTCATTCGGGGGGGGGGGCTAACCCATCTGCAGAGGTGCAGTCAGTGTATTCTACAGCCCCAGCTAACTGGACAACACATAGATTTAAATGTCAGACAGTTTTATTTCAGATAATTCAGTTCAGCATAAGTACACAGTTTAGACGTCAAAAACAGTTCTATTTTGAGCAACCCAGTTCAGCACCAGTACGCAGTTCCAATGTCAAAACAGTTCTATTTTAAACAATTCAGTTTAGCATAAATACGCAGTTTAAATGCAAAAATCAGTATAGTGAAAGAAGCACTGTTTTGTTCTATTTAACCCATAGATAGGACCCTTATCAGGTGCTACCACTCCGGGCCACAGTGGACCTGGGAGCGATGGCAATGAAGGGGTACTCCGCATTCCCCAAAGCTCCAGCATTGCTGGAACCTCACCATCAGATTGTTTAGTGTCATAACCAGGACACTCGTTGGGGGGGGGGTCTTACCCCTCTGCAGAGGTGCAGTCAGTGTATTCTGCAGCCCCAGCCGACTGGGCAATATTACAGTTTAACATCATTTATTAATTCGTAATGCATATTACATATTATCGTTTGTTTCCACTTTGTATATTTTATTTTCTCCTGCAAAATGGTACTTTTTACTTGGTATCTTATATTTTCTACACATCTCGCTTACCCTTTTACCATTCTACTTTTTCATTAATTCACTCACTGTATATATCCGGTTTTTAAGAGAAAAAAGTTACAAAATTTCCTTTGACTGAATAAGCCACTTTATGGAGAGATGTTGGAAGCATTACACAGTATTTACATATATTTTGTCTTTTTGTGTGTTTTTAATTTTTTTTTTTTATTGACTTCTTGTCTATCGTCATCGTAACACACTTGTTTTTCTTCTCCTGGACGCTTTCATTTCATATTGTTATCTGTTTATCTCTCAGTACACTTCGCGTGTCTTTAATTTATACTTTTTAACCTTTCTTATCATCGTCACCATCTTCCTTCGAGAGCTCTGTTTACCATCTTTTCATTACTGTGATTCTTTCTTTCTTTCTTTCTTTCTTTCTATTTTTTTCATCAACTATCAACATTGTGATTCTTCCTTTCTGTGTGGTCTCTCTTGTCATTGGCACGATGTGATACCGTTTCTAGTCTTCACTTCAAAACACTTTCTTCTTGTCAGGATATTTTTAGTTTTTTTTTCTTTTCTGTTCTGTCTTCATTTTAATATATTTTTCTTGCCAAGTTTGTTTGTCTTTTGCTTACACTCCTCTATTTTCTCGACATTTTCATCATCTTTTTAAAATCTGGTCCCGTCTTCTCCTTTTCTAGCACATTTTAAAACGCCTTCTTCTATGAATTTTTACTCTTTTTGTGGGGATCACTGATTTCTTTAGCCTTGATAAGGTGACCAGACGAGAAGAAAGATGATTAGTGTATTCAAACCAGCTTTATTCGACTTACGTCTTGAAGACGTGATGAGACTTAAACTTCAGTGAAAAAACAACTATGAGAGCAAGTACAGAAAATTCTTAAGTAGTAAAATAATAATAATAATAATGATAATAATAATAATAATAATAATAATAATAATAATAATAATAATAATAATAATAATAATCTCATCTAATACTTTCCGAAATTGTCTACATCATTTTTTGATGAAACACTAACAGGTTCTTCTACTTTGGGCGTGGGTGTACCGGTGATTATTGCAACAAATGCGGATCACTGAATCGTTAGCGATCCAAATTTGTAACAGTTCCACAAGAAGCAGTTTAGTGTCATGCCTAGGACACAATAAAAAAAATAATATATCTATTTTACCCACAGCATTAAATCTTGTTGATACTATAAAGAATAACAGTAAGATCTAATACTTAGATACCTATCATATTAGATAATAAGTGGTAATAGACTTTCCTTTCAAATTTCGATGCAAAAAAACATTTGGTTTTATTAGGGGTGACATCTCCACACTATATAGTAGCTCTCTGAAGCTAATAGACAGGTTCACTTAACAAAGAAGGAGTGTCTCATCATACGAAAAAGATATCAACAGACTAGCAAAGGCATGGACAGCTATCGATAGGTTATCGGTCATATGGAAGTCAGACCAGACCGATAAAATGAAACGCTTTTTTCCAAGCAGCGGTCGTGTCGATACTGCTGTATGGATGCACTACATGGACGCTAACTAAACGTATGGAGAAAAAGCTTAACTGCAACTACACAATAATACTGTGAGTAATATTGAATTCATCCTGGTGGTAGCACCCCTACAAAGCAGCAGCAGTACGGCCACTTACCACCTATCACGAAAACTATCCATGTTAGACGAACCAGACATGCGACCCACTGCTGGAGAAGTAGGGACGAACTCATAAGTGACGTACTTCTTCAGACCCCTTTACATGGACGGGAAAAGGCAAGACGACTAACTAGAATCTACATACAACAGCTCTGTGCCGATATAGTATGTAGTCTCGAAAACCTGCAGGGAGCAATGGACGATATAGAAGGGGGGTGAGTAAGGGTCAGCAATATCTGTGCTGATGGTGTGACATGATGATGAAGATGATTGTTTTACCGGCGTATCAACCTTCTTGCGTTATTTAATGTTAGAGCCATCCTTGTAGAATAACTGTATTTGTATTATCTAAATCCTAACTGGAAAGATAAGGTGGTTCCTACCTTTCCCTAAATATATTAGTTCAAAAGTAAACGTAATAAAGCGAATGGAGTTCGAATTGGTTTACTTAGATGTCACATTCTTGCTCTTTAGATATTTTGCTACGGGTGCTCCCATACACTGGTTAAAGCAATCGTTCAATTATCCACTAATGTATACGTGGGAGATCAGGACGTGCTAATGAAACGTCAGTTTGTCAAGGTATTTGGCAACAGAAAAAAAAATGAACGAGTGAAGTCTGTCATTATTCAAAGTCCAAACGAGATAAGAAGAAAAGCGAAATACCAAGAAAGTAATACTGCTTGACCAGTACGGTTAAATCAACTTTAGAATAATAATTTAGGCAGAATATGGGGGTTGTTCTAGTTCTATTGATATCAAATCGACAATGTTTCTCGACAGAAGTAAAATTGTAAGAAAAATATATCAATACAAAAATCCTTTATCTATCAGATATGATTTTTTTAAAATATCATACTAAATCTTTGATTGTTATAACCGAAAGGCAGAATTAATAAAACGTTAATAGTCTCTTTCATGCTCATCAACCTAAGGTCTGCAATTTTCCCATTCGTCGAAATTCTGTTTTGCGTTCTTGCGATTTTCCCATTTGTCGAAGCACCATTTGCCATTCTCGGGGTTTTACCATATATATAACAATCTTGCTTTGGTCTGACTATTTCTATTAATGACATCAACGTCCTCAAATACATTTGGCATGGAATATTAATTCTAGAAACAATTAAATATCACACTGAACTAATGTACAGTCACTGGACTAAAATAAATAATGTATCGTATTTATCATAATATTTCTGAAATTTAGGGGCGGCGAGGATAAATGGCTGTGTGTCATGATGTCAGGGGAGTCTATGATGGACAGCTGCTTCTAACGGCTTTGTAGAATAAATGCTTTACCATATTTACCAAATCCTCCGCTCGGGCAGAATATGGCACAAGGTCTATTTTTAAGCGTAGTTTAACAAGTTTTAATTCAGAGTATTCCTTCTCCGAGACTAGCTGCCTCACCAAGTCTGAAGAACCCAGTCTCTCCTACTATTTACCCATAGCTGGAGGGAGAATAATTGTATTCACACCTTTCCCAGAGGTATTAGTGCTATGTGAAATGCAATCAGTCTGGTCCAGGATTTGAACTCGTGTCGTCGTGTCTATTTCCTACGACGATAACCATTACACCACGGGTTTTACAGAGAGTTGCGAGTATGACATAAAAAGAACAGCTTTGTTCTTTACCGGTCTTTTCTGCGAAATATTTTCGAATTCTCATTCCTTATTTGGTTTACCGAGAAGCAAGAATGCTGCCGATTTTTTTAGTGGGTGGAAGATATTTCTCTTATCACGTTAATACTAACCAATACAAACACAAATAAATTTACTTGTATAATCTGTCCGTCGATAGAGAGAGAGAGAGAGAGAGAGAGAGAGAGAGAGAGCAGTTGAAAATTTTGTATTTCTCAGGAATTGCTTCTGATACCAACTAAACTCTTCAATTTAAAATAAAAACTTCATCTCCGAGTTGATGTTTGGATACATTACCCTTTGCCCAAACACACACGTTATCGGTCGCCCACACTGTCTCAGAGTCAAATCTTTTCTGACATCTCATACAAGAGATACTCCCTTAAAATCCTTCAACTAAATTTCTAGGCCGAATGAACTTCAAAGGATATGCGCTACGATTTGTTGTTTCGTTTGCCTACGTATGTGAGCCAACATGGGATTTGAATTATTTATTAATGTATTTTTTCATTCTTTTTCGTTTGACCAGATCAATCTTTTATCTCCTTCTTTATAAAAAATAATTTTAAAACCAAGCAATTCCTCCGACTACTGACATAATGTAACATTAAATCAAGCCAATATGGAGTCCACAGTATTCGTACCGTTTTCTGTTTAAAAATTATCGAGACTCGTTTTATATTAGTTTTCAAATTATAACTTACGACTTACATCACTGTTTTGATATCTTTGTATAAGCCTAACCTCACTGTTATCAGCAAAATATGACACAATGTCAATTTGTTAAGCGCCGTAAGGCTTGTTTAAATTAAGAGTTTTACTCAACCGAAATTGTTTGCCTTCTTGAAGCCAAAGAACCATGTGTACCCTACTTTTTAACTAGACCAGGGAGAATACCAGCTTGATTTAAACCTTTCACAAGGGCATTAGCTCGAAGTAAAAAGCAGAATTCCTTCACTAGGATTTGAAATTAGGTCATTGACACCATTTCATACGGCGAATAACTTTACTCTAAGTGCACGTCAAGACGTCTAGATACAATATGAAATAAATATATATTTAATACAAATTACTAAGTCATGCCCACGTCTTCATTAAAATTGTCAAATTAAAAAGAAAGAAAGCGATAATCACTATACTTTTTGAAGACTTCTCCGGCGCAAAAATAAATATATGAATTAATAAGTACGGAACACTGTAGGTGGCAAAATTATTACTGCGTAGATCCGCAATAATACAAATACATGAGCTTAGAAGACTGTATATTTTAATGTCAGCAAAGCGGTCCGCCATTTGATATTAACATAAAGATAGCATATCTCAGGAAAAGGTGTCCCAGTTCTCTTCAAATGCTACCCTTGGGAACTCAAACATTTATCTCAACGCCACTGATATTTTTCTAAACATATTTTAATATCCTCTTTCCGAAACGCCATAGGTGGCCTAGTTAGATCAAAGCAGAATCATCGCATTTCTCTATTTCCGGATACATATCGCATAATAATTATGTTATAATGCACACACACACACACACACACACACACACACACACACACACACACACACAGAGGCACGCATATATATATATATATATATATATATATATGCAACATTGGTTTCTGAGTTCATACGTACATGCATAAAAATATTTTTTCTGTGTGTGACTATCTATCTAAAAATTGTTTTTATATATTAATATAAATATAAATACATGTACTCCCTCGACTCTGGATTTTATCCCAAGGTTAGACGCACTATTATTTATCTTAAGCTAAATTTCTTGAGAAAATATATCACACTTATTTTTTTTATTATTTTGTGTAAACTCTCTCTATCATTAGTTGTGGAAGAGTAAATGTGAATATCATAAGAAAAAAACTTATACATTATTATATGTACGTGGTGAATTCAATAAGTTACCTGCCTTTTTTTGTACAGACATTTTAAATTGTCTTAGACTCTTAAAAATTCAGTATGTTATTGCTATACATCTTATGAGATGACAGACCAATTTTTATAATTTAAGGTTCAAATGAACAGCTACAGCAGGAATTGGAATACAACCTACATTGTCACAGCTGGTGAATTTCAAAAATACAATCAGGATTTTAGAAGAACGATATGCAATAAAATTCTGTTTTAAACTTGAAAAAAATGCCATGCGATGAAAG
The DNA here is from genome assembly GCA_963585895.1 of Sepioteuthis lessoniana. Lineage (NCBI taxonomy): Eukaryota > Metazoa > Mollusca > Cephalopoda > Myopsida > Loliginidae > Sepioteuthis > Sepioteuthis lessoniana. The sequence continues at coordinate 14,719,614 of OY757930.1, forward strand.
CTGGATCTACTGCTATGACCCAGAGACCAAGAGACAGAGTTCCCTGTGGAAGCATGCTGGCAAGCCCACACCCAAGAAGGTTAGACAGAGTAAATCCACCCACAAACTTTTGATGATCCCTTTTTTTTTTGACAGCCACAGAAACGTGTGGAATGCTTCAGAGTGCTTTGTGACCATATTGCATAAATCGAGCATCAGTTTTTGAGCGGCATAAGAGATTCAAGGAAGGCAAAGAGTATGTGAGGGATGATGAGAGGTGTGGCAGGGTAAGGAAGTCAATACACCAGAGTTGATTGGCCAAAGCGTTAGGGTTAGTGTTACTTTTAAGGGAGTTCAGGAAGCGATTCCGTCGGAAAAGGCCAGCACTCTTCAAATCGGGTCAGTGGCATTCCCAGCAGGACACTGCACCAGTCCACAACTCCATCCTTGTCACAGACTATCTGACCAATAGTCCAGGCCTTGCTCCCTACGGTATTTGGTTATTCCCTAGGCTCATAGGCTGTTGTTATGAGACAACTGAGAAGATGAAAGAGGCTGTGACTAAAGTTATTGGCATGCTCATACAAGAGGACTTCAATGGGGCCTTCCAGAAGTTATTGGAACGGTACAACGAGTGTATTGCAGCCGTAGGAGCTTACTTCGAAGGGGTATAGAGTTTCATGGGTGTATTGTCAATAAAAAGTGCCCATACGAAAAAAGTCTGGAACCTTATTTAATGATCCTCGTAGTTTCTATCTGTCCAAGACGTTTCACCATTGACAGGATGTGACACAAGGTAAATTTACGAAACGGTTCATAACTAGTTTGAAATGAGAATGTTCTTTCTTCTAGACTGGTTGCTTTACGAAGACTAAATATCCTAATCTGCCCTAATATGGAAACGTAGCTGGAGGAGACGCTTTTTCAATGCGATTTAGCGCGAACTGAAGTGCCAACAGCCTGTTTTAGGCTTTGGGTTCGATTCACCGATTCCTTTTCCTACGACGACAATCTTTATAATAAGTCCATCTCCTCTGCATTATATGAAGTATTTCTTAAATGACATTTCACTTTTAAAATCTTCATTAGTATTAAACATGCAAGTCTCTGATTTGTAATTTACTGACATTGTTTTTCTATAAAATGTCCCCAATCACCAGCGTCACTATAAAAAACGTTAATGTCACTAAAGAAAGTCTCATAATCACTTTAATATACAATAATCCGAGAGAGTTCCAAGTTTCTCATCATGGCTGAAGTAAGATAAACTTGTATATCTGCCAAATCCCTTTCTTTTTTTCGAGGAAAAATGGTTTCTTAAAATTGTACTGCTCCGAAACTGCAACTTTTAATTTTGTTCTTCACCAATAATCTAACCTTTACGCTCAATAACAACCACAAAAAGAGGTCAATTTTTATATAATGTGCACAGAATCGTGCAAAAACTATGTGAAAATCAATCAGAAATCCAAAGAGACTAAATGCATGATTTTCAACACTATTATGATCCTTTAAATCGATGCTATATGTAGCTTAGATCGGTCATTATCGAAAGTAAATGGAATCAGCTAAGTTCAAGTCCTAGACGAGGCTGTTAGTATCTCCCTTCGAGCTAATGCCCTTGTAAAAGGCATCGGTCTTTCTTTTCTCCCCTAGCTATTGTTTAATAGTTGGGCAGACTGAGTTCCTTTGCTATGGTTAAGTAAACCAGTCTCGGAGAATGAAAACAATTAATTCCTCTGGTGACCAATGACAATAATCCATGGGTCTACTGCTTCAGAAAATATTTTCACTTAGTATATGGAATATCCAGAGGTTACCAGGAATTCGCGCTGGGTGAGTTATTTAGTATTAATATCCTTATCCTAAAGGCATTCTCTATTTGATTATCTGGACTAAGTTTATTGCTTAACCCCATATGTATCCCTAAAGAAGAAAGCCGACAAGACTACCCATTATTTGTGAAGGCAATGCATTAGTATTACTCCTGCTTACAACCTCTAAAAATCTTCATGTCATGTAAAAAGTCTTATAAAACTCTCATAAGAAAGCCTATTAGTTACCTTCCTATACCGAAAAGATCACGTGGCTCCATGAAAGATTGGTAAAAATATAACTAATTGCAATCTCAAAGATCAAATATTCTGTTGTGTATAACAAATATGAAAAATCCAGGTAATCGCTTGTGTTTAATTCCAAATAACATATTCAATCTCATATACGGATAATAAGAACTCTTTTTCATTGGTCTCTATTGGAAACTTGATATCTAAATTCAAGAACATGATCCATATACATTAAATATTAAGAATCAAAAACATTCAGACAAAAATTGAGCTCAAAGGTACCTATCCCATTGCGGATAATATAAATATTATCGATCCAGCCCTATATATACAGAGACAGATATATATATATATATATATATTAGGATGTACTTTGAACTATCATCATCATCATCATCATGTCGCACCGCCTGCGCGGATATCCCTGACCGTCTCTCGCCATTTCTCCCTATCATTCATCGCCTCCGGCAGGTCTTCAGGATTACAACCCGTGTCCTCACATAGCTGCTGTATGTAAGTTCGTGCTGGTCGTCCCACTCTTGCACATCCATGAGTGGGGGTCCACAGGAGTACATCGCTTATGAGCTCGTCCTTGCTTCTCCAGCAGTGTCCTGCGTGTCTGGTTCGTCGAACTTGTATAGTTTTTGTGATGGGGGGCAAGTGTCCGTATAGTTGGAGTCTCGTGGGGTGTTGTCGCCAGGACTTGTTTAATACTGCTCTCAACATTCTTGTGTAATTTCCGTCCAGCCTCCTCTCCAGCCGCTTCGTAAGCGTCCATGTGGTGCATCCATATAGCAGTATCGACACAACCGCTGCCTGGAAGAAACTGCGTTTCATTTTATCTGTTAGGTCCGACTTCCATATGATCGAGAGCCTATCGATAGCTGTCCATGCCTTCGTCAGTCGTGTGTCGATGTCCTTCTCGGTTGATGAGACGCTGCTTCCTAGGTAGGTGAATTTGTCGACTAGTTTCAGAGAGGCTCCGTCTAGTGTGGCAATGTTGCCTGTTTGGTTGTAACACATATATTCGGTTTTGTTTGCATTGACATGTAGGCCAATGCCAGCTGCAGCTCGTTCCAGACTATGTAGTAGTGTCTCTGCTTGATTAGGCGTATTCGCTAGTAACGCCAAGTCATCAGCGTAGTCGGCGTCCGTGATTGTTTTTGCGGGGTACCTTTTGCTTCTTCTCTTAGTCAGCTCAAAGCCATTTTCTCTGATTTTGTCGATCGAAGTCTTAAGCACATAGTCTAGACAGATGATAAAGAGGTACGGGGCTAGTGTGTCTCCTTGTAGTACTCCTGCAACAATGTCGAAGTATTCCGTGTCTCCATCTGGTGAACGTACTTTTACTTTGGTGTTTCTGTAGAGAATCATTATCGCTGCTACGGTTTCTTTTGGTAGGCCGTAAGCTAGTAGGATTTGCTCCATCTTCCCTCTGTGTATGGAATCGAAGGCCTTGGTAAAGTCGACAAATAGTAATGTCGCCTGTAAGTTTTTTGCCTGAACGCCTTCCAGGATTCTACGGATGGTCAGTATTTGTGAGGTTGTGGATCTATTTCTCCGGAAGCCATTTTGGTTTTTCCTAAGGATGTTTTCCATTTTGGGTTCTATGCGGTTTCGTAGTAGGGCATTGTAGATTTTGGCTGCTATGGATGTAAGTGTTATCCCTCGGTAGTTCTTGGCTAGTCCGAGGTCGCCTTTTTTAGGGAATGGAAGGATGCATCCCTTCGTCCATCGTTCTATCCTATTTTGACTATAGACTGCGTTGCATTGCCGGAGCAGTATATCGTCGAATTGTCTCGTCTTCCACACTTCTGGGGGGATCTCGTCTAGCCCCGCCGCTTTCCTATTTTTAATTCTTCTGAGAACCGTGTCGAGTTCTTCTTTGGTGAAAGGACCTAGTTTTACGTCTAATTGCTTACTAATAATTCTGGTGATCGGTTCATCCGTTATTTCCGGTGGGTTTCCTAGTAGATTTTTGAAATGCTGTTCCCACAGTTTTATTCTTTCTTGTTGGCTTGCAGCTTTCAATTTTGCTTTGGCTGTGCTCTTCCTTCCACTTACTTCGTTTATTGTTTGCCAGGCTATCCTGGATTGCCTATCTTCCACCGTGTCTCTAATCTTATCTATCTGATTTTGTACGTATTCTGCCTGTTCTTTTAGGTATATTCCTGTTAATTGATGTTGCGCCTTTTCTAGTTCTCGTGCATTTGTATTTGTTGGGTTCTGTTGATAGTTTTTGGAGGCAGTCTTCACAAGTGCACGTTTTTCTCTAGCCACTAGCGTTTCCCAAGGGACTCTATATTTAGTTCTAGGTTTTGTTGGAATACACTTTTCTGCCGCCTCCAGGTGTGCTTCTACAAAATTTTCATATTCGTCATTTGGGGTGCCTATTTCTACCTTCTCTTGTAGTGCTTCGAATCTGTTTCTTAATTCTAATGCATATTTATCTCTAATATCTCTGTTGTTGAGTAGGGCCCAGTCATAGTGCTTGGTCGTCGCTTTACGTGTGGCGTTTTTTTTCTTAGGCTTAGTCGTACTTTGGCCGTATAAAAACAGACCTTACAAGCTAACTAGATAAATTAATAAATAGATAAAAACAGACATATATAGATAGATTGACTGATAGATATATTGTGATACCTTGGAAACTACGTTGGTCAACTGATTGGTTTGTTTTAAAGCATGTCAACCCTTCTTGTGTTATCAAATATTGAATGTATTTTGCACGTATTTCCATAGTTTCAAGTAGCAACAGATTATTATAATTGGTTAGCAATTATGTCTTTAAGTAACTATGCTTGATATTAAAACATCACCATCAAGTTGGGTTGCTGACACAGATTTCCCTGACTCTATCTCTCCATCCGTCCTAATCATCCATCGCTCCCAGTAGGTCTGTACCATACTCATGATAGGGATATGCGAAATGTACATGGGATGTTCATAACATATACATAGAATATAGGAATCCCGAAATTCGAAAAAAACGTAACGACTTCTCAGTTCAGGTACCGAACTTTTTATTACCTTTGAGTTTAAAGGTTCTTCGACATAAGGAGAGAGATACACATGCTTTCTATTCTGGCTTTTTTATCTGCTACCCCGCGCCCCCAACACGTGCGCACCCGTCGCAAAGGCCACTGGTCTGGCTTCGGCGAGTAAGCGAACGTCAACCGTCTCCTCCCGAGGCAGGACTCAACTACACTCAACTAACTGACCTTTTCAAAATCCCCAAAGCCCCCCGCGCGAGCGCTTCCGGTGCATGACGTCATTCACACCCACTGGTCAACCTTTCTATCGGATTTTTATTTTGACATCTATGAACGACACATCCTCCCCGGGCACGCGTTAACACCTGCACTCAAGTTTGCATCTAATTAACCCATGTGCTGAGCCGAAAGGTTCACAGCCTTACTAAACCCAAAGGCGTAAAGCGAAATCCCTCGGACATAATATTACAGGTCTTCCAGACTACATCATGTGTCGGCAGATAGTTGCTGTACGTAAGTTTTTCTTGGTCGACCAACACTGGTACCTCCATGTGAATGGGTCCATAAGAGAATGTCACTTAGGATTTAATCCTTTCTTCTCCAGCAGTACGCCGCATGTTTTGTTTGTTTTACTTGGATGGTTTTAGAGATGAGACGTTAGTGGCCGAGCAACGTTTGTTTCGTGTAATATTGCTTCCAGGATTTGTTTGCAGTTTTTTGGATCATGTCTAGCTTTTTTTCCATACATTTAGTCTGCGTCCATGTGGTACATATGTGCAGTAGAGTTAACACAACCGCTGCTAGGAAGAAATTGCATTTAATTTTATCGGATAGATCAGAATTCTATATGATCGATAGCCTATCGATAGCAGTCCACGCCTACGGTAGGTGTATATTGAAACCCCCTCAGTAGATGAGATTCTGCTGCTGAGGTACGTAAAATTTTCTACTGAATCAAGAGAACAATTTAGAATGGAGTTAACGCCTGAATGTTTAAAACACATGTACTCCATTTTATCCACGCTCAAGTGGACACCAATGCCACCAGCTGCCTACTATTTGGATATGAGGTAAGGTGGATGAACCCAAAGTTGAATCAATGGCGCACCGCACTTGATGCTTGGTTTAACAACCTCATAGGGCATAGTTCTGTGGTTTCAAGTATTCCTTACTTATAATATGCTCCCAATTATAAACTTTCAAGTATGGTAAACAATTTTCCGGTTTCAAATAAGTAAAAATATAAATTGTAAACCATTATACATCCTATAAAATTACTTTTGGCTTATTTTTTTGGTTTCAGATTTTCTTATAAAATACTAATATTTTTTAAGCTCATATATTTGAATCATAAATACAATTCTAACAGATAGAAGCACTCCTGGTGATAGTGCATATAGGAGTAACAGCTGCGAAAGGAGTACTTCATGATCTCCTGGAATCCACAGCTGGATCCTCATCAGAGAATATAGTCCAGTGCCATACTCAGTAAACGTAAAATAGATTGGATTACCAAAATATTAATTCTTAGAACGAATTTATTTACAAGAAGACAACAGACTGTGAATTTCTTTAGTAACATTTCCTATTTTGTCTTTCATTCAAGTCAATGGATTTTGTTTGTATAATCAGATTTTTTTCTTATACTCTCAGGATACAAAGTTGTGCAGTTTATAGAAGACTCTGAATCTTGTTGATAGAAATATGAATATACCTTCAAAAGTTTTCTCAGTAAATGTTGAACTAATTCAGGCAAGATTAAAGGTGGTTCACCTGAAAACATTGGCCAGACAGTTTAGGCAGTAAAATTCAATGAAATATTTCCAGAATGGCTGACCAAGTAACAAAGATCATATTTTTTGACCATCTAATAAATAAACATTACCAAGAAAAAAAAAACTCAAAATATGACCATTTTACCTTTGTTGCAGTTTTAAAGAGAGGTTATAAATTCAAATACAGACAATAATCTACTGAGCTTAAAGAAAATGTGTTGCTATTTATCAAACCAAATTCAATGACATATAATGATTTATCCAAAACCTATGAGATATGGGTAATTTTTAGGGGAGTGAACTTGGTTTGAATTCTGTGTTGTTTATTATAACAAGATTAAAGTCTTCCCAGTTATTTATCTAGCTAGAGGGACATAAGTTGGATTAATACCTTTCCCAAAGACAGAAAGGCGTGAAATGTAGCCTCGTAGCCTGGATTTGAAGTCGGCTCGCTTAGTCCATATCTTTCAAAATAATTTTGTAGTTTCTTAATTTCCATAAAATATGCATATAAAAATATACGTAAAATTTACTTTCTTAGTAAATATAATGCTTTTCTTTATTTTTCAGATATTCTGGCTATAATTTGTAACCTTATATCCGAAGGAAACATTCTAGAGATCAGTCTAAAGGTAAAATCTTTACTAATCTGACCATATTACGCACTCCTGTCTTCTTTGTATGAAAATGAAATTATTAAGGTGCAAAATGTATTTTGTCCGTAATAATCTTTTTCCATGAGAAAAGCCTCTTCGCACATATTATTGATATAATTGCATTTTCTTTTAACCTACTCATCACCAGATTTTCAATCCTTGGCCAGGTTGGCCAAAGTTTTTATTCTATCTCTCAGAACACCACATTTTATTCATTGTTTGTTTCTTATTTTGACAGCTTTTAGATGATCAGAAACGATTTTCCTTGTAGTTAAATCTGTTTTTTTAAAAATCCAGTCAAATTCTCTTGGCAGTGGACGAGGATATCTGAACGTTTTCACCGTTTAAATATAAAAACTATGTTTCTATTGCATCAGGTTCTGTCTTATTCTTATGCTAACTTACTTTCATTTTTTTCATTAATTCAAGAACAATTCTCGTTTGGTGATTTTTTAAAAATTAAACCGTAGGTACTGTAATAATATTATATTCAGAAAATAGAAAAGAAGATAGACGTATGAATCTTACACACACACACACACAGACACAGACACACAGACACACACACGCACATATATATATATATATATATATATATATATATATATATATATATATATATATATATATATATATACCACGCTTGGGTTGGTTTGTTTTAAGATACAAAGCTAATTAAATCACTTGGTGCATATAAGAACCCATCTACCGAAGTAATGACGAAGTTCCACAAGATAAGCCGAGAGCCATTACTTTTTGCTGGACTTAAACATAATCCAATGTTTTTCTCGCAAAAAAAAAAGAAAACGAAAAAACTTTTACATGCAGTCAAGTGCCAAGTATCAAGTAGAGGGAAAACATATTTGTTCCTTAATCATTAGTTTAGTTAAAAAAAATGTCTCCTGAATTACTCTTCCGATCGAAATTTTCCAAACGCACCGATTTTGGATGGTACGGATCGTAAAGAATAAAACAATTTACTCCGAAAATGTCATACTTTAATTATTACGTAAATCTGATCGAAAGTATGTTTAATGATACATTCGTAGATACACACACACACACACACACACACACACACATATATATATATATATATATATATATATATATATATATGACACAAAACAACGCCACAAGCACTTCGAAAATCTAAAGTCTTTATTATGCTCAAGACAAAAAATTACAGAGCAATAAACATATGAACGCAAAAATAAGCAAGCAAATAAATAATGACTCCGATTTTCACGTCTTCGATCGTCATGAGAACAGTTTTCATGTATATATATATATATATATATATATATATATATATATATATATATGTAAACAGTCACCTATATCAGTAATAAAGTATATAATCCTGAGTTAGATTAGTGTAGATATCAGGGCACTTGTACCGATATTCACATAAGCAAGAAATTGGCAGTCAAAAATTCTTTTTACTCTGTCTACGCTATCCTCACACACACGCGCGCGCAAATACACACACACACACACATATATATATATATATATATATATATATATATATATATATATATATATATATATATATATATATATATATAAAGATAATCGAAGTGAAAGATATATATATATATATATATATAGATGGAGAGAGAGAGAGAGAGAGAGAGAGAGAGAGGAAGCGAAGTTGCTTAATCATTTCTGCAGAAACTTATTGGTTCATGTTCTTTTGATAAAAAAAGTGTTCAGTTACAAGGAATTACTAACTTCCAATGCAGTCAAAATAACATGGTATGCATTCGGTCATGTATGGTTGTTGTTTTACATGTTAAACTTTGAATATCTGAGAAATCTTATCTAAATAGAATTAAAATGTTTACTGAAGTTTTTATTCGATGATTTCCATCGGCAAATACTTTTGAAAACTTAAGTATATAATGCTATTATTCATGGAACACCCAATGTTAACTGCAATTTTAAATCGACATTTATATTCTCATTGATCGATTCTATGTACGGTTTGATAAATACAGAAAGAATTCTTGATTCATATCAAAATCTAATGTTACTAAAATAATTGTTACAAAAGTAACATTCAGAATAACATGGCTGCTTTATGTTGATTACAGATAAATATATGAAATTTCCTGCAATCTACCTGTTTACATTTCGTTGGTCTAGCGGGTATAGTGTTCAACAATAGCCTGGGAGACTGGGGTTCAATCATAGGTCGAGTGATACCAAAGACTCAAAAATGGTACTTTATACCTCCTTGCTTAACACTCAGCATTATAAGTGGGGCAATTCAGAGGAAGAAGTAGAACCCTCCCCTACACCTCGGTGTCGTAGCTATTGGAAAGGGAGCCTTCGTATTTACCTCGACTACCGTCGCCAACTTTACTTATTTTATATTTCATAAAACATTCCCATAATAAGTAAAGTGACCGGATAAGTCCTTATATAAGGTGCAAGTATATCTTACAGGTTCATCATTAACATTTGAGTACATGAAATTAATTTATTCAAATATGTAGTTCTGAAATTAGAGCGCCCATATCACATATGAAATACAACGAGTCTTATCGTTTCATTAATTCTGCATGCAAAATTCAAATTTGAAAGTTGACATAGTTTCAAATTTCCTCTAAAAGAAAAAAATGTTTTTATCTTTTAGTATGATTTGGTTTGGTCTTATGGCATATCAACTATTGTCGGTTATTTAATGCCAAATCTATTTTTATGCATATAAAAATTTTCATTTCAACTACGTCAATTTACCATAAGTATACAATTTAATTGTCAAAACAGTTCTATTTCAAGTAATTCTGTTTAGTGTAAGTACACAGTTTAAAATGTCAAAATAATTTTATTTTGAACAATTCAGCTTATCATAAGTACATTGTTTAGTTTTATTTAACCCACAGATAGGACCCTATAAAGTGCAACAACTCTGGGCCATAGAGGACCTTAGAGCGATGGCAATGAAGCGCCAGCATTACTGGAGCCTCTCCATCAGATTGTCTAGATTCATATCCAAAAAGTTTATTGGAGGTGTAGGGTTAGGGTTGTATTCTCTAGCGTCAGCTGACTGGGCCACAGGACACTCATTGGGGGAGCCTTAGCTCTCTGCAGAGACGCAGTCGGTGTATTCTGCAACTGACTGGGTCGCAGGACACTCATTGATGGATTCTTAGCTGTCTGCATAGATGCAATCGGTGTATTGTACAGCCTCAGCCGACTGGGCTTCAACAGACTCAATGGAGGAATCTTATCCCTTTGCAGAGATGCAGTCGGTATATTCTCCAGTCTTAGCTTACTTGGCCACAGGACACTCAGTAGGTGTGTCTTAGCCCTCTGCAGATATATAATCAGTGTATTCTGCAGCCAACATGGCCACTGGTCACTCATTAGGGGAGTCTTATATCTCTGCAGATATTAAGTCGGTGTATTCTACAGTCGCCTGGGCCCTTATCTTTTTGTGAAAATAAAACCTACTAACTTCATTAGAAAATCCTACCTGTCAGCACGATTTACAATTGTAAAGTTGGCGACCGTAGTCGAGGGCCACCAGAATGCTCCCTTTTCAATAGCTACTACACCAAGGTGTAGGGGAGGGCGCTGCTTCATTCCCTGGATTGCTATACTTTACCCTTGATACGTACCTTATATTGCAAGGAGGTATCAAGTACCCTTTTTAAAGTCTTTGTTATGACTCAACCTGGGATTGAATACAGGTCTCCCAGACCATTGGCGTTGCAAAAAAAGGAGACACCCCCTCAAGAAAAGTATATCTTAGATAGGACAGTAAACTAAATATGAAGGTGTGGCTCTATTTTTTAGTTCCTGTCTTTACTCGTCGTTGCAGTCTTTTTGAAGGTCCTTTCTATAAGTCAAATATATCTACATGAAATCATATGTATTCAATATGAGCGTGTCCAACGAAATCTCTTAATAATCAATTGTATAAAGAATGTAAATATAAATGTACAATGAACGTGATTTACCATCCTATCGGATAACATCATCCTAGACGGGTGGATATGCTGTAAAAATCAATCTATATTTACCAACCCCTCCGCTCGGACAGGATATGACACAAGGTGAATTTTTAAGTGGAGTTTAACTAGTTTGAATTCAGAATTCTCCTTCTCCTAGAATAGTTCCCTCACCAAGATTGAAGAACCCAGTCTGTCCTACTATTTACCCATAGCTGGAAAGAAAATAATTTGATTCATACCTTTCCCAAGGGTATTCGTGCTATGTGAAATGCAATTAGGCTCGTCCAGGATTTGAACTCGTATCGCCATGACCATTTCCTACGACAATAGCCATTACACCATGGGCACCTCCTAAAAATCAATCAACATATAAACTGATTGTTTGAATCGCGTAATATTTTAATTGATTTCACTAAGAAGTTAGTTTTCTAGACATTTGTCAAAGTAATGACTAAAAATATTCCTTTTTTTTGTATATGATAATCAAAACATTGAAGTTATACAAGCAAGAGTAATCTGGTATACGATGTTCCTTCAATGTGCGCGTGATTTTGCCAAGTTATGTGGCGACAGAGATGAAAGAGTTAATCACATGATAAGCAAATGCTGCAAGCTTTCCAGAAAGGAGTACAAGAGTTGGTATGACGGGTTGGGAAAGATGATCAGCTGGGAAGTGTACAATTGCTTAAAGTTTAACCTTCTTGAAAACTGTCATTTATACCAACTAGAATATCTCCCAGGAATTGTGAGGAAATCACTGCGATTCTGAGCGACAAAGATATTTCAAAATCCTATCCATGAAAGTGCACCTATTGTAAATCAACAAAAAGAAACTGATATGTCATCTTTTATATTTTGTCTTTCTAGCGGACATTTGACTAAACGTAAAAAGAAGAGAAAAGATAGACAAATAACTAAAATCAGGTCAAAGAGCTAATGATGATGAGGAAAATGAAAGTGATATTTACCAATTTATATTTGGAACATTTTGAATAATCTTAGAAGGCCTGGAAAAGAGATCAGTGGTAATAGACCACAGCACTGTAAAAATTAGCTAGAATACTTAAAAGTGTCCTGGCTATTTGCTGCCTATTTTTACAATCGTTAAATACAAAATATCGTATGATGGATTGGGGAAACCAAATAAAAAAGAACATAGAAAGCGAATATTGTTCTATAAATTTCAAAGATCATTGGTTAGAAAGCACAAATGGCAATTTGTATCTTGTGGCTCACGTTTTATTCCCCTGACTGGCAACACGATCGAACGTCAAACAGTATGCGTAATAGGGCTGGTTCTTGGCTGCTATATATGAATTTTTATGAAATATGCCATGGCCGGCGTGACTCACGAATTACATTACGAAGTTTGGTAATCAGTCACGGGTAATGCTGGAATTGCTTCGGATATCTGGCGAGAAATCGTATATGATCGATATTGATCAGCGTATGATCCCAGTTAATAACCTGTCAATCAAGTGGACGGTAGGGTAGGGATTGGATAAGTGAGATGGGTCAGAGTTGAATAGAATTTGTTCGAAGAGAAGAGGAAAATGGCGAGAGAAAATCAAAAATAAAAACGAAAAAGACGGACAAATGAACCGAGGAAAGGGGGGGTAACTTATTTGCGCTAGAAATAGAAATTGCGGGAAAACTTTAAGATAAAAGAGAAAGATTTGAGGGGAAATTATAGTGAAAAGTAATTGGGATGAGATAAAGAAAGGTTTGATATGAGAAAAAAAAAAGGAGAGAAATGATTAAAAAAAGGACAATTTAAAAGAAGTAGGAATAATTCAAAAAGGAGGAATAAGAAACTAAATCCGAAAAAATAAAGAATTAAAAAACGATTCGGAAAAGAGAAGGATCAACACTGAAGAATGAGGAAATAAGAATGACTAAAAGGAAGTTATATCGGTAAAAAATAAAAGATAAAGGCAAAAGAATTACAAAAAAAAAAAAACCGAATTAATGAAGAAAGAAAGAAAGAAAGAAAGAAAAAGGTGATGCATTCTAAAAACAGAAAGAAAGGGGCGTGTTTGTGAGAAAAGAAGAAAATATACATAAAATAATAGATTACACGTAATAGAAAATGAGGGATCAGAAAAAAAAAGAAAAGAATCCAAATAAATAGAAATTAACGGAAAGATTGATTGATTGATTAAGAGAGTGAGTGATTTTAAGGGCATGACAGTTCATGTAGGGTTATTTTATGTTAAGAGGCTAAGAATTCGTGTTCATTGTATATTTCTATTTCTATTTCTATCTTTGTATAGTTGTTCAGACGTTCTTTTACGGACCGATATATGATATAAAATAATTTGCAAAGAGTTGTCTGATTTCAAGTATTCCTATGAAATACAAAATCTATACACAATCATATGGTTTGAATTAATGATTTCTATTTAATGATAATCGCTTATTTGCGCAGTAATATGGTCTTAAGTAACTAATTATTATTTTTAGAAAGTAGAGGAGCATTAAACGAATTTAACAGATACGAAAATATGGTTGTGATGTGAAACTCATGGGAGTGATAGGAAAGAACTTTAGTTTGGTTGATTGTTTGAGTTTTATGACATATCAACCTTTGTAGGCTATTTAATACCAAATCCATTTTATACAAATAATCAGTTCTATTTCAAACAATTCAGTTTAGCATGAATACACAGTTTAATTATCAAAAACATTTCTATTTCAAGCTATTCAGTTTATTCAAACGGTTCTAAATCAGCCAATCCATTTTAGTATAAGTATACATTTTGTTTACACACGATTAAATGTCAAAACAGTTCTATATCAAGCAATTCAGTATAGCGTAATTAACGCTTCAATGTCAAAATCGGTTCCATTTCAAACAATTTAGTTTAGCATAAGTACGCAGTTTAAATGTCAAAAACATATTTATTTCAAGCTATTCAGTTTTTTTCAAACAGTTCTTATTCAAACAATTCAGTTTAGCATAAGTATGCAGTTTAGTACTTTTAACCTATATATATGGCCCTATCAAGTCCTATGATTTCAGGCCAGAGTGTACCAGGAAACAATGTCAATGAAGTGGGGGGGGGGCTCCAAATTCCTCAAAACCCTAGCATCCCATCAGATTGTTTAGTGTCATAACCAGGACACTCGTTAAGTGGGGGGTCTTACTCTCTCCAGAGGTGAACTCGGTGTATTTTACAGCCCAAGCCGACTAGGACATCGACTTTATCAATTTATTGAAATAAAGAAAGAAATGTTTGGCGAAACTCATAGAGAAAACAGAAGGAATAGATCAGTATACCAAATCATATGCTTTTTGAAAAAAGAGAATCAAAATAGAGACAAGAATCCAGAAGTAAGAAGAGGAACATATTTTAAAATATGAAAACAACAGATTTAATAAGTACACGTTTAGAAAAATAAATGAAAAACATGGAAGTTAGAAAAAATAACAACGTTTAAATAAGCATGGAAAAACAGATAGCAAAATAAATAATGAAAGATTGTAAAAAATGAAAGAAAAATAGAAAGAAAAATAAGAAAATTGATAGAAAAAAATAATGAAAGATAGAAAAAATGAAAGAAAAAAAATGGAAAAAGAAGAAAACCCGGATAATTCTTGCATTCGACTTATGCAAAAAAGAGATAACTATTTCCACCTTGTTAGGTTTCATCAGCATTGTTTACGATGATCCCCCAACCCACAAGAGATCGAACTAGCAACCACAGTATGCGAAGCCGAAACTCTACCACTGTGCCAACGGTCAACGCCACACAAAAGCGAAGCCAAATTAACTAGTCATCGCAATTGCAGTGGTTCCCTATGTTACATGCAAGTATGTTCCGGATTCTCTACTGAAAAAAGAAAATGTACAAAAAAAGAAATATTTAGTGAAACAAAAAGAGAAAACAAGAAAACAGAGATAGACTAAAACAGTGGATTATAAAACGATTTTTTCCCAAAAATTCTAAGTCTCACTGAGAAAGAAAGGCATAGCTGAACATTTTTGTTGGGGCAACACACTACCACGTCTTATAAAAGTAGAAAAATTTATTCAGATTTTCCAATTTTATATGAAGTGGTTGTTTGTTGCCATAAGAAAAATGTTGAATTATGCTTTTCTTTCTGAGAAAAGCTTAGATCTTTTTGAACGAACATTGTAAATATATCATTAAAAAGACAGAATCAGAGTGTGTTTTTTAAAAATAAAGTTGGACAGAATAAAAACAAAACTGCATCTGATGGTGATATTCCAGTTCTTGAGTTCTGAGCTAGGAGGAATACTCATTCATTGACATTAGTCTAAGGTCCACTCTTACCAGGAGTGGTAGTCCTACTGTTGCCCCATCTATAAGTCAAATAAATCTGTTCAAATATGACCCGTATTCAAAAAGAATATGTGATGTCATATAACTAATTTCTGTATCAAAAACAGCTACTTTATTCTATAATTGTTGAATTAGGCTATAATTAGTTACTCAAAAACATATAAATGTGTGCAAACAAATGTTTATCATTAAATAGATATTATTATTGGAAACCTTATAAATATTCGTATTAGATAGGAATACTTGAAACCATACATCTGTGTGCAAATTATATGTATCAGATAGGAATAATCCTTATCATAATACGGATGAAGATGCAACCACACAATTTAGATAAAAAATTTACAATAAACAGAATTCACCAATCTGTCGGTGTAATATTGTACCATAGGACCAACGTTTTGTGCTGTAGAGAAAGAAGTCCGCAGAAAAAGAAATACTCAAACTCGAAGGTAAGGGAAAAATATATAGCAGTCGTTTTTATTCAGCTATGATCGCAGCAACTCGAAAAGTTCGTTTTTGTTGCGTCCTTCTCCTCCCTTCCTCTCGGTGGTGACGAGGTGTGGGTGAGAACTGGCTGTTTGACACAGCGGATAGGTCGTAGAAGACTGGGGTAGGACGGGTCGGGGCCTCCGGAAACATTAACGCACCCGTTTTGACAACTGCCCTCAACTCTGCCCCCAAATCTTTTTACTTGTTTTCTTATATAGAGATTTTGGAGAATAAATCGAAGATCCTCGAATGTTCGATATCACTAGTGAAACACGTGATGATACATCTGTGATTATTTTGAAATCACGTCTTACTTTGCTGGTCATTCTTCCCCCACGCGTTAGTCTCGTGACACCTTCACTGATTGACGACAGCGCCCATCCGTAATATTACAATATAACCCAAATAGTGTTGACATGCCTTTAAAATGCAACCATTAAATTCTTCTATGACAACCTTGATTGTATTAGCCTCTATTCTTACCAGCAAGATCCCATATCTTATCACTCCCTCTTCTGTCTGGTATTTCATTGCAACATTTGTTATTTTTTGTCTACCATACTGCAGACTTTTGCACCCTCTGTTATGCTCCGTTCGTGTTACAGGATATGATGGGTAAAGTGTACTCTAAATTAAGCGATGGCATCCTCGTGGTGTAAAAGTGAAAGAGATGGACTGCGGAACCGTAGTACGCGAGTTCGTACTCCAGTCGTGCTATTACTTTCACTTTCGGGCAAATACCCTTGGGAAAGGTATGAACCCCGCTTATCCTCCCAACTATGGGTTAAATAGTACCACTACTTTTCTTCTTGGAGAATTGCATTGGCATTAAATAACCTACAAAGGTTGATATGCCATAAAACAAAGAAACCAAACCAAACCTAAATTAAGCAGAAAGGGAAATAACTTAGACATTTGCCTTTATCAGGTATATTAAGCAAAATTTCATGAAATGATCTTGAAATTAAATTTATTCAAAATAAACAACTAGTTTTCCAATGGGGAAAAACACTTTTTAAAAACATGAAACTCAGATAAATAAGAACATCTCTAAAATAAAAACGAGAAATAAACGTCGAAAATAACAAGAGGAAAAAATCTCGATTTGTACGTCAGAAAATAAATGCTATCGTTATATAGTCTTGAGTTGAAAAGGGGAAGCAGTTAAGGATAACTGTATAAATAAATAATTAAATCAGAAATTAAATTGTGGCGAAATATACTCCGTGAACGGTTATTAAAAAGTAATTTTCTATTCTGATGGATTTCATTATTAACAGATATTACCAACATATTTTGATATATTCAATATTTCGATAGAGAACACAACAATTAATTAACACTTAAAGATTGTGTAAGATAGTGTATACGATATCTACAGATTGTAGATAATGTCAGTAAAATTGTTAGTTTTCTCCTAATTTCAGAAAATAATTATATTGAATTAATCACTTAGAACTGGCAAGAATCGAAACTGCACCAAAAAGCTACAAAAACATAAACGTGCGTGATAAAGTAATGGTTTCTACAACACATTGCTTTGAAAACTATGATTAAATATTGATGTGTAAATATTTAAATGTCACATTATTTTATTCATTTTTGTTTTATTTCTTTCCCTTCTGAGCAATCATACAAAAAGTGAGTAGATCCCCATTGTTTGAAAATGTTTATTTTTTAAAAAGAGTGTCATATGAGTGAATAAATATGTTTAGGGATGATTTTTCTGTGAAATTCTTTTCGACAATAATTCGCAAACAAAAATAAGTTATTTTGAATTCTAAATTATTTATATCATATCGACATCTCTCTCTCTCTCTCTATATATATATATATATATATATATATATATAGAGAGAGAGAGAGAGAGAGAAAGAGAGAGAGAGAACTTTTCTTAAAGTTGTAGCAGTCACCAACATTTTTTTTATGTCAGTGTTTGTTTATTGTCAGATGGGGTAGGAGAAATACTAGCATATAACTCACGTCAAATTTTAGGACTTCCGTCATTTCATTCTCTTTGTTCAGTTTCTGAGGGTGTGTGACAAGGTATTAATGGATAGCGGACATGATATTCAAGGTAACGTATTATAACCAACTCTTCCCGTATCTTAGAATCGTTCACTCAGTCTCCGTACACAGAAACGGTTGTCTCCTCATACTCCGGGATGTAAAAGAAAAAAAAATGGTTAAATCCTATCTTCCTTTATGGGGATTCCAGTCCAACCACCACTTGCGCCTCACGTGTACAGAATCATCTGGTCATCCTCTATCATGACTCAGATGGATGATCGAGTCTGTTCACCACTAAAAATCCTGTTTAACTTCCATTTTCAATGTGGTGAGCTACCTTAAGCAGAGCTTGTTACACATAGCCTGACGGATGGGTTTAGAACTAGAGAGTGCAAAAGCAAAATATACAATAGTTTTTAAACCATTTTTTTGTTTGATTAATTTTGTTTAAAAAAAAAGAGATGCATCTAAATTTTCAAGATAAGCTCTGTTAATCAAGTACTTTTTCTTTAAAATTCAGCCCAATGTGAAGGAGCAATAAAAGGAACTACAAACAATCTATGATTTGCTTAACGACGAATCCAAGCCAAAAAAAAAAAAATAACTGAAGTTTATATATGGCCAGTAGTGTTTGAGCTTGGTTGGGTGTATTCGCCAGTAACGCTATGTCATCGGCGTAGACATTGGCCTCCATTTCAATACACACAAAACTGAACATATGTGCTATAATCAAACAGGTGAAATTTCCACACTAGACGGAACCTCTCTGAAACTGGTAGACAAATTCACGTACCTAGGAAGCAGTGTCTCATCAACGGAAAAGGACATCGACACGCGGCTAACGAAGGCATGGACAGCTATCGGTAGATTTTGATCAATTGTAAATCAGACCTGACCGATAAAATGAAACGCAGTTTCTTCCAGGCAGCGGTCGTGTCGATACTGCTATATGAATACACTATTTGGACGCTAACTAAACGGCTGAAGAAGAAGCTAGACGGCAAATTACACAAGAATGTTGCGAGCAATATTGAACAAGTCCCGGCGGCAACACCCCATAAGGCATCAACTATACGGCCACCTTCCACCCATCACAAAAACTATCCAAGTTAGACGAACCAGACATGCACGACACTGCTGGAGAAGCAAGGACGAGCTCATAAGGGATGTACTCCTATGGACACCCGCATATGGCCAAGCAAAAGTAGGACGACCAGCTCGAACATACATACAGCAGCTCTGTGAGGATACGGGATGTAACCCTGAAGACCTGCCAGACGCGATGAACGATAGGGAGAAGTGGCGAGAGAGGGTCAGGGATATCCGTGCTAGCGGCAAGATATGATGATGATGAGGATGATGATGATGATGGTTTATGGCTATCTTCAAGCCCAGACTATAACCCTCTTGATTACGCTATATGGAGCGTTTTAGAAAGCCAAACGTTTAAGAGAGCCAAACACATACTACTACACTACATTGAAATATTGGTTCGCTTAAGACTGCCAGTTAGGAGAAAAAGAATCAAATGTATGAATAATTTAATTTGAAGGCAAGCAAATCGTTTCGAAGGCGTGTTGATACAATAAGAAAAAAAATGGTTGCCATTATGTTTAAATTTTACTCTGTTGCGTCTTTTGTTGATTTTTTTTAAAGATTAGATTGATATCGTTTTCTTGGCGAGTCATTTATTATTATACTATAATATCTTTTATTTAGCTCTGCATCCTATATATAAACTGATCTTTTAAATAATGTAAAATAAAAAGAATACAGACTCGTTGTATAACAGATACATACGTAAATTGGACATTAGCATCATGGGAAGATTGTTCACGAATGGCCCAGGAGACCTGGGTTCAATCCCAGATTGAGACATACCAAAGACTCAAAAATTGGTACTTGATGCCTCCTGGTTTGACACTCAGCATTATAAGGTGCAGATCAAGGGAAAAGTGGAGCAATCCAGGGAAATGAATAGCACCCTCTCCTGCACCTTGGTTTAGTAGCTATCGAGAAGGGAGCCTTCGGGTCACCCTCGACAACGATCGCCAACTTATGCTAGATGTATTATTTGATTCAGGTGTGCAATCAAAACTCGTCTACAGGATGTGACGTGGAGTAAAGCTCGTCTGAGTTTTCCTTGTCTTTGACTGGTTGCCTTACCAATTCTGGAGAACTCAATCTACCATATTATTTAACTCTAGTTGCTGGTAAGAGATGTTTTGTTATCACTTATCATGTGTATATTCTCAAAAAGAAATAGAGGTGCCCGTGGAGTAATGGTCATCGTCGTAGGAAATGGACACGGTGACACGAGTTCAAATCCTAGACGAGACTGATTGTATTTCACATAGCACTAATACCCTTGGGAAAGTTACGAATCCAATTATACTCCCTCCAGCTATAGGTAAATAGTAGGGAAGACTGGGTTCTTTAGCATTGGTCAGGCAACTAGTCTAGGAGAAGGAAAACTCTGAATTCAAACCTGTTAAACTCCGCTTAAAAATTGACCTTGTGTCATATCCTGTCCAAGCGGAGGGGTTAGGTGAATATCATTAGCTCAAAAAGAAAAGCAATTAGTTTCATCAAGTATTTGAAATCGGATCACCGATCCAATTTTCTTCGACCGTTAAAATAAGTGTGCCTCCTAAATTACAAATGTAATGCTTTCTGCGAACCAACAAGCATTATTATCATGGACTAATCTAAACAATGTATACATATAAAAATCATTAAAAAAACACATGGTAAATATTGATTCTTAAAAATGGAAAGTGTTCGGTAGATAAGATAATTTAACGGAATAGAAGAGGAATTCAGTTTGTAAACAATCGGATATTTTAAACTTTTGCCTGTTCCGAGGTTAGAGATATGAAGCACGTAGTTTTTAATAAATATTTATTATGAAATAATGTATTTATCATCGGCAGAGTACTTTGTTCCTGGTTGTGTAGTGTCCGTGTCTTAACACCAGTGAACTTGCTGAAAGGCTGTGAGATCAACAACAAAAGGTTTAACAACTAAAACAGTCACAGTAGGAACAATAAATGGTCACTCGAGAGTGGGTAAATTTTGAACAGGTGGAGCTTCCAGGAAGGACCAAAATGTCATTGTTTGTGAACCCCCACCGCGAATGGGAAGGAACTTTGATTTAGTAATTTTTTCATCGAATCATTTGCCAAGTCGGCTGGAACAATAGAATACACTGACTTCTTCTCTAGAGAGGGGAAAGACCCCACCAACTAGTGGCCTGGATATGACACTAAACAATCTGATGGTGAGGTTCAAGCAATGCTGCAGCTTTGGGGAATGCAGAGTACCTCTTCATTGTCATCACTCCCAGGTTCACTCTAGCCCGGAGTGGTATCACTGATAGGGCCCTAATAGAACTAATGGCATATTTATGCTAAAATGAATTGCTTGAAATAGAAATGTTTTTCGCAATTAAACTGTACTTACATTTAAACTGCGTGCTTATGCTAAACTGAATTGTTTGAAATCAAACTGTTTTCGACATTGAAACTGTACTTACACTAAACTGAATTGTTATATATAACTGCTTGAATAGTTTGAAATAGAAATGATTTTGACAATTAAGCTGTGCACAAATGCTAAACTGAATTGTTTTAAATGGAACTGATTATTTATATAAAAAATGGATTTGGCGTTAAATAACCTACAAAAGCTGATATGCCATAAAACCTAACAAGTCAACCCAAACCAAACCATCGACTCATGAATACCACTTCCCGAGATGATAATTTGTGACCTTCTGTCTGACTTTTTCCTTTCCTGGAAACAAATCACTATCTCTACATTTCGTCTTTGTCTCAGTCAACTATCTACTACACCTGACAACGGAAAGATTGTTTTACTTTAACAGGTATTCATCTTGTTGTTATTTTGTTCAAAGTGCTCAGTAATTATTTGAAGAAAGCATGCTCAATACTTTTTCTTTTTACATTTTCAAATTGATTCAAGAAAGGGCCATAATTTTGGGAAATATTGTGAGGACAAAAATGAGTCCCAATTAACTGCTGGGCAACCTTTTTAAAAATCTATGCATAGTTCAGATTAAGGTACAAATTCTAAGTTGGGGGAAGCTAAGATGGATTGATCGTAGTTGTGATTGATTAGCGAGACACAATGGCTAAGAATTAAGAGACATTACAGTGCTTCTATGTTGAACACATGTTTTATATTAATCCCATCTTATGGAGGGCAAGAAGATCAAGTCTCCCTAAGAAATATGTCTTAATTTACTTTTCTTTTTTTTTTTCGTTTATGAAGAGAACAACAATGTTAGTGATACAGTGCCAGGGAACCACCCTCTGATCCTAGCAGGGAGAATTGTCAGTGCACTGTCACCCAGGCAGAGATTACAGTGATAAACAATGAAACCAATAAAAAAATGCCCACGGCTTTCGTGTTACAAAAGGCAAACGATATAAAGAATAATATCATAATATCACAATTAAACGTCGAATTATATTTGCATCAGTTTGGATATGTTAGATGTTTGATGTTTTTGCATAAAAGAAAACAGTGTAATGTACTATGTTTAGGTCATATAATATATTTATATTTGGAATGCAACAATATAGGTTTCGAGTTGTTTAACTTGACGCCGACGTTCTGAAGATATACCACAGGATCGAATGTGATTGAATAACTGGAATTAAGGGCATGTAAACCAATATAAACTAAATTTTGGACGAGTGCTTTGGGAATCACGTTTGAATTTACATGGGTCATGTTATTGTGACGCAGATGAACTTTTTATACACAATTTTTTATAAAATCGTAATAGTTTTTTAAATATAACTATTTACCTCATAGATGGGACCCTAATAGGTACAACCACTCCTGTTATATATATATATATATATATATATATATATATAACAGGAGTGGTTGTACCTATTGTACCTATGGGTCTGCTAAGTATATATATATATATATACTTAGCAGACCCATGGGTTGAGCCCTCTAGTTTGGGATTGGCAGCTGCCACATACACCTAAAGCCAGACTTCTTCTCATAAATTGAGCGGGCGTATATGTTAATAAATATATACGTAAAAACTTGCTGGCCTTACGCTGAGAATGATGATAGTTTGAAGCGTCTCATGTGCTTAGCCACATAGAAAAGTAGTGATACAATGAAACAGTTTGTCTTTGGATAACAATATATATATATATATATATATATATATATGTTTTCATTGGCTGTTTACTAAAGGACAGATGTCTATAAGAACGGCCGAAGTCCGGCCTTTATTTATTTAATTTTTCTTTGCTTTGGTAGAGGCACGGGCGTAGCACGTCGCGATCACGGAGGTGGCTTGGCTCTTCCAGAGTCATGCTGGGGTTACTGTCGGAGCCGATATAATGCAGAAATAACCCGAAATCGGCAATGAAGACAGTTGCATCACTGAAGACCTCCTTGATGCATCTAGGATGTATGATTGAAATATATATATATATACGTTTAAACATACATTTTGGTTTAATGGCATACCATATGTACCATTTTTACCAACCCCTCCGCTCGGGCAGGATATGACACAAGGTCAATTTTTAAGCGGAGTTTAACAGGTTTGAATTCAGAGTTTTCCTTCTCCTAGACTAGTTGTCTCACCAAGGCTGAAGAACCCAGTCTGACTTATCATTTACCCATAGCTGGAGGGAGAATAATTGGATTCATACCTTTCCCAAGGTTATTAGTGCGATGATTTGATGATTCGTCCAGGATTTGAACTCGTGTTGCTGTGTCCATTTCCTACGACGATAACCATTACATCACGGACACCTCCTGGTTTAATGGCATATCAAATATCGTAGATTAGCCACTGGCAAAGCCATCGTTGTAGAAAAAGAGTTGTGGTATCAAGTAAACCATAACTTGAGGATAAGCTGTTCACGCCTTTCTAAAGGTTCAAAATTAGTCGCCTGGAGTTTGGATTCGCTTACTATGATGTCACAGTTTTGCTTCGTCATGGAGCTCCCCATAGACTTTTAGTTTTGTTTGAGTAGACAATGAAATTGATGAGTCGAGTTCAAATGCTAAACGATGGTATTTGCATTTAATTTACTGGTTATGCCCATAGGAAAGGCCTGAGACACCTATTTTCTGCACTACTATGGGTAATCAGTAAGGTTGACGTTTTTTTTAGCCTTGCTATGCTAGTCTAGTAGAAGGAGATAATGAATTCAAACCAGTTTTACTCTGCTTAAAGATATATATTGTATCGTATCCGGCTCGCTACGAATAGATACAGGTTCAACAATGGGGAAAATGTGTCTCAAATTTTGATAAAAAGTAGATAAAATTTAAGAAACAAATTAGGTCTACTGAAATGCATTATATATATATATATATATATATATATATATATTGTCATCCACAGGCAGATCTGTTTCGTTCTATCAGAACTCATCGGTGTGGCTAGACGGGCTAGATTCCCGAAGCTGGGATCGAAACCTGGTTGCCTCAAACGCCAATCCATATATATATATATATATATATGTGTGTGTGTGTGTGTGGAAAACGGAAATGAACGAAATATACTGTGTTAAATTATAATATGGAATGCACTTTAATTATTCTGCGTTTATCTCTGTTGTGGATGAAGGCAAATGTACAATAGTTGTGGAAGTTTACCGTGTAGTAAGTGGAGATATTAAGAAACTAAGGAGTTTGTGGTGTGCCTGATTTGAAAACATTTTCATGTTCATGAGTTGTTTTTTTTTCCAGATTTCTATTAGTTTCACCTGCGTATAATTTGTTACTGTCTAAGCTTTAGATATCATAAACTACCGCGTTGGATAAAGAATTAGATTTTTCATAGTGATTTTAAAAATATATATGTACGTGATTAGAAACGATAACTTTGCTGTATTATATAAATTGTAATATAGGAAATAAACAAGGATATAAACTTTAAAGAATGGTTGAACAGTGTTAGACATTTTGGAATCTTCCCAATAGTAATTGATAAAGCGTTGTGATGAAAAGCGATCAAAACCATGACATCAGAATGATAAAGAAAAACACGAAGTAAATAATAAAACTAAACAGGGCATTGAAACAAAAATAAAATAAGAGAGACGGAATAGATAGTACTTAAAGCTTAAAGGCATATTACTATGGGAAAAGACCGCATTCAATCTACTAGTATAAGAAAGAAAAATGTTAGAAAATTAGAGAGAAAAAAATCTTTAGGAAAAAAAAACTGATATATTCTAAGATTGGAAAGGAACATTAAGTCTCTATAGATGAGTAGCCCGACTGTTTCGATGAAAGCTACTTTGAGCTGAAGTGGAGAATAAAAAAATGGCCGCGTGCTTATTGGACGAACCAAAAAGAAATCGGTCGCTGTTGACTGTCAATTTCTATCGATCGAGTCACATAAGCATCAATTAACTTTTTTTTTCACCCTATGTGCAGACGACATCGAAAACGGATCTTGAATAAATGGACACACCATCAATTTTAAACGTTTTACATTTATCTCACTGGATATTGACAGAGCTACAACACACAGACACAGACACACACAGAGACACACACACACACACACACACACACACACACACACACACACACAAATCTATCACGAAAGCACTTAGATGGGTAAATACTACAAACCGTGTATACGTTTGTATAAGACACTTTATAGCGTTATATATATATATATATATATATGTGTGTGTGTGTGTGTGTATTTGCGTGTGTGTGAGAGAACAAGAGAGAGAGAGAGGCGAGGTAGTAAGATAAAAGTTAGTATGAAAATAACGGCATGTTGCCTTATAGGGTTAGCCTCTTCAAAGTAGATATATTTTATAGGCAATAGAATTCTACGTGTTACAAGATTTTTGTGTATACACATACACACACATGGACATACATAAAGTTCTAACCGCACTAAAAATAAGTAGAACCACAGGTGAACATTTTTTCTGTCAACACATTATGACTTATAAAACTAGAAAAAAACAACAACCAGTTTTCTGTCTTAATTGCCTTGCAAGTAAGGTCCATACTAAGTTGAAAGGCTTACGATGAATATAAAACCTGGGCGTACCTTAGAAAAAAATTGAAATACACTTGAATTCATAATAAAAATGATAAACTTGACAAGCTTACCTAGAAATTGTTAGATATAAAAGTTAACGACATTGCAAGCATCAATATTTGTAAAACACTACAAATGTAATATTACGGACGGGCGCCGTCATTGAATTGAGGGGATGGGGCTCAGGGTTGGAGAACATTTTAGCACAGCAGCTGTCATCAGTCATTGGGTACATGGCTCTGACGATCAAAAATGTCACGAACCTCGCTCGTGCAGGCAGATTGACCTGTAGAGTTCGGGCGTGATTTTAAAATCATCACGCGTGAACTTTCAAGTGTTGCACTACTGTTCTCACTGGTGATCATCGAACCTTCGGAAACCTTCGAATTGATCCATCAAATCGCTATATAAGAAAACCAAGTAGCAAGACTTTGGCTGTTCAAGACAGGTTTCCAAACAGGTTCAACAGAGGTACACGACGCCCCGACCCACTTCATACCCAGCCTGACAGCAATTCGACTGATATAAAAGTATCAACAGGCCAACGATAACAATGCCACCGTCATCGCCAAGAAGAGGGTGAACATTTTCTACGTACGCTAGCTGACGTGCACGGAGGGAAAGGATACGTTCGATAGCGACAAAAAAAAAAGAGAAGGCGAGGAAGAACGCTATTGAACAAACTTGTTTTAACTACAGTCTGCTGTAGTCCCCAAGAATAAAAGCGACTACTATTTTCTGTCTTTGAAATTTAAGTTTTGAGTGTTTCGTTTCTGCGAATTCCTTTCTTTTAGACACAATGTTTTTTGATCCTATTCTACATATAGCCTTTCATGTTATCAGACAGAAATGAAGCAAAATTACTAATCAATTTTACGTATAGTGTAGGGCAAATTATGTATAGTAAAAAAAAAATACTTGTTTGAATCTTTACTTCAGCTAAGTTTTATCCTCCTACTGCCAATTCCACTGTCCATGTTTTCATGATTTTCTCACTAAAATTTATAATTTCATGTGATATTTTGTGCATGTCTATTATCCAACTTTGCGGAACCATAACATATGTTTTTATGTAGTCGATCCAGGCTATAGCTAGATTTTTTCCGTCTGGTCTTGCTCTTATTTAGGATATTTTGATCTATTTAAAGTAACTCTGCTGCGCCTCCGGATATTTTACGTCATCATTTCTGTTCCTTAGGGAACAATACGCGCTTGTTAGAGAAAAGTAAATCTCTTCCCTTATTTTTGCTGTTAATATTTTCCACATCATCGGTAAGTAAATTATGGGTCTGTAATTGTTTGGAGCGGTTCTTTTGCTCGGGTCCTTTTGGATCAATGTGGTCTTTCCTTTGGTCATCCAGTCAGGTACTTGTGCTCCTTGTAAGAATCTGTTCATTTCTACTGCTAGTCTGTCGTGAATAGAAGTGAATTTCTGAAACCAGAAACCATGTATTTCATTATGGCCTGGTGTTTTCCAGATTGATATTTTTGTGTCGTTTTGAGTAAACCGATGTGTATTTCTGCTTTCGGACCTTCGAGTCCTTCAAGTTCTGTTGTTATATCGTTTATCGATTCAGCCATTTTATTATGTTTTTGTGCGTACGTCTGTGTAGTTGGTGAGTATGGGGGTGGGTAATTCTTATGTATTTAAAGAAAATTCTTTTTAACGTGTTGCTTGAATCTAAAGGCCAAATTCCCATTAAAATACAGAGACTATTTTATTTATTTGAAAAACGTTTGTTATCACAATTTGGAGAAATTTTTTCCTGCATGCCAACAGCAGAAGAGAATGCATCGTGAGAAAATTAAATAATCTAATAGCCTTCAATTGTCTAAAATCGTTCCTTTGAAAACAATCTCTTGCCTTATTTCCCCATTTCGAGAAACAATATTACGTTATGGATACTGAAGAAGGCATAGACGTAGTCATTTCTGAATATAAAACACGATTAAAATGTTTCTTAAATTTCTAATTGAGATCAATTGTTGATATATATATATATATATATATATATATATATATATATATATATAAATATATAAAACTTAAAAATTGATATTTCCTTGCTTGCTGCACCGAAGGTTTATATATATATATATATATATATATATATATATATATATATATATATATATATATATATATATACAGTATTATTCGGTCCAGTTAAACCAGAGTTGGGAGTAATTCCTTCAGGACAAGAAAATCATTCAGGAGCTGAACATTTAAATTTTCCTGGTGGAGAGCTCAATGTAATTTTTTACAGAGCAATATTTCTTTAAAGAAAAAACCAAAGACCGGTTAATTTAAGATTATAAATTTATTTCCATCCTGTTTTTCAGTTTCTGGTGTGAACCAAAAACACGAAAAAAAATATAACAGGACCAATTCAGATTCAATGGATAAATAAAACAGAATAGACACGTGGGGTGGAGGAGGAGGGAGAAGAGATTAAGGAGTTACCTCCTCCTTTTATTGAATTTCCGTTTTTTTATTTAACTCCTGTTATATTTTTCTTCGTGTTTTAACGTCAAATCTATTTTTATATAAACTATCAGTTCCATTTAAAACAATTCAGTTTAGCATGAGTACACAGTTTAATTGTCAAAAACATTTTTATTTCGAATTATTCTGTTTTTTCAAACAGATATGTATAACAATTCAATTTAATGTAAGTACAGTTTCAATGTCAAAAGCAGTTCAATTTGAAACAATTCAGCTTAGCATAAGCACGTAGTTTAAATGTAAGTACAGTTTAATTGTGAAAAACATTTCTATTTCTTGCTATTCAGTTTAGTATAAGTACAAATTTTGTTTACACACAATGAAATGTCAAAACAGTTCTGTGTTAAACAATTCGGTTTAGCGTAAATACAGTTTCAATGACAAAAACAGTTCCATTTCAAATAATTCAGTTTAGGATAAAAACGCAGTTTAAATGTAAGCACGGTTTAATTGTAAAAAACATTTCTATTTCAAGCTATTCAGTTTAATCGAACAATTCAGTTTAGCATAAGTATGCCGTTAGTTCTATTTAACCCATAGATAGGGGTCTATCAGGTGCTACCACGCCAGGCCAGAGTGGACCTGTGAGCAGTGGCAATGAATGGGTGCTCCGTATTCCCCAAAGCCCCAGCATTATTGGGACCTCACCATCAGATTGTTTAATGTCATATCAAGGGCACTCGCTGGGGGGTTAACCTTCTGAAGAGTAGCAGTCGGTATATTCTACAGCTCCAGCCGACTGGGCCAACATAAGGCTGAATTTATTCCATATATATATATATATATATATATATATATATATATATATATAATCATAATGTTTAGGCCGATATGTCCTTTGGCCTTCTTCAGGTGTTTGATGTCCTACTCGGAGTTCACGCATAATCTCGAACTGAGCTTTTTATTTGAACCATAGTGGTAGACTTTTCCAATTCTATTAACCATGACTGGGCATATGTGTTGAGTTATAGTAAGTATTCCTTGTTAGTCTTTACTGCAGTTAGGATTGAACCTGCAACAGATGATTTCACTTAGAAGAAATTTCCATCCAAACTCTTTATTCACTGCGCCATGTGCCCGTCATGTGCTTTTCATTTAATTTGTGATGTTAAATGTCAATATGTGATCTTATATCTCATTTGATATGTGACGTTATATCATCTAAAGTACATTCAAATTTACTTTTTTAAAATGAAACTGCAAAGGGATAAACTTAAACCCACACACCAACACGCATATATATATATATATATATATATATATATATATATATGTGTGTGTGTGTGTGTGTGTGTGTGTGTGTGTGTGTGTGTGTGTGTGTGTATATATATGTGTGTTTATATATATATATATATATATAATATATATATGTGTGTGTGATTAGTTTTTCAGTTATGTCTAACCATTGCGTTTTTTTCAAAAGCAACTTTCTTTTTCGTCCATGTAGTTTTTATAGATAGGACGAGAAGACTAGTATCTTTATTTAATGCCATATCAACCTTCTTGTGTTATTTAATGTGAACGCCATCTGATTCGAAAAAAACAATAGCTAGGGAGATTAGAGATTCATACTTTTCTCACGTATAGTAGCCCGAGGCGAACATTATAGTTCGAAGTCTCTTACTTTAAGGTTCATTGGAGATTACTCCATAGGGGCTGCCTCTCCCTTCTATAAGACTGACCGATATTCTAATGTGAAACAAAAATAATTTATATGAACAAAAATGAACCAAATAAGAATCCAGACTCAGAGGTTCCAAAACAAAAATATAATATACCATCAAATACTGCAGCTTCAGATTCTGAAAACCTAAATCAAAATGCCCCCAATCTCTCACAACCTAACACAAGTAAACAAATATCAAGAAGATCCGCTATTCGTTCTTCAATCACTCCGGAAGATATAACTTCCACAGAAAGGTCATTGGAAAGTAAAAATGAACCAAAGAAAAATCTTAACAAACAAACAAACAAACAAAATAAGCAACGTAACCATATGAAATCATGGCCTGTAAAGATCGGATCGAAACAAAGCGTTATAAGAAAATAAGGAGATAAACCAAATATAAAACAAGACCATACAAACAAACAAACAAACGAAAACAAAGTAACTCCAAAGGATCTTTTTTAACACTGTACTTTTTGCATTTGATTATAAAACATGAAATAACAAATATTTTATGGCTTAAAAATGTAAAAAAAAAAAAATAGAAATGCGAACAAGATACTCTTATTTCAATCATAAACAAGAAGTACATAAATATACAATACAAAGACTCATTAAAACGACTGGCTCTCCGTTGGAAATACTACAAACGCCAAAGTTTTAATAAAAGAATAGACTTTGATCTTAGGAAGGACTTGTAAGAATTTTTATAAAATATTAAAGAAAAAGTACGCGAAAGAAGTATTTTTTTCTGCTAACCCCTTGGTATTTGCAAGAAAAAAAGGTGAGTAACCAAGAAAACATGATTCTTTTCTGAGTCATTTTTTTTTTCATAAGGTTACATGAGGTTAGGAATAGATGGGGGTAATTTTCCTTTAAAAGACTCCGAGAGCAGATAAAAATAGAAAGGTTTATACTCACACACACATACAAACGAACTGACACACAGAGACACACACAGACACACACACATAGACACAAGCTCGCGCATATATATATATATATATATATATATATATATATATATATATATATATATATATAAAGTTAGAGAAATGCAAACTATAGAACAAGCAACACAGGAGATTTGTTTTTAGTGCTTGAGAAGAAATAGCAAAACTTTTTTAAATGAGCTTATAACATGAGGATAATTCACCTGTGTGCCACTGATTCTCCAAAAAGTATTTCTCGGTTTTTGCATTAAGATTTGGGTTTTTCCTTCTCCTGAACTGGTTTCTTTATCAAACTGATAGACGGAAAAACAAAGGCATAGAGAAAGAGATAGAGTTTGGGACAGACATAGACATATCAAATAAGTTATTTGGCTAGAAGACTAAATAGGTAGTTGGATAGATAGAGCGAGAGGGGGTTTGTGTGAGAGATAGAGAGAGTTAGTGAGGGAGTAAGTGAGCTAACAACCAAGCTGTACCTGCTCTACTATTTGTCTCAAGCCTGCTGATCGAGAAATAAATATAAGCATTTCTCCTGGGGCATTAGCACGAAGCGAAATGCAAGTGGTATCGTCGAGAACATGAATATTACTCAACGAATCTGTTTGCTTTGACGATTACGCCTTTTTTTTTTGTGTGTGTGTGTGAGTGTTTGTGTGTGTGTGTGGCTTTGTGTGTTTATGTTTGTGTGCGTCTGTGTATATGTGAGTGTGTGCGTGAGTGTGTGTATGTGTGTGTGTGTGTGTGTGTGTGTGTGTGTGTGTGTTTGTGTGTGTGTGTGTGCTTAAAGCAAGCAGGTGACATTTCCACACTAGCACGCGACATTTCCACACTAGACGGAACCTCTCTGAAACTGGTAGACAAATTCACCTACCTTGGAAGCAGTGTCTCATCAACCGAAAAAGACATCGACACGCGGCTAACTAAGGCATGGACAGCTATCGATGAGCTATCGGTCATATGGAAATCAGAACTGACCGATGAAATAAAATGCAGTTTCTTCCAAGCAGCGGTCGTGTTGATACTGCTGTATGGATGCACCACCTGGAGGCTGACAAAACGGCTCGAGAAGAAGCTGAAAGGCAATTACACAAGAATGTTGAAAGCAATATTGGATAAATCCTGGCTGCAACACCCCACAAAGCACCAACTATACGACCACCTGCCTCCTATCACGAAAACTATCCAAGATAGACAAACCAGACACGCAGGACACTGCTGGAGAAGCAGGGTCGAGCTCATCAGTGATGTACTCCTATGGACCCCCACACATGTCCGAGCAAAAGCTGGACACACAGCTAGAACATACATACAGCAGCTATGTGAGGATACGGTATGTAGCCCTCACGACCTGCCAGAGGTGATGAACAATAAGGAAAAGTGGCAAGAGAGGGTAAGGGATATCCGTGGTAGCGGCACGACATGATGAAGATGATGATGATGATGATGTGTGTGTGCGATTATCCATTTTTTAACAAGCTTTTATATTTTGTCTATTCTAGATATAACTTCTGATGATCAATCTGGATATTCGATGAAAGAGTCGAGTGACGTTTATCACCAATCCCATTTTTCTTTGAACACATCAAGCGATTGTTCACTTGAATAATTTAGGAGTGACTGTTTCTCACCAGTTTCTCAAAACAAAAACACGAATCAATCACTGATCTAACTCAGTTTTGCCTTCTGTCACCTTAAATCTTTGACCATATATTTTTATTCCGTATTTAATTTACAATACGCTGAGTCATTCAGCTTATCCCTTTTTCATGAGAAACTCTAAGTTCCCTTCATGTGCACTTCAATAATCTTCCTGTTTGGTTAGTTTGTTTGGTTGTTTTTGTGTTTGTGTGTTGTTTTTTTATTTAGTTTTAATTGATATGAAAGTCCTATACTTTATATTTCTGCTAAGGTAATATAGCTCTGAGACAGAGCGAATAACATTCTCATACAGAGGGTATTTGTGTTTAAATGTTTATCGACATAGGAAATGTATTCAGTCACCTGTACACCGACACTGGAGTTAATTTTTCACTCATGACCATAGGAAAGGAATAAATCTGTCTATTTTCACTAGACAGTCATGTACCAATAGCAGAATAGACTTGGATATTTAGCATTGGTACGGCAACCAGTGAAGGAAAAGGTAAGCTCTTAAGGCCAGTCAACTATACAACGCGAAGGAATTGACATTGAGGTGACCTCTGAGCGTAGATTATATATTAGAAATATTAGATTAAGCAATGCATTGTACAAAATTGAAAAAACAGCTTCGAAAGAAGCACCTTATATTGTATAGATTATCTCTTTAGAATTCATCTTGACTAATTCGGAGGAGAAAGTTTATTACATTAAATAAAGACAAACGTAAAATAAAACACAACACAAAAAGAAAAAAAAACAATTAGCAATCATCAATAATCTGTTGTGTTCTTTTCCCTGAGCTGAACTGGACACGGCATTTTGATAGAGATATGTTTGACCTTAGCCTAGGAAATAACACGTTACTCTTTTATTAAATGCAATGATTGTGTCCTTTATGGCAAACAATACTTGCCTCTGCGTGATCTTTCCTTAATACAGAGTTAGAAAAAAGAAAAGCAAATTCTACGATGGTAAAATTGTGTACCAATGTAAGAGAAGAAATGTTTATCGCCCTTTTTAAATGTTAGTAAATAGTATGTAAGAATCAAACTCACGACACAAGTGAAATAGAGCAAAAACTTTCAAAGCATCATGAAAACGAGCATACATCTTGTGACGAGTGAAGGGATATGTGATCGAAAAGATTAAATACTTCATTTAGTAGACCTTTTTGAATGAAAAAAAAGGTCATTAGGAAAAAAAAAAATGAAATGAAACATAATTTCATTTTTAGCATATCATTAATATCTACATAGTCTTTTGTAATTATACTGTAAAAGAAATATTAGATTAGGCAATGTATTGTACAAAATTGAAAAAAAAAAGCTTCAAAAGAAGCATATTATATTGTATAGATTATATTTTTAGAATTCAACTTGACTAATTCGGAGGAAAAAGTTTATTACATATAGATGTTCAGATTATATATATATATATATATATATATATATATATATATATATATATATATGTCTACAGATGCAGATCTAATATTTTAAAAAATATAGGGTCAGTTGATATGAATGCTTTAACAAAAAAATCTAAGCAATTTTTCAAAGCTTTTCATTTATAGGGATATATGTATATATATATATATATATATATATATATATATATATATATATATATATATATATATCAGCTAAATTCGTTTCAGCAGTCAGAACGGAATGCCCTTTTTTATGGTCATTTAACAATACCATACGTCCGTCCCCCTGACAGCAATATATATATATATATATATTCTTGAGAATATTTGACAATTTCTATAGTATGAATTTGTTGCCGCAAGATACATTAAACTGTATTAATGTTTTAAACACATCTTTTGAGACAGACCTCAAACCAAAAGCACCTGGAAACCGTACAATCAAGTAATGAATATCAAAAGCAAGATTTAATAAAATATCGAAGGAAGAAATGTTTTAACACGAATTTTTACTCACTAATACAGAGCGAAGTTAAAACTTTTTTCCATAAACAGCTCACAAGGATTGATATTTTTTATATGGATACTAATTGAATTAGATATTTACGAACCTTGTACAAAAACAATTGAAAAATGATCCCATGAACACCTCTAAATTGTATCTAATTATTTTGCCCATGAAAGAAAACGTCAATGATTTCGTACTATATCCTGATGAAAATGTTCCTGTATATACACTCTCGTTCATAAAAAAGAATACTCGAAAATATTTTTTTAAAATTTAAAACCATACATATTATGTATCTATCTTGTCAATATAATGCCACCAAAATAGATTATTGTATCTCATATATATATATATATATATATATATATATATATATATATATATATATATATATATATATGAGACGATGACACTAATACATAGAACAAAAGATGACACTAATAAATAGAACAAAAGAAGCACAGCGTATCCAGTTAGTTACCTCGCCAATATATATATATATATATATATATATATATATATATATATATATATATATATATTTATATATATATATCAAGAGAGAGAGAGACACAGAGAGAGAGACAGAGACAGAGACAGAAACTGATAAGAGATGCTTTTCTCACTCTGACTCAGTTATATAATAAACTTATGCGTAGTCATTGCATATCTGGCGCGAAATTAGGCGGGACAAACTTCAATTAATGAGAGAATTTTGAAAAAAAAAATGGTATTTTGTTCTTTTTGGTAAAATATCGTTTCGATGTCATCTTTTCAACGAGCAAGGTCTTTTTTATATTTCTTTGACAATGCGAGTTTTTCGAAATATCGTCATGTTATCTTCAGACCCTTACCATGTTATACCATTTTACTGTCTTCATGCCTTCTGTTTCAAAAGAACGTGACACAATTATTGTTCAAAATTTATTTATTTTAAAACTCAACATATTTGCTATAGATTTTATGAATTATTTGAAACTTTAAAATAATTTTCAAAATACGTTTGCTGTCCATTTTGATCTAACAAGAATTGTGATAAGAAGTATTATCAAAAATATTAAAAAGAGATTTTGATATATATAATAAAAATTATAGAGAATATAAATATTTTAAGAAATTACGAGTAAGCTAATACAAATTCATATCCGTAAATTCAATATTCTAAATCTTTCCAAAATGAAACATTTTTTTTTTTGAATTCTCATAACAATTTTTCTATGATAATCAATTACGCAAATATATTATTTCATCGTTATAATTCAACCACAAATATCACTGAAAACAAACATAAATAAACCTTGAAATCAAAATAATTTCCAACTCTTCAAAAAAAAAAAAAAAATTAAGAATCAAGTATATGAACAAGAATAATAAAATCTGATGCGATCAATCCAAAAATACAAATATCAAAACAAGAGAATTAGGGAAATTGGCAACGACGACAAAAACACATTAGTAATACAAAATTTAGAGACTAAACTTAATTTTAACTTTATATAATCAATTTCTTACTGGGTGCGGGAGCAAAATTAAGAATATCCTAGTATAATAATAAAAGACACTTTCATAAAACAAGATTAATTTTAGTTTAAAAGAATAAACCACAAAATAAGTAGAAAGATACAAAATAGTAAATTTACTCAATATGGTCAACATTTTTCTATTGCTGTATCAATACTTCTTCAAAACGATTTGCATGTTTTCAAAATTCTTCAGATATTTTATTCTATTCCTCCTCAATGGCAGTCTTAAGCAAAACAATATTTGGATGGAAAGTTGCATTTGTTTTGTTTTCTAAAATGCACCATATAACGTAATCATGGAAGTTAAGTTCTTCTCTTAAATCTTGTTTAATTGCAGTTTTCTCGTAGACTTTCAATTCATTAGTTTGATTTCTGATTGGAGTTGCTGGGTCCTTCTAAATCGTCGTAGCTAAAACAGTTAATACGCTTTCTTTTCGTTTTTTTTATTCAATCCTCCACTCCCTTTTTGCTAAAAATGCTATTTTTCTTTAAAAAATTATTTGCTTTTTATACGGTAGAGGAAGAAACTTTGACTTGGTTTTAGCGAAAACAAATCAGAGATTCTTTGACGTTTCTTTTTTTTACCACTTCTTTTGAGCTGAATGTTAATTAAAAAAATGCTTAAATAAAAGAGCTAATAAGGAAAATTTATATTTATCGCGTTTTTTTTCTCCAGAGATTGGACTTACCGGAATAAAAAGAAACGTTTTAAAGATTATTCCGTATTCTCCTTACGCACCCGTAGTTATTGTATATTATAAACAATATAGGAATATTTTTGAATTGATCATTTATTCTGATTTTTATCCTTTCAAACGATGGTCAGTTTTATTTCAACTTATGTACTTATTTAGTTAAATTAGGGCTAAAAAGTTACAATATTCACAAATTGAATTAATTCTTTTAATAAATTATCTATATAAAGACTAATTTTGTAATGTTTCCAGTAAAACCTGTTATCAAAAACCTGGGTAAATTACGAACAGCAGTTTTTTTGTATCTTATAAGTTTTCTAAGAATTGATAAGATTCTTCGCAAATACGTTCTGCTTTGAAAAGAATTTCCAACATATTTGCATCACTTATATTTGAAAAAAACAACGCTACTAACATTTCCAGAATGCTGACATTTTTTAAATTTTTTTGTTTGACTAGAATTTAAATACAATTCAGAAAATCATCGTCATTGCTAGGCTTCCTGAAACAAAATGGCTGGTTCATGCCATCGTAAAATAGGGTTGTGCTTAATAGAGCCAACGATAAACTGGATGCAAAGTCGTAGGAGCAGAAAAATCCAGAAAGTAAATGATAAATCAACACTGGTCTGATGCTGATTTAATATAAAAAAAAAGAAAACATCAAACGTGGTTGGAATATTCAACTATAAATAAAGGCATCTTCTGTATATATATATATATATATATATATATATATATATATATATATATACACACTTCCATATAAAAGAAAAACATTTACACATCTCTCATATTTGTTTGTGATAATCTTATCACAAACAAACATAAGGGATTTTAAAGGTTTTTCGTTTATATGGAAATGTTTCCTCTGTATTTTAATTCATTTTTATTTTACATTATGCACTCTATTTGATTTTGTATTACATGGATATTGTAGAAAGACAATCTTAAAATAGAATCATCCCCACCGTTGGTTGACTTGCCTTTAGATAATATATATAAGAGGATCATTAAATAAGTTTCCAGACTTTTTTTGTATGGGCACTTTTATTGATAGTACACATATAAAACTCTAGTCCGCTTCGAAGTAATCTCCTCCGGATGCAATGCAGCTGTTGTGCCGTTCCAACAACTTCTTGGAGGCCCCATGGAAGTCCTCTTGTGTGAGCGTGTCAATGACTTTCGTCACAGCCTCTTTCATCTCCTCAATTGTCTCATAACGACAGCCTCTGAACTTAGGGAATAACCAAAAGTCACAGCGATCAAGGTCTGGACTATAGGGACGGTGAGGAACTGTCTTGATGCCCATCTTGGTCAATTTGTCTGAGACAAGGATGGAGTTGTGGACTGGTGCATTGTCCTGGTGGAAATGCTACTGACCTGATTTGAAGAGTGCTGGCATCTTCCCAAGGAATGTCTACGTGAACTCCCTTAAAACCTCAACATAGTATTCCTTGTTGATTGTCTCTCTAGTGGGAAACCAGTGCATGTAGATCATTCCAATGCTGTCAAAAAAGGGATCATTAAATATTTGTAGGTGGATTTGCTCAGTCTGGCTTTCTTGGGTCTGGGAGAGCAAGCATACTTCCACTGGGAACTCTGTCTCTTGGTCTATGGGTCATAGCAGTAGATCCAGCTTTCATTGCACGGCATTTTTCACAAGTTTAAAACAGAGTTTT
Source organism: Sepioteuthis lessoniana (assembly GCA_963585895.1). Taxonomy (NCBI): domain Eukaryota; kingdom Metazoa; phylum Mollusca; class Cephalopoda; order Myopsida; family Loliginidae; genus Sepioteuthis; species Sepioteuthis lessoniana. Next base: position 14,758,543 of record OY757930.1, read on the forward strand.
ATTGCATATCGTTCTTCCTAAGTCCAGATTGCATTTTTGAAATGTACCTGCTGTGACAATCAGGCTTGAGTAGGGTGTGTTCCAATTGCTGCTGTAGCTGTTCATTTGAATGTGAAATCCAACAAATTAGTCACTCATCTTATAAGATGTATAGCAATAACATACTGAATTTTCAAGAGTCCAAGACAAGAATAGGCTGGTATGTTGCCATATGAATAAACCTTTTGGACAAAACCTCTTCATATTTTTTCCATAATGTATTTAGACATGCATGTATTTAAAGGCTTGATTTGTTTTATTTATTTCATAAGATATCAAGCTTTGTGGGTTATTTTATGCCAGATCAATCCTTGTAGAACGACACAAGAAGAACTATTTAAACCATAGTTGGGGGTTTCTAATTTTCTCTGGGGTAATAATCTGAAAGTGAATGTAATTGCGAGGCCGAAGCTCGAACTCTTTTATTATGTTGTCAGAGGTAGGTTGGGTTTTATGGCATATCAACTTTTGTAGGTTATTTAACGCCAAATCCATTTTATGTAAATAATCACTTCTACTTAAATCAGTTCAGTTTAGCATGAGTACACAGTTCAATTGTCAAAATATTTCTATTTCAAAATATTCAGTTTATTCAAACAGGTATATGTAGCAATTCAGTTTAGTGTAAGTACATTTTCAATGTCAAGAACAGTTCTATTTCAAGCAATTCAGTTTAGCATAAACACTCAGTTTAAATGTAAGTACAGTTTATCTAAAACATTTTTTATTCAAGGAATTCAGTTTAGTCTGGAAACTTATTGAATACACCATGTAATTAATCATCAACGTTGTATTCTGTGACAATGAATCTTAGTTTGCAAGAAAAGACTTAATTCATATGAGCAATGTAATGCGACATCTCCTGCAAGGAAAAGAACATCTTTTTTATTTGGAATTACCTCTTTGGAACTTTGCCTTTTCGAGATTTAAGACTGGAGTAGATTCTGTAGCCTTTATGAACCGAAAATTGATACCTTTTCTTTGAGAGATAGCAGGAACCAAACCCTTTCCACTATTTTCTTTTCTGCATTACCACTTTATACGTGTGTCTTCCACCAAGTAGCTATTTTCAAAAGATAACACGATAATGATCCAATATTTTGCTGCTATAATTGCTCATAATATTTATTGTATACTGATAATTTTTTTATCGAACTTCATTATTCAGAAGGATGAAGTCAAATAATTAGGTATTGCTAAATTTTGTGCGTGGGTACCAAAGGGAACAGTGTCTAATTTTCTTAACTCTTACATCAAAGTAAACAGGTTCGAGTGTCACTTATGCTGAAATATTCTCTTTCGGAAACCCTTATTCAAAAAGCTATTTGCTAAATATTACCTCTACTTTCTACAAGGATGGCTTTGACATTAAATAACCCATGAATGTTGATGTGTCGTTAAACGAGAAACTAAACTAAATTGAACTAAAAAAATATTAGGTGATAAAATCTTATTGATATTTTATTAACAAGATAGAAATTACCATAAAACATATGAACTCAAACATTTCTTTTTGAATAATCAATACGTAGAACGTTGTTTTAAAGATGAAATATTTGTTAGAATATTATATCGAAGTGGAAGAAAAATTTTCCTCGATTCACTTGTCCATCCAATTAGACGTGGTCAGATGATCTGTCTGAAGAATAAAGACTATCGGTTATTTGAAATATCTTTCTATTCCAAATCAAAATGTCAAACAAGCGATTTCTTTAAAAGCAAATCAGAAGATGTTTTTCTTATTTTCCTCAGTTCTAACAAGAAGACGACTGTCACTGGTTTAGGAAAATGAAAATATTCCAATTCTGTGATGCCTTATTAAATCGAAGATATCAAAGTTTTGCTGAACAAGTGGAGATAAGTCTTTTCAACATCATCATCATGTCGCGCCGGTAGCACGGATATCCCTGACCCTCTCTCGCCACTCCTCCCTATCGTTCATCGCACTAGGCAGGTCTTCAGGACAACATCCCGTATCCTCACATAGCTGCTGAATGTATGTTCGTGCTGGTCGTCCTGCTTTTGCACGGCCATGTGTGGGGGTCCATAAGAGTCCATCTCTTATGAGTTCGTCCCTGCTTCTCCAGCAGTGTCCTGCATGTCTGGCTCGTCTAACTTGAATCGTTTCCGTGATAAGAGGCTGGTGGCCGTACAATTGGTGTCTTGTGGGGTGTTGCCGCCAGGACTAGTTCAAGATTGCACGCAGCATTCTTGTGTAATTGCCGTCTAGGTTCTTCTCCAGCCGTTTTGTTAGCGTCCATGTAGTGCACCCATATAGCAGTATCGATGTGACCGCTGCCTGGAAGAAATTGCATTTCATTTTATCGGTTAGGTCAGATTTCCATATAATCGATAGCGTACTGATAGCTGTTCATGCTTTCGTTAACCTGGTTTCGATGTCCTTTTCGGTTGATTCGATGCTGCTTCCTAGGTAAGTGAATTTGTCTACTAGTTTAAGAGTGGTTCCTTGTAGAGTGGACATGTCCCCCGTTTGATTATAGCACATATATTCCGTTTTGTGTGCATTAACATAGAGGCCTATGCCTGCGGCTGCTCGTTCCAAACTATGCTGTAGTGTTTTGGCTTGGTCGGGTGTATTTGCCAGTATCGCTATGTCATCGGCGTAGTCGGCGTCGGTAATTGTTTTTGCGGGGTACCTTCTGCTTCTTTTCTTCGTCAGCTCGAAGCCATTCTCTCTGATTTTGTCAATCGATATTCTAAGTACGTAGTCTAGACAAATGATAAAGAGGTATGGAGCCAGCGTGTCCCCTTGTAGTACTCCTGTTACAATGTCGAAGTATTCTGTGTCTCCATCTGGTGATCGTACTTTTACTTTGGTGTTTCTATAGAGAATCGTTATTACTGCTACGGTTTCTTTAAGTATGCCGTACGCTAGTAGGATTTATTCCATCTTTCCTCTGTGAATGGAATCGAAGTCCTTGGTAAAGTCGACAAATATTTATGTCGCTTGTAGGTTTTTTGCCCGTACACCTTCAAGGATTCTACGGATGGTTAATATTTGTGAGGGCGTGAATCTATTTCTTCGGAAGTCATTTTGGTTTTTTCTAAGTTTGAATTCTAACATGAAATCTAAATATAAACCCTGTCGATTCTACAATGAGACTGATTTTGTAAACATATTCTTTCAACTTACAATATTTATTTGTGTATAATACGCACTACTATGTAACAGGTACTCATAATTCAACTCAATGAATTTGAGTGAAAATAATTATTACACTCGGTGACATTTTAGAACATGAAGCCGGTCAGCTAATCTAAAAGTTTTCATTTATTCATTTTTTTTTCTCGGTTTGTACTGACTAAATATAAGAATTTATATCGTTAACATTAGGTCTTCAGCGGGGAATTTCGTGCGTGGGTACCTGAAAGGCTAAAATGCTTAACTGCAACCTTAAAGCAATCAAGTTTGAACAATTACATTCACTTTCGGACTAATATTCTTGAGAAAGGTATGAACCCCAAATTCCACCAGGTTTGGGTTTAATAGTGTAACACTTGTTCTTCCATATGGATGGCTGTGGCATTAGATAATCTACAAAGATTGATATATCATTAGACAAGGAAACCAAACCAAAACATTACGTTTTAAAACACAAAATTTACACAATATTGAGAGTGAATACATATATATATATATATATATATATATATATATATTCATGCATAAATGCAAAAGGGAGTTTGACGAAAATATGCTCGCATTATGTGACAGAAATCACAAAACAGATATTGAAGCGGATATTTCTCTGTAACAACATAAAACATTCGTTTAAACAATAAATATAACTAACTTTGGGACATCTCATTCCAAATATGGTGATGCACGTGACCAGAGAAAATACGAATACGATTCTCGTGCATAGTACGACCTCCAATTTTTTTTGGCTGATATAAAAGGAAAACACAGCGTCTATTACTCGCATTTTTACATTTGCAAATCAATTTAATCTATTTTTAATGGGAAAGTAGACAAACGAAAACCTATCAAACCTCAGGGCTACTACTTGAAATCCCCAGTTGACTCTACCTTCTGCTAATTCACCATGTGAAGTTGCATTTAATCAGCAGATAATAACTATGAAATATGGGGTATGGATTTTACCATTTGGAAGAGCAATCCAGAAGGATGCACATCAAAAGATTAGACCTGTTATGTTGCCATATGAATAAACCTTTTGGACAAAACCTCTTCATATTTTTCCATAATGTATTTTTAACATGCATGTATTTGAAAGTTTAATTTGTTTTATTTATTTCATAAGATATCAAGCTTTGTGGGTTATTTTATGCTCGATCAATCCTTGTAGAACGACACAAGAAGAACTATTCAAACCATAGCTGGGGGTTTCTAATTTTCTCTGGGGTAATAATCTGAAAGTGAATATAATTGCGAGGCCGAACTTCGAACTCTCTTATTATGTTATCAGAGGTAGGTTCGGTTTTATGGCATATCAACTTTTGTAGGTTATTTAACGCCAAATCCATTTTTATGTAAATATTCACTTCTACTTCAATCAGTTCAGTTTAGCATGAGTACACAGTTTAATTGTCAAAACATTTCTATTTCAAAATATTCAGTTCATTCAAACAGGTATATATAACAATTCAGTTTAGTGTAAGTACATTTTCAATGTCAAGAACAGTTCTATTTCAAGCAATTCAGTTTAGCATAAGCACTCAGTTTAAATGTAAGTACAGTTTATCTAAAACATTTTTTATTCCAGATATTCAGTTTAGTCAACCAGTTCTAATTCAGCAAAGTATACGTACAGATTTTCCTTACACACAGTTAAATATCCAAAGACTTCTGAGTTAAACAATTCAGTTTAGTATAAATAAAGTTTCAATGTAAAAAATTACAGTTTTACTCAAATAATTCAGTTTAGCATGAGCACGTAGTTTAGCATAAGTATGCAGTTAGTTCTATTTATCCCATAGATAGGGCTCTATCAGGTTCTACCTCGTCGAGCCAGCGTGGACCTGGGAGCAATGACAATGAAAGGGGTACTCTGCATTCCCCAAAGCCCCAACATTACTGGAACCACACCATCAGATTGCTTAGTGTCATGTCTATTACGCCACGAAGACTGCCTCGGTTATTGAATAGATTACCAATTGACAAACTAAAAGAGAGAGAATATTAAAATAGAATTTTAAAAAAATCAAAAGAGCGAAGTGACAGGAGAGTTACAATTATGAAAATCTTCAAGACAAACGAATAGTTTCATAACGTTGTTTAGATATATGTTATTTTTTCCAAAGTAGCTCATATATTTAAGAAACCTTAGTCTTTTATTGAATGCAACGCTATTTGTTTTGACTTTTCAGTTGTTATTCCTGTCATAATCTACTCATAACTGAAAATATATATCGTTTTTAAACAGTCAAGAGTTGGCATGAAACAGTCATATTAAATGAATTTACTATGGAAGTGAGCAAAATTTGCAATTTGTTTCAAGCAATAAAATGCATAACTTAGAAGACGGGGTTAATGATATTGAAGAGCAAAACATTTTTCTCTCAAGTAAAGTTTAATGTTTGTATATGATGATTTAATTTTGGGTTTACAGTTAGATTATGTCATTTGTTTTAATGGCATATTAACACTTGAAGGGTATTTAATGCCAAATCCTGTTAATAAAGAAGTGCACACACATACACACACATACATACATCTATATATATATATATATATATACGATTTCTAAATATATGTTTTTTCTAATAAACATTGATCTTGTGTTTACTGTTCGATCAGCTTATTTGGTTTGATGGCATATAAGCACTTGACGGGTTCTTAATGCCAAATCCTGTTTAAAAAGAACCATACACATACAAACACATCCATATATATATATATATATATATATATATATATATATATATATATATATATATATATTCTTAACGCAAAATCCTGTTTAAAAAGAACTACACCGATACAAACACATCCATATATATATATATATATATGTGTGTGTGTGTGTGTGTGTGTGTGTGTGGACCGTGTTTCTGTACTCATTCACGCGCTTTTCCTTTTCATTGGGTTGACTTGGTTGTTCGAACTCCAAATATTTGTTCGATCACTGAGGCATTTTTTAAGCACTTTTCTTGTTTAACTCTGAATTGTCCGACAAGAGAGACGTTTGATAACCGAGATTCCACTGTATAAAGCGGATTTGATATTAGATAGCCTACTATAGACTACTACTAAACTAAACAAAATACAACATAGATGTTGTTGACGTTTACAACAGCTTCAGCCGACAGGTCTGTAAGTTATATATTGACCATCGACCGAGCCGTCAATCAAGAGATGCACCAGTGTAAATAAGCGGAAGAACACCGGAAGTAGGTGCACGTAAGTCAATTATATAACCAGGGCACAGACGGTTCGAGTCAGTTGGAAACAAATTGCCGATTTGAGAGCCAGCGGCAGACAGAGGGCTTTGAGCCCTCAGTAACCCAGGGTTGAGCAACCCAGCCAAGATGAGAAAGAGGTACTGCTGGGTCAATATAACAGTCTTTCCTCGTCTCCAGATAATCTCTCACACACAACAACATCACACTTTTGAGAATAAAGTGTGAGAGATATTTTTATAAAGAAGTGTGTTCGTTCGTTTATTTGTAACATATTGACCTCCGACCCGGCTGAGCTGTCAAATAAGAAATGCACCTGTGTAAATAACAGGTGCATCCGGTCGGAGATATCAGGGGATAACCTTGACTGTCAACGGGTTGAATTGAGTGCATATGCGACGCTCCCTGAAACAGGTGGGTGTCAAGCAATTGTATAACCCGGTGCAACAGACACGTTGAGTTTAGTTTGAAGACAGAGTGTGGAGTCAGTTGTTGCAGTCATTGTTCAGTCTCAAACTTACCTCTCTCACAGTAAACCTTTCGTAACCCTTTCGTAACCCTTTCGAATAAAGTGAGAGGTATATTTTCCTAAAGAACTGCGTCCGCTAATCTTTATTGTGTTGACTATATTTCTGCATGCATACGAGTATGTTATACATTGAAGTTCGTCATTATTGTTGACTATCTTTCCGCTTATATTTGTATTATGTATATGTATGCGGCTATACAACATATATCTTATGTTTAATTAAAATAAAGTTTCTAATTCTTAGACGAGTTTTTGTCACTCTCTAATTCATTTATCTCCACTACAAGATTTTCAATATTTATAACGTCTTGTTATAGTCTTGTTATAGCACATCTTTGATTTATTACTCTATGGAGTTGTATTTAGGTACTTTTTTTATTATGTTACTTTTTTTCATGTGTCCCTCTTCTTAATGAGGGGGTGTCTTCGGAGTAAAATGATTAAAACGATGGACCGCGGAAACGTAGTAAGCGAGTTCGTACTCCAGTCACGCTACTAGGTTCACTTTCTGGCAAATACCCTAGGGAAAGGAATGAACCCACTTATCCTCCCAGTTATGGGTTTAATAGTACCACTACTGTTCTTCTAGAAGAATGGCTTTGGCATTAAATAACCTTCAAAGGTTGATAGCCCATTAAACAACGAAACCAAACGAAACCAAAACTTCTTAATGTATACCATCAAGATATATATTTGTAACTCCAAATGAAATTGATTTTTTTTTTCTTGTTAGTAACCATGACTTAGTTAATTAACTAACCCTGAACTTAGTACGTTTTTATGTAATATAATGGCCGAGGGACTTCATTATATATATCTTGCCTTTGGGTTTTGTTAGGCCGAGAACCTTTCGGCTAAGCACATGGGTTAGTTAGGTAAACGGGGAGGATATGTCGTTCACAGATGTCAAAATAAAATTCCAGGACCAGGGTATGTGAATGATGTCATGCACCGGAAGCGCGCACGGGGGATTTTGGGGATTTTGAAAAAGTCAGTGGGTTGAGAACTAGACTCCGAACGGGAAGGGTCGACTTTCGGGGCTCGCTGAGGCCAGACGAATTTGTGCACTACGGGAGCCGCCCGTGATGGGGTGGGGTGCAGATAGAAAAGCCAGAATAGAAAGAATGTGTATCTCTCTCCTTATGTCGAAGAACCTTTAAACTCAAAGGTAATAAAAAAGTTTCGTACCTGAACTAAGAAGTCGGAAGTGTTTTTCGTATTTCGGGATTCCTATGTTCTATGTATATATGTTATGAACATTCTATGTACGTTTCACATACTCATGTATCATGGGTATGTTACATTTACCCATCTCATTCATCCTGAGTTTCCAACTGAAAAATTGGTTAAAATTTTAAATACGGTATACTTATATCTAACAGGTTTATAAATTGCTAAAAACCCTTTTAACTGTAATATATCAATTAAACATACTTATAAACAAAATATTACAAATGAAAGATAATATTTTAACATTCTTTCAGCCAGAGCAAACAAGAAAATCTACGACAATATTCGGATATAATTTGTTGCCAACGGTACAAATATTTGTTGCAAACGGTACAAATATTTGCTGCAAGCAGTACACATATTGATTGCAAGTGGTGTAAATACTGGTTGATGCAAAAGTAGCGGTTAATTTAAATTCATTCCCATTCATTTTCACAGACAAATATTAAAATGACTGTCTTAACTATTGTCACATTTTTTAACTTAAGCTCTGAGTCGAAAAAACGCAATTCTTTTTCCATTGTATTCAAACCTTCCCCCAAAAGTAACTTTTGCCACCTTAAAACTTGTTGCTGAGATTAAACATGATCCTGTATATCTATTCACCAAACACCTCCGCACAAGCAAAATGCAACAAAATATGAATGTATTTCTAACAATTTTGATTCGGTTTTGTTTTGCTTTATGGTACATCAATCATTGTAAGTTATTAAAGACGAATCCAGTTTTATACGTATACCCAGTTCTGTTTAAAACAATTCAATTTAGTATAGTGTTGGTTAGTTGGTTTGGGTTTGACGGCGTATCAACCTTTGATGGTTGTTTAATAAAAAATCCATTTTTATAGAAATAATCAGTACTACTTCAAACAATTCAGTTTAGCATGAATATTAAGTTTAATCGTCAAAAACATTTCTATTTCCAGAAATTCAGTTTAGTAAAGCTGTTCAAATTTAACCAATTCACTTTAGTGTAAGTATAGATTTTTTTTTTAAATATCAAAAGAGTTTTATTTCAAGCAATTCCATTTAACATTAGCACATTTTCAAAGTCCAAAATAATTCCATTTCAACCAATTCAGTTAAGCCTACAAAAAGTTTCATTTCAAACAATTCGTTTTAGCATAAATACGCAGTTTAAATATTAAAGCAGTTCTATTTCTAGTAATTCAGTTTAGCTTAAGCATGCATTTTAGTTCTATTTGATCGGTAGATAGGACCCTATCAAGTGCTATCAATCTGGGCCGGAGTCAATCTAGGAGCAATAGCAATGCAGGGGTGCTTCGTGTTCCCTAAAGCTCCAGCGTTACTGGAACAGCACCATCAGATTGTTTAGTGTCATATTCAGGACATTTGTCTCTGGGGGTTATCCCTCTGCAGAGATGCAGTCCGTGTATTCTAAAGCCCCAGTTCACTGAGCAAGGTTAGTATAAGTATAGATTTTTTTTTTATTCAATAAAGTTAAATATCAAAATTGTTCTAATTTAACCAATTCAGTTAAGCACTAGAAGAAAATTTCAATCTCAAAAAACAGTTCTATTTCAAATAATTCAGTTTAGCATAAGTACACAGCTTAATTCTATTTAATCCATAGATAGGAACCGATCAGGCACAACCACACCAGGTCTGTGTGGACCTGGGAACAATGGCAATAAAAGGGGACTCAACATAACTGAAACCTCATTATAAGATTGTTGAGTGTCATATTAGGACACATGTTGGAAGAGTTTACTCCTCTGCAGAAAAGCAGTTGGTGTATTCTACAACCCCAGCCGACTGGGCAATTTTAACAGCTTTAAATTCCGTGTTTTCACACACAAGACGTGCTGAAATTCTGAGGTTAAAGACCGCAGACTATCCAACTGTTTATTCATAGCTGGAGAAAGAGAGAGAGAGAGAGAGAGAGAGAGTAAGAATCATACCTTTTCCAAAGCACTATAAGAAATGCTAACAACCATGACCAGGATTTGAACTCCATTCCCCGTGTCCATTTTCTATGATCGTAATCATACCACCATCAGTGCCTCCATTAATATATGATCTATATAGGCTCAATTTTGATTAATAAATGCTTCTTTTTCATTGACTTGAAATGAGACACAGAATTTGTTCATATATTTCATTTCTATGATACACTTAACTAAATACAATTGTAATAACTGAAGATTCCTCAGTTGATCTTAAACTGTGTGAAGCAACTTTTCGGATTTTTAGATTTGTCAGATATACAGTTTTCAATACAAATCAAACTAGTAACATCGTATAATTGTATTTTAAAAGGCTTCTTCTCATCAGAGACCCAATACATACATACATACATACATACATATATATATATATATATATATATATATATATAGGGTTAAACGATAAAATTGTCGCCCAAGAAAAGACGACATGATTCCATTTCCGTTTAATGAAAACCGGTTTTCTTATTTTGTTGCAGACCATCTACTACTTGGCCAGTTGTGTACAAATCCAAAGAGTGATAGGAGCCTTCTATCATGTCTGAAATTGACACAATGTTCAACGAGCAAGATCGGAGAAGCACCGCTGTACAACTCATGTTCTCTACCGATCCAAGTTACGACAACAGGACCATTGCCAGCACCATCAAAATACAAATCCGGACGGTTCAACTCTTAAATGCACAGCTCAACACATGGGATAACCCTTCAGACGGCTACAGTTATGGTCTTTGGTGTGGTTTCAAGTGAGGGCCAAATCATGCCACCTCACATCTTTGAAGCCGGCTTGAAAGTCAACACCAAAGTGTACCTGGATGTGCTGAAGAGTGAGGTGATCCCCTGGTGAAATCAGGTGGCCGGTGGCTTACTCTGGGTGTGGCAGCAGGACTCGGCCAAGGATCGGCTTTAGAAGGAGTGCTACGACTTTATACCCTTCTCTCACTCGACCCCTCCTCCCTCGACCGACCTGAACCCGCTAGACTAATTCGTTTGGCCATACGTCGAGAACATCACCAAAATGACCTTCCACAACACCAAAGCCAGCCTGATCGCCGCCATCCGCCGAGTATTCGCCGAGCTCCCGCCTGAGCTTGTGGAAAAGGCATGATCCCGGTTCCGGATCCGTATCGAGGCGGTGATTGAGGCTGAAGGCGGCTACATTGAATAGATGTCAGCTCTACTACATAATAAAGTTACCTGGATAGATTTTTCTATAAAAGTTTTAAAAAAAAGCTGTAGCATTGTTTTCTTTTGGACGACAATTTTATCGTTTCACCCTGTACTAAGAAAGACAAATAAATAATGCGTTAAAGTTTAGGGATATATACATTTTCTTATCAGCATAATTAAGCCATATAGATTATATATACGTACTCCAGTTTTAAGCGGAAGGATTAAACGAATACGCGAGCGTTGTGAGGAGGACAAAACGAAGGAACAAAAAACAGCACTTTGTAATAAATAGTCATTTTAACGTGTTATAACTATTGGATACGTCGCAGTTTGAACTTTGTGATCTTTTTGTGTTTAATATTTGAAGTTATAATTTGCACGTAATGATCTCTGAGGAGATCTTGGTCAATGCAGTGAAGTCAAATGTAATTGTCTCCCCCTGGATCAGTTCACTGTCATTTCGATAGAATCTAATTCTTTACGGGAACACATTTAAGGTTTATTGAATAAGCCTTTAATTACTTTGTTCGACATTTATTACAGTGAGTAACATAAATATAGTGAAAAGTTCGTATTTTCGATGTCTACCAGGAATATCTTCTAAGCAGTTAAATTTTTTTTTCTTTAGATGATTCAGGTTATTTTTGACTCAAAATTGTCTTCAGGAAAATGTTAAGTTCTTCTGTGATTAAAAAGTATTTCTTCCAGAAACATCTTCTGGGTGAAGGCTTCCTGAAAATTATTGGAAGTGTAGAGATAAAAGGTAGCATACATTTTGCGCGTCTTTTCGTTTGTTAAGAAGTGACTCTCAAGTTATGACATCAATCATTTGGTTGGCGACACATCAACTCAACAAAGATTTCTTCCTTTGGGAGTTGACTTTCAAAGCTTTAAGAGAGATCTACTCACCTCTCTCCACTCCCTTATCATTGGGGTTAAGAACACAATGATTGTATCCTCTGCAGTGCGGTTTAAGATCCCACCTCCCAAAAACGGGGTGTCCTCAGTATCGTATTAGATTTAATTTTGTTTGGTTTGATTTCTTTGTTTAATGGCATATCAACCTTTGTAGGTTATTTAATGCCAAAGCTATTCTCCTTGAAGAACAGTAGTGGTACTATTTAACCCACAGCTGGGAGGATAAGGGGGTTCATACCTTTCCCAAGGGTATTTGTTCGAAAGTGAACGTAACAGCTGCGACTGGAGTACGAACTCGCGTACTACGATTCCGCAGTCCATTGCTTTAACCATTACACCACGAGGACACCCCTTTAAATTTTGTAATGAGGCTCTAGTTGTAAAGTTCTGGTAAGTGCTAAGTACTCCTGCATTGGTATTATTTCAATCTGGAGTGGTAGTAACTATTAGGGTTGGATCTGAAGATCAAGTAGATCTGTTAAAACATTATTCGTATAAAAAAAATCGTGTGCAAGAACAAAACAGGCACAAAAAAAACCCAAAAAAACAAAGCAAAAGAAAAACTCTTAATTTTCGACTACACAAAAGAATATAATTATGAACGTTCAGTGAATGTAATTCTTTAATCACAAGGTATAAAATAACCCTAAACATGTTGAAATGCCATGGAATTAAATCAGTCAAAAGCTTCCTTTCCACGTTCGGACCAGTCTTCTCTGATACCCTTATTTAGGGTGAATAGGAACTCTCCAGAATCTCCTTTGTTAATTTCGAAAGATGTCTAAACTAATCAAGGCGAGTGTGACACAGGGAAGTCTAAACTTTTCGAATTGTCCTTTAGCATTTTTGCTCTAATTCTCATTTTGCTAAAACTTTTGACTAAAGGGAAATAAAAATAAATAGTTTAAGATCTCCATTTACGAGTGTTGTATAGCCGTATTACATGCACAAGTGGAAATAAAATCAAATATTGACGAACTTCATTGAACGAACGAACATAATTCTTTATAAATATATGTATCTCTCACACTTTATTTTCGATGATTCTATGGTGTGTGAGAGATGGGTGTAGACAGGGACAGATTGCTATATTGACCCAACTTCTTCTCATGATCATAGTAGCATTTCTTCTGCGTCTTGGCTGGGGTTGTTCAACCGGGGGTCGCTGAGGCCCACAACCCTCAGTCTGCAAGCTGGCTCTAACTCTGATCTTCCTGTTTAAATAACTCAACTGCCGCCGGCACCTGCCTATATTCTTTCATAACGCATACTTGCTTCCGCTTCTTCTTCTGCTTATTTATACATGTGCATCTCTTGATTGACAGATCGGTCAAGGGTCAATATATAACACGAGTAGATTTCTTGAGCCTGAGAAGTGAATGGATTTTTTGGTCTTATAAATCCAATTAAAAAATTCGGTACGGACCCGACTATGGGAGACCAGATAAGGAGAACAAATAATTGGATTTATAAGACCAAAAAATCCAGCCTGGATCGCCTTTCGGGGCCCGTGGCGCAGTGGATAGAGGCGTTGGGTCGCTACGGTTCCAAGTGAGCATTGTCAGAAGATAGCGATTTCAAATCCTACCCAAGCCGGCCAGAGGTTTACTTGGTCAAAAACGTGGTGCGATAGACAATAACTATGGAAGGCAGTACCAGACTGAGCATTCCTATCCGAGGTCACGGTAAAATTTGGCCGAAACGTTGTGAAAGAAGAAACAACACAAAAACTACCAAGATGAGGACAAAAAATTTAAAGAAAAATTCTCAAATTAAGAAGGTTCATCTCAAATTAATTAATTAATGAATTAATTCCAATTAAAATATTTTATTGTTATTTAAAAAATTACGGAAATTATAATATGGAGATTATCTGAGGAAGATACCAATTATGTGTAGACTGGGATGATGATCTTATAATCATAAATCAATGAAGGAACTCCTATAGTAATGTTAATTTTTTTTCTAAAAACATTTTAAATAAAAATTAATTTCATTACTTTCAGTTCCGTTCTTGTCTGATAGTTTAGTAAGATAGCATTTTCTATAGATCCAGTTATTAAAAATCCAACTTTAACAGGCCAACCTTTACGAGGAAACTGAAACCTCAAAAGAAGTACATTGTACAGCTAATTACAATAATGTTTCACGCTGTATAGGCAATAGATTTTGGTTCAGAGTAACGCCGGTTATCTGTAGAAATAGGACTTTGCTCCGAGGCCGTGAAAAGAAAGCTAGACACGACGGTTGACTGCAAAAGTCTACTAATTATTTTCCCTTCTCGCCAGAATATTGACGGGCAACACCGAAAAGATCAGACACACGTATAAATATTTAACGACTCTAATCAGGCTTCTGCAACATAAGTACACTGACTTTTGAAGGCTTACTAAGAAAATGTTGAACATATATCAATAATAGAGAAGACGGTGCAGTGTAAAGGCGTGGTCAAGTTAGTTAACTCCTCTTAAAAGAAGACTAATTACAGAGCTGTAAATTCTGACACTCTGAGAAGGTTTTGATTTCAAATACAGGAGGAAAGCAACACTGTTTATTTGGTAAAATAGAATCAACCCAGTCATAAAACATTCATGACTAAAGCAACCGTTTGTTGATTAACAGTTGTGTGAGAAAGATATGAGGAAAAGTCTAAAACTAAGTTTCTGATTTTCGTCTAAGATGTATTTATTCACCAAACACCTCCCCACCTCTCCAATGTGAGACACGGTAACCTTTTAGGCGGCATATAGCTGCTTTGAATTTTGATTGTCTTACCAAGAAAAATAACTCAATCTGGTTTCCTATTAACTACTAGCTGGTGGGAGCACATATAAACTCTTGAAAAATACTCCTAGCACAAGGTGAAACGTAGACAGTCTAACAAAGGACTTGAACTCTGGACGGATAGACAAAAAAAAGTTTGACGGCAACTACACAAGAATGCTGCGAGCAATACTGAACAAGTCCTGGAGCCAGCACCCCACAATGAAGCAGCTGCACGGCCACCTACCATCAGGAAAACTATCAGAATTAGACGAACAAGACACGCAGGACACTGCTGGAGTAGTAGGGACGAACTCATAAGTGATTTAATCCTGTGGACCCCCTGACATGGACAAGCGAAGGCAGGAGATCCAGCTCAAACCTACATAGAGCAGCTCTGTGTAGATACGGGGCGTAGTCCTGAAGACCTGTCGATAGGGACGATAGGGTGAGGAGCGAAAGAGGGTCAGAGGTATTCGTGTTGATGTTGAGACATGATAATGATGATGATGATGAAGCGTGTCTTCCTTCAAACAAAAACATCCTTTATTATTATAGTCAATTTCACTGTCTATTTACACATTGTCTGTATGGTCTATATTCAGTCACTATCACAAATCTACAATGATCACCGACTCTCACTTTGAGAGCCTGGTCTTATATCCCTTCCTTTTGTACCACTTTGCTTCTTCACTTATTATGTGGCTTATTCTTACATTTTGATTCATCTAAACTTGCTATTGACCAGCGTATTATTTTACTCATTTGAGAGTTTTTCACGAAAGCGTTAGCTGATTGTTTTCCATTGAAGCCTGAGTGACAGCAAGTCTCCTCAAGTCACCAGGACACTTCTTCTTCTTCTTCTTCTTCTTCTTATTATTATTATTATTATTATTATTATTATTATTATTTCACATATTAGAGTTTTTAACATCAGCGTTAGCCGATGGTTTTTCTCTGGAGTCTGAGTGACAGCAAGTCTCCTCAAGTCTCCAGGACACTTCTTCTTCTTCTTCTTCTTGTTATTATTATTATTATTATTATTATTATTATTATTGCTATTGTTATTATTATTGTTAGTATTCACTCATTAGAGCTTTTCTCATCAGCAGTAGCCAATGGCTTTTCACTGGAGTCTGAGAGACAGCAAATCTCCTCAAGTCTCCAGGACTCTTCTTAGTATGCTGGTCGTTTTCAGTAATGTTGTCGTTTGGATGGTCTCCACTCATCCGCTAACTTCCAAGTCCTCCAGTCCCTTTAGTAATCCTTTAGTTACTATTCCAAACGCACCAAATATAATTGGTATAATTGTCACCTGCATGTTCTACAGTTTTTTCAATTCCCTTGCAAGTCCGAGATACTTAACCTTCTTTTTACATTCTTTCAGTCTTATTCTGTGGTCAGCCGGGACAGCAAAGTCGACTATTTTGCAAGTTCTCTTTCTTTTGTTGATTATTATTAAGTCGAGTCTTCTGGCCGTGATTAGGTGATCCGTTTGTATGCTAAAGTCCCTATTATTATTATTATTATTGTTGTTTACTCCTTTAGAGATTTTTACATCAGTGTTAGCTGATGGTTTCTCTCTGGAGTTTGAGTGACATCAAGTCTCCTCAAGTCTCCAGGACTCGTTTCAGGATTCTTGCCGTTCTTAGCAATACTGTCGTTTGGATAGTCTCTACCCGTCCGCCAACTTCCAAGTCTTCCGGGCCTTTTAATAATCCTTTAGTTATTGTGCCTAAGGCACCAATCACAATGGACACAATAGTTACTTTCATGTTCCACAGCTTTTTCAATTCTCTAGCAAGGTCGAGGTACTTATCTTTCTTTTCACTTTCCTTCAGATTTATTCTGTGGTCCGCCGGGACGGCAAAGTCAACTATTTTGCAAGTTCTCTTTTTTTTTGTTTATTATGAGGTCTGGTCTTCTGGTCGGGATTAGGTGATCCGTTTGTATATTAAAGTCCCATAGGAGTTTAAGCGAGCCATTTTCTAGGACAGATGCTGGGCTGTGCATATACCATTTGTTTGTATGGTCGAATTGAAATTTCCGGCACAATTTCCAGTGGATCACCTTGGCGACCCAATCGTGTCTCGCCTTATACTCCTTCTGTGCTAATTTGCTGCATTCGCTTATTATGTGATTGATAGTTTCGTCTTTGTCACCGCATAGCTTACGTTTACTGTTTTGTTGCCTCTTCTCTATCTTTGCTTTGATATTATTGGTTCTTATGGCGTTGTCTTGTGCAGCTATTAGGAGGGATTCCGTTTCTCTCTTAAAGTTTCCTTTTCTTACACATCAGTTTTAGCAGATGGTTTTTCACTGGAGATTGAGTGACAGCGAGTCTCCTCATGTCTCCAGGACTCTTCTCAGTATTCTGGCCGTTCTCAACAATGCTGTAGTTTTGATAGTCTCCACCCGACATCCAACTTCCAAGTCCTTCATTTCCTTTAATTATCGTTTAGTAACTGTACCAAAAGAGCATATCCCAATTGGTATATGTGTCACCTTCCTGTACCACAGTTTTTTTTTAATTTCCTTGCAAGGTCGATGTACTTATCGTTCTTTTCACATTCAGTTTTATTCTATGGTCAGTCGGGACAGCAAAGTCGTCAATTTTGCAAAATCTCTTTTTTTGTTGTTGTTGATTACTATACAGGGTGGTCTTCTGGCCGAGAGTAGGGGATCCGTTTGTATGTGAACGTCCCATACAAGTTTTTGTGTGTCATTCTCTAGGACAACTGCTGGGTTGTCCATATACCATTTGTGCGTATGGACAACTTTAAATTTCTTGCATATTTCCCTGTCGTTTCTAGTCTTATACTCATTTTGTGCGCTAATTTGCTGCATTCGCTTATCATGTGATTGATGGTTCCCTTATTATTGTAAATATTATTATTATTATTATTACTCATTAGAGTTTTTCACGGCAGAGTTAGCTGATGGACTTTCACTGGAAATTGAGTGACAGTAAGTTTCCTCAAGTCTCTGGGAATCTTCTCAGTATTCAGGCCGATTTTAATAATGATGTTGTTTGGATGTTCTCCACACGGTCGTCAACTTCTAAATGTCCCAGACCCTTTTATTATTATTATTATTATTATTATTATTTGATGTTGAGCTTTATTTTCGGTTTCTCCTAATCATTCACAAAGCACTTACAAATGATCCAGGGTTTTAGTTTCGTTTGAATTATTAGCATATTAACAATTGTAGCTTGCAAGTTCTCTTTTTTTTTATTGATTACTATAAGGGGTGGTCTTCTGGCCCAGATTAGGTGATCTGTTTGTATTTCAAAGCCCCATAGGAGTTTATGTGCGTCATTTTCTAGGACAGGTGCTGTGTTGTGCATATACCATTTGCTTGTATGGTCAAATCTAAATTTCTTACACATCTCCCAGTGGATCACTTTGCCGACCCAATCATGTCTAGTCTTATATTCCTTCGGCGCTAATTTGCTGCATTCGCTTATTATGTGATTTATGGTTTCATCTCTGTCACCGCATTGTCTACAAATTTGGAGACCGTAGGCGAGGGGGACCCGAATGCTTCCTTTTCAATAGCTGCAACACCAAGATGTAGAGGATGGCGCTACTTCTTTCCCTAGATTCCCCCACCTTAGCCTTGATCCTTACCGTATAATACTGTGTGTTAAGCAAGGCGGCATCAAGTATCCTTTTTGAGTTTTTTGTATGACGCGACCTGGGTTTGAACCCACGTCTCACGGACCATTGGTTAACACTTTACTCCTGATGATCTACTTACAAAACCTGACAAACTTTAGTAATAGTATAGTATTTAGACTTCCATTAAATATTTTCTAGTTGCTACCGGATTGTTACAAACAGACCCATGGTTGTGGGAAGAGTTGTGAGATTTATTTTCATTTTTCTTTTCTATTCTTTCTTTTTTTTTTTTTGATGTTTTTTTTTTCTTTTTCGTTCTTTTAGTTCACATCAAAACCAAATCTGTTTCCCAGTTTTCCATTATCTTTCAATTTTACTGTGTGGACAGCTGCCTGAGCTATTTAAATTATGTAAATAAAATAAATCTCCTTGTGTAATATGACTAAATTTAAGTTTTCTGGCATTATTTCTGCCGTTTGGACTTCAAAGGCATAGAAAAATTTTCCATTTATATTCTTTAAGACAATTCCTAATTAATCCATACAGCTTTCGTTTACAGGGTTGAATTACTGTTGTTTGAAGAAATACAACTGCAGCTCCTTTTCCAGCTTGTGATGTTATTTTTATTCTCTATTTAAACCTACTTACAGCATAAGCTATGCGTATGAGAAATGGTCTCATCTCTATTATCTGCATTCAGAAGTTGGCACTATAAGGTTCTCCCTCAGATCTGAAAAGAAAATTTCCTTCACCAGGATTCTCAGAGGTGTAATGGTTATCGTCACAGGATATGGACACGGCGATACGAGTTCGATTCCTGGACAAGACTGACTGCATTTTACATAGCACTAATACCCTTGGGAAAGGTATGAATCAAATTATTCTCCCTCCAGCTAGGGGTAAATAGTAGGGCAGGCTAGGTTCTTCAGCCTTGGTGAGGCAGCTAGTCTAGGAGAAGGAAAACTCTGAATTGAAACCTGCTAAACTCCGCTTTAAAAATTGACCTTGTGTCATATCCTGCCCGAGCAGAGGGGTTGGGTAAATAGGACCAGGACTTCTCAGAGATGTTCATATAGACTTCTATGCGGGAATAAAATGTTCGTTGGTTGAATGAAATAATAGAGGTTCCCTAGCTCTAAATTTACCAGTTTAAAACTATTAACCTCTTTATAGTAAAATAAATGAAATAGCTAGATCATATTGACAAGTTGCTTAATATCGTCAACCTAAGGGTAGCCCTTATTTTATGTGAGAGTAACAAGTGATGTGGTGTTCATATAGGACCGGTTTAAAATTTGCGGGTCATTTAAATGAAAGAACGATGGGTCTCACTGAAAATATCCAGATCTTTTCAGCATCTTTTACAACACATTGTCATCTTATAACGAAATATATCATTTAAAAACACATATTTTAAAGATTTTTTTATACACATACTGAATTCAAAAATGCCCCGGAAGTCATGGCAACAAATGTTATCCTATTTACCAACCCCTCCACTCAGGCAGGATATGACACACGGTCAATTTTTAAGTGGAGTTTAACAGGTTTCAATTCAGAGTTTTCCTACTCCTAGACTAGTTGCCTTACCAAGGCTGAAGAAACCAGTCAGTCCTACTATTTACCCATAGCTGGAGGGAGAATTATTGGATTCATACCTTTCCCAAGGGTATTAGTACAATTTGAAATGCAATCATTCTCGTCCAGGATTTGAACTCGAGTCTCCGTGTCCATTTCCTACGACGATAACCATTACACCCTGGGTAACAAATGTTATACTCCGTATGCCCCAAAGCTCCAGCATTAATAGAGCCTCACCATCAGATTGTCCTCGTGGTGTAATGGTTAAAGCGATGAACTGCGGAATCGTAGTACGCGAGTTCGTACTCCAGTCGCGCTATTATGTTCACTTTCGGGCAAATACCCTTGGGAAAGGTATGAACCCCCTTATTCTCCCTCCAGCTATGGGTAAATAGTAGGACGGACTAGGTTCTTCAGCCTTGTTGAGGCAACTAGTCTAGGAGAAGGAAAACTCTGAATTGAAACCTGTTAAACTCCGCTTAAAAATTGACCTTGTGTCATATCCTGCCCGAGCGGAGGGATTGGTAAATAGTACCATCAGATTGTCAAGTTTTATACCCAAGGGACTCTTTGGGACAGCTTAACCCTCTACAGTGAAGTAGTCAGCGTATTCTGCAGCCATAGCCGACTGGCCTAGTAATTCGATGATTCAATTTCCATTTTTAATAGCGTTTCTGTACTTTGTAAATATTTACACATTGAAACTAAAAAACGTTTAAAAGATCAACTTTACCAAAGTGATTCTTTCTGTGGAAGAATTACTCAAGAAATCAAGGTGTGTTTGCATTTGTAGTTTATGGATTCTATCCTCCTGTAAATTGAATTAAAGATTGAAAAAATAATATTTTGTAAATCAATTTATCAAATATTTTTCTCGGATGAGAATGTATTAAATTTGGTTTCAAGGGGCGCATCCAAAAGCTTAAGAAGTCTTTACCTACACCTTGGAAACATCTGCACTATCCTGAATACCTAGCCAAAAGTTTCATAATCAATTTTCCCTATATTTTTTAACAATCAAAATTTCCTGTACTTTCCGGCTCTTTTCACTCTTTTTTGCCAGAAACTCTCAATATTTGCCTCTAACTGCTTAGAGTTAAACTGTCACAAAAACTTAATCAGTTTCTTTCAACAAATATATTTGCAGACATGTCTGTATAATCTTTTCAGCAATATATTTTGTTCTTTCATGTAGATTTATTTGTCCTTACCTTTTTACTTTCTTTAAAAATACCTACGTTCCAACCAAAAGAGGGTGGGTTGAAAAGTTCACTGGGTGAAAAGTTCATGTGTTGTTGATGACTATTTTGACCAATGAAATACTCGCAGTACAAGAACGGAAAAAAATGTTTGATCCCCATAGAAATTATGTTAAAAAATAAAGCCCCTTTTGACATATTACATGAATGTTCATTTCTTAGGACATTGTTGGTTACAATACGAATATAAACATAATTAGAAGTCGTTTTTTTTAGATATAAAAAAGGGTTCGTAAGTGACCACGTCATTTTTATTCATATGGATCAAATAAGGAATATTCATCCTTGTCAATATTGCGAAGTGATACTCGCAAACATCCCACGTATAGGATATAGCAGAGATAATTGTCATTGATTAAGACGATCAGTAGTTACAACTCTAAATTTTTTTTTTTGCTTCTTTTTCTTCTTTTTGGTGCTGATCCGAGGCTCGTATAGTTTCGACTAAAAACCAACAACCAACGAATTTTTACTAAGTAACAAAACACCGAGATTGTGTGTGGTCTAGCAGTCGACATTTGGTAAACTGCAACTATTACTGCTGCACAAATTGTTTGGTTGATTTTGTTTTATGATATATCAACTATTGTGGGTTATTCAATGAAAAATTATTTTTATCCATAATTTTTCCGTAAATTGTTTGTAGGTAACATTTTTACACGCGTCAGAGCTTATTTATTTGCACAGATTTAAATAATTTCCTGTATTAATATTCGTAGCAAACAGTTAAATGGTTTCACGTATAGTAGGTAAAAAGTAAAGTTAGAGACCGTAGTTGAGGGCGACCAGAAGGCTCCCTTTTCAGTAGCTACTACACCGAAGCGTAGCGGAGGGCGCTTCTCCTTTCCCTAGATTACTCCACTTTACCCTTGATACCTACCTTATATTGCTGAGTGTTAAGCAAGGAGGTATCAAATACCATTTAAAAAATCCTTGGTATGACGTGACCTGGGATTTAATCTAGGTCTCCCGGACCATTGGCGAACACTCTACACACTAGACCAATGAACCGGTTTCACTTATAGTAAATGGTTAAATATTTCTATTTGAACCATAGATGGGACTACTTCTCCAGAATAGAGTGAACAAGGAAGGAGTATTTTACTAAGCATTTAGCTTAAATGTAGCACAAGGTAGTATGATAGGGACACTTAATGAAAATTGAACTAACTCATGAAGTTTTACAAATCTAGCTTGCTAACCATTAAACCAGGCGAGATGCCCGAGTAGACCGGGCAGTAGTGGCAATGAAGTTGTACTCTACATTCACTAACACTCCTGGACTAGAGCCTCATCATTAGATGCAGTTTAGTGTCATATATAGACATTCATTGGAGGGGCGGATCTTTCCCCTCTGCAGAGATGAAGTTAGCGGATTCTAAAAAACAGCCCTATTCGATTGGCCTAATCACCTCATTGCATAATTTTATTAGCAATGACTTTGTTTATCACGATCTCCTTTGTAATTTTTCTTGCAATCTTTAAATTCATCAAGTAGATTTATGAAAATCATTTGTTTTTGCTAAGTTTTGGAAGGATTTGTGGTACAGTAGTTACCGTTACTGATTTGGCATAGTGCTAATGCCCTTGGGAAACCTATGCATCTAACTATCCTTCTACCAGCTACGAGTAAATAGTTGGACAGACTATGCTCTTTATTCTAGGTATGTCAACCAGTCTAAACGAAGATTAATTCTGAATTTGATACTCTTGCTCAAATGTGGCTAGGGACAACCCTTAGATAATACTTCCGGAAAAAGAAAACCCTCCGCATTCGAATTTATGTGCGAAGCTGGCTTAAACCACATCGGGGTAATGCTGTCTTGCTCTCTGACACACTCACTCACGCGCACATTGCTCAGTCTGCTGGGGCTGTAGAATACACGGACTGCTTTTGTGAAGATGGGTAAGAGCTCTCCAAGAGTGTCCTGGATATGACACTAAGCAATCTGATGGTGAGTTTCCAGTAATGATGGAACTTTGGGCAATGCGGGGTGCCCCTGTATTGCCATCGTTGCCAGGTTAACTCTGCCCCGGATTGGTATCACTGATAAGGTCTTAGCTATGGGTCGAATAGAACTAAACTGTGTACTTATGTTAAACTGAATTAATTAATATAGTACTTTTGACATTAAAATTACGTACTCATGCTAAACTGAACCATTTGAAATAGAACTGTTTTTAGATGGAATTAAACTGCGTATTTATGTTAAACTGAATTGTTTGAAATATAGATTTTGATATTTAAAAAGTTTAAACTGAAATGTTTGAAATTTAATTTGACGTTAAATAACCCGAGAAAGGGTGGTATACCGTAAAACAAAACAATCAACCAACCTCCAATAATTCTCAATTTCTCAATATTAGAGCCGATTTTTGATAGAATATACCAGAAATTACATTTTTTTTTTCAGATTAAAAGATACTAGAGTAAGTCATAAGTTTTGAAATATTTTGGCACCATGAGACAAAATACAGCTGCAAAGGACGAGCTCACCCACAGCAGCTCTGAGTAGACACAAGAGGTTGTGCGGAAGACCTGTCAGTAGCGATGAAACATAGGGATGAATGAAGTGAGAGAGTCAGGGAAGTCCCTGCTAGCAGCAAGAATTGATGACGATGATGATGATGAAGATGCATGATTTAGCCAAGTTGATGTTTGTGAGGTGTCGAATAAAATAGGTACAAACACTTATTTATAAAGTATCATCTTGTCACGCCATCGGCATGGATGTCCCTGACCCTCTCTCGCCACCTATCGTCCATTGTTTCCGGCAGGTCTTCAGGACTACATCCCGTATTTGCACAGAACTGCTGTATGTAGTTTCGAGCTGGTCGTTCTGCCTTTGCTCGTCCATGTGAAGGGGTCCATAGGAGTACATCACTTATGAGCTTGTCCCTACACCTCCAGCAGTGTCCCGCATGTCTGCTTTGTTTAATTTTGATAGTTTTCGTGAGGGGTGGTAGATGACTGTACATTTGTGGCTTTGTGGGTTATTGCCTCCAGGGCTTATTCAATATTGCTCGCAACATTCTTGTGTAGCAGCTGTTAAGATTTTTCTGCATGCGTTTACGTAGCGTCCATGTTGTGCATCCATATAGCAGTATTGACACGATCGATGGAA